>CAMZMU010000077.1:16311824-16782956 GCA_947311845.1 Poa pratensis | reverse complement strand
AACGGCTGGGTTCTGGAGAGGGAGATGAGTCTAAGCAAGGTGTTCGACATGTTGAATATAAATATACAACCTAACCCCTTTCCATCAGTTCGGACTTATGGATAGATGGCTAGTGCGCACAATTCTATATGGTATCAGATCCAAGAGGTCTCGAGTTGGAGACCCCGCTCACGCGGATTAAAAAAAGGAAAAAAAAGATCCTGCGGCCCGCTCCTATCCCACGCTAAGGACTAAAATAGCCTAGATGCGAGGGAGAGTGTTGAATATAAATATTGCCTAACCCTTTCCATCAGTTCGGACTTTTGCTCTAAATGGCTAGTGCAGAAATTCTATACGACACGGTGCCGGGTCTGCCCAGGGACATGAAGAGCAGGGTGGCGAGCATCTGGGTCACCGACATCGACGCGGGGAACAGAAGGAGGCTGTTCATCCAGATATTGGGATACGGCCGCTACTCGTTCGATCTCAAGACCCGCAAGCTGGAACGCCTGGTGACGAAAGCTGGCAAGGAGTACGGGGATCCCATCTATGCCTACTTCCCGACATGGCCGCCTACGTTCCTTGCTCAAGCCTGATGGCTTCATGGTTTTCAGTAATATTTTGTAAGATCTTCTTTCCCTCTTCATGCCAGGTTTTGTTCAATGATGCTTCTTCATAAAATGATTACTAGCTGAGATCAATTTTTCTACTATATGCTTGAGTTAAATAGTCTCTTGCATGTGTTTAAATGCTTTTAGCTTTAGTATGCTAATAGCGTCTGAATCACAGGCGGATACATTAGTTTTAAATAAAATCTGTAAAAGAGGATTTTTTTGGGTTTGATTTTGCACAAAGCTGCAAGGAGAGAAATTATTATTCCAAAGTAGTAGTTCTTATCAGTCTCTCTCACTTGTTGGTTACAGATAACAAAATTATATTGGCAGTAGAAAAGCTAATCACATGCTCTGATCATCCTATCCTGATCCATTGTATTTCACGTTGCAAAGCTTGCCTATTATAGCATCACAATCACCAATTGATATGTACATTATCCTGAAAGCACTTCATCGATGATGCTTGATGCCATAATGACACTATATGATATAGTTTATATCCCTTGATTCCATGTGCCTTTGAAATTCTTTTTTTAAATTCTTTTTCAATCTGGCCATTAGAAGACCGAAGAAATTTTAAGGGACACAATTTGTACTCATTCAATTATTTTGTGTTCTTCCATCATTACTGCTAAAGTACCCTGTAATATTTCATTGCATGAAATCATTAGATAGTAGATACTGCCAGCTCTCATGCTATTTACTACCTACTTTGTTTGGGGACTTGGAGTTTACCTACTCATAGTTCTCACATTTTTGGAATTTCAGTTAGTATTAGTAATACAATTCATCCTTAAAAAAACAAGTGCAACTGAATTTTGAATTTTTTAATCTTTCGAGAATTTTTTCTGTTCAAAGAGTGGTTATGAGTGGCAGTTTCAAATTCTAAACATTTGCACGTACAGGGGCTTATAGATGTTCTGCCTACAAAATTATCAGTCTTTCTCACTTCTTAGACAGAGATAACAAAATCATGTTGGCGGTAGAAAAGCTAGCCACATGCTTGATCATCCTATCCTGATCCGTTGTATTTCACGTAGCGAAGCTTGCCAGTTATAGCATCACAGTTACCAATTGATAAGTACATTATCCTTTCCCGCAAAAAAAAAAGCACATTACCCTGAAAGCACTTCATCGATGAGTCGATTAAGCTTGATGCCATCATGTTACTATATCCCTGATTCCATGTGCCTCTGGAGATTCTTTTTTCAATCTGGCCATTGGAAGACCGAATTTTTTTGAAGGGACACAGTTGGTGTTCATACTTCATGATTATTTTGTGTTCTTCCATCTCATTATTGCTAAAGAACCCTGTAATATCGTTATAGATACTGCCAGCTCTCATGCTATTTACTTACTCTGTTTGGGGACTTTTAGTTTTCCTGCTCATAGTTCTCACTACTTCTTGGAGTTTCAGTTAGTAGTAATAAAATTCTTTCTTAAAAGAAACTGAATTTTGAAAATCTTGCTCTTTCAAGAATTTGTTCTATTGAAAGAGTGGTTATCAGTGGCAGTTTCGAATTCTAAACATCTTGCACGTACAAGGATTTATAGTAATGTTCTGCCTACAAACTCTTGGTAAATCACGCCTCTCATCTGCTCATAAAATTGTACAAGTTTGAATCAGGGCGATGGCTACCAACTTACTGAGACGATGTATCAGCTCATCCTTTCATTTCTCGTCAACTACTGCGTTCCCGTGATCTCCCCATCATCAGCAGCACATAGGGAAGCTCAGGCTACCTCCTTATTTGAAACAATGCGACTGTTTTAGCAATGTTGAAGCTGTGATCATTAAGCATGTGTGGGACTGTATGATGTTCTGAAGACATATTTATCGTATTAGCATATTAAGGTGTGATAAACATCAAAGTGTGCTGGCCTTTCATGGCTTTGCTCGTTGCTACTAATCCATAACATTTATCTATTTGACTACGCTTTCAAATCTCATGTCTGATAGTTTATTAAGTGTCTGCCCTGTGGTGGTAGCTCAAATTTTTATATGCAGGCTATGCAGTAGTTGCTCATCTGCTCGAATCTGTATAAACTCCACCACAGTTGTCGTTTCTTCTGCAAATAGCTAGTAATGCTTTATCTTAGTAATGAAAGACGAACATAAGTAGTGCTTAATATGAATATTGCTATCGAACCGCTTGGACAGGAGCACGAAATAAACACTTGGGTTGATATTTCGCAGTAGCAAGTGAAACACATGCAGTTGAGTTTTGAAACCACGTCCTTCGTAGAAACCCTGTTACTTTAACGTGGGGACGCGGAGCATGGGAACAAGAAAGGGAGTCTTTGTTCAAGCTCTTTTGGTGAAGCCAGGAAATCAGTTTCCTGTTTCGTGTAAGTGTAGCTTTGTTCATCTGTCACTGATAGCCTGCAAAGGCTATCCATGCTACAGGAGTGGGGACTGGACACAGCAGGCACCAAGCAGGCAAGCAAGCTCTGCGTTGCAGAGTCATGGAGCTGATGTGACCTGTGAGAGTCTGAGAGAGTGTGGCATCGAGAGGACCAGGCGAAAGCCGAATTACCGTGTGGAAAGTATTCAAGTTTATCAGTTCTCCATCTTTAATTCCATAGTTTGCATTTTTGCATGCGTGAAAAGGTGTACTCATAACATATGTTCGTTGAGTAGTTTGAAACAGCTCGCCAGAATAGTATCTTCAACTGATTGCAGCAAGCTTGAAGGCGCCGATGCATTTGATGCATGGAGATGAACACGCAAGCTCTGTCACACTGATGGGAGGGAACGTGAGTCGGGAGCCGTGAACGCTCGTTGACCAAAGGGCCAATGAGCGCATTGCATTGACCACTGTGGCAAGGCAACGGACGCATTTGGATTTCTGTAGGTAGTTTGATTTGAGTTGTTCTTGATATTTTCCAATTTCTAAAGAGAAAAGTTGTTCTTTTCTTCGAAAGGGGGGTCCAAAAAAGTTATTCTTGCTACGGCAAATGTGTACCCGACCCACTTAATAAGTTCCGTCCGGCTAGATTGTTCTCTAATACATCTTGTGACAAATTGATCGAATGTATATCCTACAGATATTTTTTTCCACTTTTATGCAAAAGTTCCCATAACAATTGATTGCTCCTGTCAAAATAAAATCAAGGCAAGACATAACTTGAACAAAGAAACATTGAGAAATCTCTTTGACCGTGCGAACTGTAAAGAAGCAGAAATGATATTATTATGCCCGTGGAAAAATTCAGCCTGCTACCATAGGGTGCATGATGCCCTTCAAGAAAAAGCTGGTCTAGAATCTAGCTCAGTTTGAGGAAGTGAAGAGATTGATGAGAGGAGTTATAGAGATTACATGCAAAGTTGAGTCTTTTTTTTGGTCGCAAAAGGTGGGAACTTTATTTTTCAGGAATAGGATTACGGTCAGAAATTACAATGTCTGATAAGCAACAAGGGGAACAGTCACACAAACAAATAGTTGCAGGTGCTGTTATAAACGATAGCAAGATAAACGATGAAGTAGCGGAAAGATCAAACCAACAGGGACACGAGATTTAACGTGGAAAACCCCTCCAACAATGGAGGAGAAAAAAACCATGGGCGCAGCCACAATACTTCACTATATCGGGTGAGGTTACAAACGCCGATTTACAAGATGCGACTTATCCAACCGGCGGCTTACAAGATGTATATATGGTGGTA
Organism: Poa pratensis; assembly: GCA_947311845.1. Taxonomy (NCBI): domain Eukaryota; kingdom Viridiplantae; phylum Streptophyta; class Magnoliopsida; order Poales; family Poaceae; genus Poa; species Poa pratensis. The sequence continues at coordinate 16,778,696 of CAMZMU010000077.1, read as the reverse complement.
AAACCCTAGGTCGGCTGCAGTCCGACCCGGAAACGACGTGTACCGTACATAAATAGGATCATCACTTCATATCTTCAAGCCTCCGGCGACGGGCCTCCGCTTCGCTCCGAAGTTAGCCTCTCACTTTATATCTTCATATGAATTTGGAACACATCAAAATAACAGGTGCATAAATAGGATCATCACATATCCAAAATATTTGAAAATCAAATTCAAATACAAACATAGAATCGCAGGCAAAGTGCATCATCGACACAATAGAAGTGCATGAAGGTGCATAAAACAATACCACAAAACAAAAGTCGATCAAAGTTCTCTCTCAAATGGCACCGCCACCATTGACACCGTTGTTTCCAATGCCACCATTTCTCCGCACAAACCCTCTTGATGCCAAGATTAGGTCACGACAAAGCTCTAAATATGTTCGGCTCTTCTCATCAAGACCACTTGGATCCATGAACATGGTCCTATGATCATTCTCCATCCTCTTGACCATTTTTTCTTTGCCAATTTCCACTCCTCTATCATGACTAATCTCTCCTCGGCCGCCACCTTCCTCTCCTCAGCCTCCCTCTTATCCTTCACTTCCTTGTTCTTCAGTTCCCTCATTGGATAGCAATATCCTTCCTCGTTGTCATCATTTTGTCCAATGACTCTTTGTAACCCGAATTGACTCCTCCCTTCATTCTATTATCCTTTTTGTTTCTTCCTCCCATCAGGCCAATTTATTTTGACCAAGGAGAGAGGAGTGGGGATACATGATCCATCATAATCGTTGTCAACCGCAAAACCCACTCCAATCAAGCTAGAGGGAGGCTTCTTCTTGTTTGGGATTTCATTGTAGGGGCAGGCTCTCTATTTCTCATCATTCTTGATATTTTTCTAACAATGGTGCAAAGTGAAGGACTTGCTCGACTTTTGACCTTTCTTCTTCGATTTTTCCTAAAGAATACCGTTCTTGTGAAGCTTCGGCGACTGTGATTTCCTTAAACTAAAAATATTAAAAACCCGAGATTTTTATATTGTACTCCCTCCATACCAAATTAATTGACACAGATTTAGTACTGTGTACAATAATTTGGAACATAGGAAGTTCATGTTTCTTTCTTTTGCATGTCTACAAAGTTTAATTTATTGCTACGTAAAAAAGGTACCACCAAAAGCGATTTTTCGAGCACCATATATGTTTTTTCACATAAGGTCGCGGAAAATGTCCATTTTCATGATAATTTTTGTGTGGACATAGGACATCGACAACTAAATGTGTTAAAAATTTAAGATTATTTATTTTACATTTGGAATGTCTTATTTCAAAATAGGAAGAAGTTCGTTCTTTGCTCCATTTTGAACTCCAAGCAAAGTTACACTTTGTAAAAAAAATTCACTTGCACTATTATGAGTCAACTTCACAAGACCTCAGTCCATTAAGACTTCGACAGATCCTATGATAACCTCTGTTGGACTGATTTAGTTGTCTATATATATCTAAAAATTAGACAATACACTCGAATACGTAGTTTCAAAATCGAACAATTTTATCGATGGCCGTTTGCATCAACGTGATGAGGTGACAAGTGACAACCGGAAAAAAAAACCATGCCTGCTCCTCGTCGCCTCCTCTAGGCGACAGGGGGGCGGAAACCCTAGCCGCGCCGCCGCCGCCCCTCCCCTACCTCCTCTCCCCTCGTCGCCCCCCGAGGCCACCGGCGGACAAAGGCCGCGCAGCGCCGGTGAAGGGGCGGCGGGGATTCGCTCCTCGGCCTCTGCTCGGCCGGCCTGGATGGAAGCCACCGGGAAGACCGTTGCCGCCGCCCGCCCTCGTCTCCCCGTCTGCTGCCCCTCCCCTCGCCCCCTCCTTGTGCGTCCCGTGAGCCGCTGCGCCGCCATGGTTGTGTGCAGCCTCTACAAGCTCGGGCTTCTCCGGGCCCGATCTGGGCCTCGGATGGGTCTGGCGGGTGGCTCTGCCGCGCATCGGTGGTGAGGCCACTGTTGGCCGGTGTGGCGCAGTGCTGGGCGGGGCTGGGCGTCCGTGCTTGCTTGCTGAGCTTTGTGTCCTTGTGTCCGGCCGTCGATCCCGGCTCCGGGCTGCCGTCGGCTTGACGGCGCTCGGCCGTGCCCTCCGGTGGTTGCAAGGGTTGCAACCTCCACACTTGGCCATCTTCCTGCAACGGGGCGCCGTTGGGGAGGGCCAGTGCCATGGCTTCGCATATGGCGGCCATGGTGGTGACGTGCTTCCTACGTGGGGGGCCGTCGTGGCTGGGTGTGGAGCCAACTCTGTCTTGCCATCAGTGTCATGCTGGTGTGCTTCATGGTTATGCAGATGGCGGCCATGGATGCGGTCTTCTCTCCGATGCGAGGTGAGCCGTGGCAGTGGTGGTGGTTGCTTCTCCTTGTCGGCTGTTTAGCCCTCGCTTCGGATCCTTGTCGGAGTCCTGTGGCGTGTAAGGCATGGGTGGTCTTCGTGCGTGCTCTAGGCTAGCCCACCCTTCGGGTAATCGAACCTAGATGGGGTTGGGGTTGCACTCGGTGGTGATACGCCCTGCGACTACGGCGGCGACCCCCATGTGCGGTGAGGGCATCTCCGATGCCCTTCAAATTCAGCCGGCGGCACACACGCGTCGTGGCGTCGTCTTGCCGTGCGCGACCTTTCGGCCATGCCCCCGGCACAGGTGGTGTCTGCACGCTGTGTGGCCTCGGATGCGTGTTGGTGTAGTGCAGTGTCGTGGCTGGGTCACCACTGTCATGTCATGTGGATCCTCTTTGTGATCGCAGTGCTTGGGCTGTGATGAGCTTCTCATCACTCAGCTGTCTCCGAGTTTTTCTCTCGGAGTGACCCTCTCTTGTGTTTTGTTGGTGTGCGTTCTTTCTTTTATTTCTCCTCTCATGTATACCCCTGTAAACTCTGATTCACTTGAACCTATCTTGTAGAGGCTGCAAAGCTTCATAGGCAACATTTTTGAGTAATAAAGTTTAGGCTGGCTCTAAGAGCCCGCTCGTAGTCATAGTAAAAAAGATCGACGTTATGACGATTTTGCAGCCGTGGAAACCCACTCGCTCGCTGTCAGTGTAGAAGCATCCAACCCTCCTCGCCCCGCCACCTCAACTCTGTTCGCGATGGCGGCAATCGCCGGCCTCACCGACGTCTCCCTCCGCCGCGCGGCCATTTCCTTCACCTACCGGTCCCTTTCGCGCCGCCTCCTCTCCCGCTCCCCTAGCCCGGCGTCGACTCCCCTCCTCCTCGGTCACTTCTTCCACCCCCGCCTTCCCTATCCGGCACACGCCGTCCTGCCTCGAAAAGCGCCGCCCAGCGTCCCCGCGTTCCAGTCCCTTACCGCCTCCTCCCCGCGCCTCTCTCTCGACTTCGTCCCGTCGACGTGTCCCGATTTTCCCTCTCCGACTCCCACCTCGGCCTCCTCCCCCACCACTCCAGAAGCCCACTCCCCACCGAGCACATCCCCCGCTTCCTCGTCTGTGACCCAGCCCGCCGCCTCCACGTGAAATACAATGCACATACCTCCGTAGAGATCGTCGTGCGCCGATCGATGGGCCGGCAGGTGAGGGTTGTAGTCGAAGGAGCCGAAGCGGATCGGTCCCGTGATCCTTGGTGTCTCGATTTTCATTGCGGATGGAGCCGGTGCAACCATGATTCCAGCACTCTTCTTTCCCACAGACGGCGCCAGTTGACGTGGTGTGGCCACGGCAAGTCCCAAGGTTGGATACCCCGGGTTGATTGAGAGGGAGAGAGTTGGAGTGCTGGTAGTTACCACGGCTGACAAGCGAGGCGAGTTTACCCTTGTTCAGGCTCCCGGAGGATAATACCCTACTTCCAGCGCGCTTGTCTGTTATTGATCTTGGTGAGGTGTTACAATGGCGATCCCGGCGAGATATCGATCTCGCTAGGGTTTCGGGTGGCGGTGTATGGCTAGCTATGGAGTTGTCCCTGATCGATGTCCCCTCCCAGCCTTTATATGGGAGGCTGGGTCTCGGGTGATCGATACCAACTAGGTTTACATGTTTTGGTAAGTTCTATACCGACATTGGTTTGCCTAACTTGGAGCATACTGTAGTATCTTCGAGTCTTCTTTGTGAGCCTTAGTCGTCATCTTCTAGTAGGCCTCTGCTGTGCCCTAGTCTTGGCGTGCACCAGGTGTATTATTGTGGGACACCCGAAAGGTAGGACCACGTCAGGGGGACTGGCGGAGCTATGGTTTGTCCATTGCGTCAATGCGAGGGACGTGAAAATGCTTTTCATGTAGTCCGTGATGTTTTTTACACGGCATGCTAGAAGACTAGATATGGCTAGGTTGTTATTTTTCTTCTGGCTTATCTTTATTTTTACGGTGTCTGATCAATGATTGTAATACTGCCATACTTTGCAGTTCATGACCATTGTGGATACTATTTGGTAATAAAAAACCAACCATATGCATCACTTTGATGCAGAGTCTGGGGTAGACGCTCCCATTTCTAAAAAAAACATAGCCTGCGTTGTGTATGTATGTGCATCGCCAATTCGCCAGCACCCCAAGAAAAAAACTAGGGAACGTACCGTACGTCCGCGTACATTACACGCCGTTCTGACGGCGGCTGATGCACGGTGATTAATTCGGCCGTCCTGAGATCGAACGGTTGCTAAGGGCGTGGCTTGTTAAAGACCGCAAACGAGGAGGGCCTGAAACCTTGATCTTTTTGGAGTACGACTCCATCAGGAAGTCCGTTCTGTAATCGTCTCGGAAAGTCATATTTTCCCGATACTTTGGGAAGAAAATCCTATGCGACCCTTCACCAACGACCTGGCCGTGGACCACTCTGGTCGACCGACACGACAGCGCATGCGGGGAGAACGGAGCGTGCGGGGGCAGCAGGCGGCCACGCGTCGGCCATGCCGCCGGGTCCAGCCCGGCGACCCGGTCGCATAAGATTATTTTCCTCTTTGTATCGGTGGCGACTCCAACACGAACTCGGTTTCGCTCCTCGCTCCGGCTGCGGACAGCCAGTCTACATAATCATGCATCCAGCTTTCACAAGCCACGACCATCAAATCGATCGGAGCTCTCTCTCACGAAAGGAAAGCATCACCGACCCTCAGCGCTCCGGTTTTGGTAGCAGCAACATCTGCTCGCCCCGATCTCCCGGCATGCATGGCGCTACTCGAGTCCAGCACGCCATACTCATCCTATCTGCCCGTAACCCTAGGGTCCATCGGCCCGGCGGTGGCGAGGATTATGCGTAGGTGGAACTACAAGGAGGGCATGGGTCTCGGCGCGCGGGGTCAAGGAATCATCGCCCCGGTACAGCCCGCCACGCACCGCTGCAACCGGAAGGCCGGCGTCTCGGCTATCGCGACAAACCCTACGACAACGGCCTGCAGGACACGGCGGGGCCACCGGCGGTCGTCGAAGACGAGCTGTGCCGCCGCTTCTCTGCTATTTCACTAGAAAAGGAGTGCTGCGACGAGACCATCGCGCTGCTGCGCGACATGAAGGCGCAAGGGAACCACGGCCGTGCCGATATGGCGAACGCCCTAGCGACGGTCGTGGCGTCCAGGAAGATGTTCAAGAGGAGTCGCAAGCCAGGGAAGTGGAAAGCCACACTGCCTTCTTACATCACAACGTACATCGTCGAGAAGGTACTCTCAAGCCAAAGATGGCCGCCGACGTGCGGGAGTGGTTGCCGTCGTGGGACGCGGACTGCTATCACTGGCTGCGCCCGTGGATCCCCTTCGTCGGCCACCTGCCGGAGAGCCTCTACGACGCCGTGGAGAGCAAGATCGTCGGCGCGGCGTCGTCGCCGCCCCTTGGAAAAACTACATGGATCCGAAGCAGTGGCGCAGGTTCACCCGGCGCCACGTCCTCCCGAGGCTGGCGCGCCGGGTGCGGGAGCTGAGGATCACGCCGCCGAAGCAGATCGACCAGTCGTTCCGAGCGGTGATGGGGTGGGTACCTCTCGTGCCTGCGGGGAAGGTGGCGTCGATCCTTGAAAAAGAGCTGTTCTTCGAAAGGTATGAAGGCGCGCTGCGCCACTGGCTAGAGTCCGCCGCGAAGCCGTCCTTGGCGGAGGCCGTTGCGTGGTGCACCGGCTGGAAGAAACTATTCACGCCGGAGCTGCTCGCCGACGAACGCGTGCTGACGCGTCTGGATGCCGTAGTTGAGTTGGTTATAGTTATGCGTAGGATCTCAACAGTCTTTGTAACCTCTTTGTTGGTAGTCGATCTGCATGCATCGGCTGTAATTTGTCTTGTAAATTCGTGGTTAACTAGGAGCAGCTATTTGTAATGCAATGGTGACCATGCATGATGTGAAGCCTGTGATAGCGAATTTCCAAACTGTATCTGCACTCTGCACTGACGTGTTTGATCCCTCCCCAATTCATCAAACCATAGAGCAACTTAACCGAGAAGTGGTGTGTAGTGTCCAATGAGAGAGCAAGTGGACGTGTTTGGATAAACTGTTGACTTCGCATGCTTATTCACTCAAGGAACCCCGTAAACTACCATATCTCGAGAATCAACCATTTTTCGGTGTGCTCCATGACTCCATGTTGATGACATCTCCGCCTCACACTCTAGTGAGTTTGTAGAGCTGCCAAACATAGAAAAAGTAGGCGACGAACGAGCAGGAATGAAGAACACAATTCGGTTTCATATCATTGATGTTGAACTGTATTGTGCTAATATTGTTATATAACCTGCCCTAAGAAGTAGCAAATTTTTCGATCAGTTGTCAGACTATAAGAAATTAAATAATGTTAAGCAAACGTGATTCCATAATTCACCTAAAATGCCTCTTCATAAGAGAATAGTCAATTGTCTGGAAATTTCTTAAACCTTAGCTGCATGTTAAGTGTTTGAATCAACATTCTTTTAGCCAATCATTTGTACATGTCATCCCCCACTAATATTCATTAGTTATAGTATATTGTACTATATGCAATCTATCAACGTCATATATATGTTCTTTTAGCCGTACATCCACGTCACTATTATCTGTAGTCAAATACACAACAATTTCACGTCAATAGAATATAACCTCTCGACTATTATTGGGTTTTCTTATTTCTGAAAAATACTTCATATTTCATGTGTATTATATATTTTCATTTACACAAAGTTTTTGATAAAATTCCCGCGGGATATTTTTCTAGTATTAAGAAAATCATATTGCTTTCTTTTCAGTAGAGATGGCCCGGTTGAAGGGCGTAGCATTGGAGCCGCTATGTCTCCCTGAATTAAGGATTGACACCTTCGGTCCCAATAATAATGCTTCTAAAGTAATTTAAAAAATGATTGGAAATGACAACCAAAAAATGAGAGATCATGATTTTAATCCCCAGCTCTGTATTTAGTTTGACAAAATTAAATAGGTGAACGGCAGACATTACCGGAATTTTTTTAATTTCTTCGAAATTTCGTAAATTTTCCCAAATCTGCGAACTTCGACCAGCTGAAAAATACCGGATTTTCGAAAACCTGCTGACTACTGTGAGTCCACCTGCTTCTGCGTGTGTTCTGCGCCAAAACCCCAATCCAACCACTCCTCGCCGGAGATGGCGACCATGGCCGTCATCCGCCGCGCCGCCCTCGCCTGCCGTGTCCCGCGCCGTCTCCTCTCCCACTCCGCCGCCTCCTCCGCCCCTCACGCGCGCGCCTCTTCCTCCCTCCTTGGCCACTTCCACCACCCCCTCTCTAGTACGCAAGAGCCGAGGGCGTACAAGCACCCGCCGAGCGCCGCTCCGGCCTTCCAGCCTCTCACGGCGTCATCCCCCCGCCTCTCCCTCGACTTCCTCCCCGACATCTCCGACTTCTTCCTTTCCGACTCCCACCTCGGGGTCCTGCTCCTCCGCCACAAGGCCGAGGACCTCGACTTCCAAAAGCGCAGCTTTTTCGTCTGTGACCCGGTCTCGCGGCGCCACGCGCTGGTGCCCCCGCCGCCCTTCGACAGCTTTTCGGGCGGCGTGGTCGCCGGCGCCGCGCTCCTCTCCCGCGCCGCGGACGCGCCGGCCGGCCTCCAGTTCGAGGTCGTGTACGTCGCCGTCGACGCCGGCCGGCCGCGCGCCTGGGTCGGTTCCTTCCGCGACGGATGGTGCCGCTGGAACGCGCTGCCGCGGTCGCGGGAGGTTGCCATCGACTTCGACATCATGAGGTTCGAGCGCATCTGCGTGCACGCCGCGGGGGGCCTGTACTGGCACATCCTCAACAGCCACTTCGCGCTCGCGCTGGACGCGGCGACCATGGAGCTCTCCTGCATGACGCCGCCGGCCACGCTGTGGGGCGACATGAGCGGATACCACAAGTACCGCATGGGCGAGATGCCGGAGGACGGGCAGCTCTGCGTCGCGTCCATGGAGGCGGACGGGCTGCAGGTGTATGTGCGTGGGAATGGGGAAGGCAGTGACAACGGCTGGGTGCTGGTGAGGCACACAGACATGCGGGAGGTGCTCGACAGGGTTCCGGGGTTGCCCAAAGACCTACTGGCACGCCATGCCAAGGTGTGGCTCACCGACATTGACGCTGGGCGTACTGGGAGGGTCTTCATCCACACGCGGGGGTATGGCAGCTTCGCGTATCATATGGAGACGGGAAACCTGGAGTGCCTTGCTACGGAGGATGGCTTGTCATATGGACGCCCAATCTTCGCCTACTTCTCGGCCCCGGATGGCTGCTCTGCTTAATTTCAGGTGATTTCGGAGACCTCCCTTAGTCCCTTCTTTGTCATTGTTTATCCATAAGATGATGGTTATATGTTCTTGCTGGAGTGCTTGTGTTGCAATTTGCATACTTGAATGTCTGAGCTTTAGTAGTACTCGAAAGATATGATCATACAATTATGTATACTTTTTATTGTATTCTTGAAGACACTGTGATTGACATTTACATGATAATGTGTCAACTTCATGACTTTGTTCGAGACGATCATCACAAAACTTCAGTGCCCTCTCCTCGCGGGATCAAGAGTCAACTCAACAAACAACAGCACTACTTCATGTTTACAGAAAAAACTTTATTTTTTCTGAAGTGGTTCTAGTTTCTGCCATAAATTGATTTTAGATATTACTGGTTTTTTTTCTGACTAGCAGATCATTTCCGTTACTGGTTTTTCTTACCAAGGAAAAATTGCATGTGTATTTAGTTTCTACATCCTTCTGTATGAATATGAATAAGTGAAGTTATTTTATCGTCTTAGAAACACAATATCTGGAAGTTCTCCGAGTTTGAGGATGAATGGAGTTTGTTGTTTTTCTTGCAGCTGAACCTTGTAGCCTATAGTTGAATCGTATCCATTGAGTAGCGGTATCAAATCGCAAGATTTGTGTGCAACTAGTCGGATATGATTGTAATAATATTGGTTACTCAATAGACGTGGTCTTAAATGTCACAAGCTTGTTCTGCAGATGCTCTGTTGCATGGTAAAAATATGTACGTTTGAGTATAGTTTACTTTTGCAGTAATTAATGGATTTGGTATGCCTGGAATTTGGCATATTGCAGTTCGGTAACATGATAACCATATAAATTATGGTTACACTTGAATATTTGCAATTCTCTTTTCAGAAATAATCTATCTGTCTTTATAATTTTCTTTTACACAGATATAAAAGCAACATATGTGTTTTGCACAATGATATCTTAGCCTCTTTGGTTATACTCCTTACTACTTAGTTCCAAGTGGAATGCAGAAAGATCTCATATTCTCATGTGGTCCTGCGATTAATCATTTGCACAGTAACACCAAACCTATATTTCCTGTTTTGGAGCAATCACGAGAATATTAATGCCCGCATATGGTCTCAACTCTGAAGTTTTTAAGATTGATATTGTAGTGTAGAATGTCCAATTCTTATTTCAACAAAGAAGAAACTATTTAATGTATACATAAAATAGGGGTATCACTAAGAGTTTACATGCTGTCTTGTGCAACTATATATGAAATGCCTCTATTGCATGATGGCTAAAGCATGTAGCTTTCTATTCATACAAAAAGGGATTATACTTTTCCCTGTGACAGTTTTTAGCATAATTGTGGACATGGTATGCAGCAACAGCATTTCTACAATTTTCCATATTGTGATAGGGTAACATCTAAAGTATTTCGTTATGTGAATGTACTTGAATAATTGCAATGGTCTTTCCAGAATTAGTTTGTCTTTGCCTTCAAATTTTCCATCAGAAGGCTTGCTAGATATAGTACTATTGGACATATCGGTTTGCACATTGAGCTTTAGCCTTTCTTTGTCGGTGATTTAATAATTTAAAAGACATCTTCATGAGGGGTACGGGTATAACTTCTGGCATAAGTCGAAACCTGTTTTTTCTGTGTTAGAGCAGCCCACATAGATCGCAGAGACTGTTTTTCTTTTTTGGATAACGGTGGCGCCTGCACCATTGCATATGGTTCAAGTTTTCGATGTTGATATAAGTGCAGAATGTCAATCTTTTTTTTCCAATAATGAAGATGTTCTTATGAGATTTCGATTTCGAGTCATGACAATATGGGGGTTCCTTGAAGTATCCGATTTCTCAAGGATTGGACCGTGCAAACTGACTAAGACTTTGGTATTTTCTTTTTCAGAATCCGACTGAATTTGGTTCACAGTAGGGTAAACTAGCAAAACAACCGCATTTTTTTCTTGTTCTTGCTGTCTTGTTTCTTATGACATTGTGAAATAGTCAAGCAATCATCCATAATATTTTTACATTCACTGCCTATTGTTTGCTTGATGCATGGTTCATCTAATCAATTTTATGCTCCACAGGAATGCATAGCTTTGTCAAATTATGTTAGTCAAATGCTCATATATGTCACTATGGCACTGGATGAATAACTCCTGAAGCAATTAAAAGTTTGGTAGCTCTCAGTTAAGTTATCAAAACAATAAATCAAGATCATAAGAATTGTACACCACCTTGAATTTTGAATGTTTGACTAGCACTTTGTCATCCTTAGTGATGACAAGTATATTTCCGCAAGATTTTAGTCATTATGATTGACATTTTTGCATAATGAAATATATAAAGATTTTGGCGTGGAATGCTTATTCTTGGACAGGATAAGCACTACGAAACCATGTTTCCACTAGAATTGGTTATAATTTGTCTTTTCAGGGTACAAATCCCAATCATTTTATTATATGTCTGAACAGATACATGGTAAACAATCATCTTTGCTTAAATTTAAAATAAGAATTGTCATATTTCATTCATTATGAGTAGAACAATGTTTAATGTGAAAACTTTGTTGGAGGGGTGAAATTTGCACTAGTCACGTGCAAGAAGTATCATTTGATGAAGACTTGCAGTGTTGGATGATTCAGTGTGGTCAAATTGTGTATCTCAAGATGAATTATTTGCTGTTACTATTAGTGCAACAAACTTTCAGATTCTGAAGAACATACAGAGAAATGTATTGGCTGCAACTGAGCGTTTTGTTACCTGGTAGTTACATGATCCTCGTTGTGTGGAATCCGATGTTGCAGCCAATGTTTTTGAGAGGCGTTTGAATTTTAGAACCCACGTAAATGTGCTTGTCTTCCAGGTTTTAGTTACTCGCCAGTTTTTTTTCCATTAGTGGGTTGCTCTTCGTAATTATTTGTGTGTTGTATATGTCTGATCCGCTGGAAAGTTTGCTGATAGTTCTGCTCTTTTTATGATCTAGGGTGGTGACTACTGGCTGGTGACTTCAGAGGCATTGACACTTTTTTGTTCAAAGTCAGCTCGCAGGAAGCTCGTATGAGACAACGAAACTGTGGAGTCTCTACTGTCTGCTGCGTTCTCTAAGTACAATGTGGGCAACATGAATGAAATCCTGAAAACGGCAGGTTGTTTGCTGGTCCTTTGTTTCACAAGGATTGATACTGTGGCGAAGTCCTTATAGCTCAGAACACCAGCTCAGATTTTTTTGTTGCGACGAGTGCTAGATATCCCACTGAACTTGATGTTCTTCTTTCCTGACGTGTTACCATGTTAATCTGTGTTCCGTGTGATGGCCTTTTTTTTAGTTGGTATTCTGTGTCGTGATTTGCATGTTTTAGTTTGTACATACAGCTCACTGCTAGTTTGCTTAAGAGCTGCTCAATTTGACATGTACCGCTTAACTTTTTAAGAGACAACTCAGTAAAAAGATATGATGTTCCTGCAACACACGCTACCTGATTTATACAATCACAGTCGCAGGATTGGAAATCACAAGCCGGGGCCATCCCTCACTGTTCACTAGCAATTCATCTGTTTATGGAACAACCTGACCTGATCTCTTGGAATTGGGCCTCTAATGAACCATATTCGGCAACCTCTGTTAACTCATTGCAGTTTGAGGGATTTGCAACACTCATCCAGATTCCAGAAACGATCTCCCGCCTAATTGTTGGACGCACCGTCAGGACCCTAGCTAATTTCCCAATTCCTTCGTCAGTTTCTCTCAAAAAGAATTCCTTCGTCAGTTAACTGAAGATTGCCAGCGACAACAGACGGCTACAGAGCTTCAGCGACAACCGTGGACGATCACGATGAGAGGAGTTTCTAAGCTCGTTTTTGCTTGATTGTTAAAGTTTCTGTAAACAAACATGGAAGCTCTAAAAAAAGCAGGCTTTGCCATGGTAATGTGCTATGGTTCTGTTTCTGTGCCTCGCTAGGCGGCAAACCCTGGCAAACTATGGTTCTTGTCGGAACAATAAGCAATTCCCTTCTTACTATCTAGGCTGGGTGATGGCCTGATGGGTGGCTCATAGGAAGCTCTACATCCGTTCTTATGTACGCGACATAAAAAAGTGTGGAGTCTCTACTATCTACTACATTATCCGAGTGTAATTCTGCAGTATTATATCTTGGAATCAGCAGGTTATGTGGGTCATTTGCTGGTTCTCTGTTTCACAAGGATAATAGTGTCACGGTAGCCTAATATTTGTCACGTTGGTGTTGAGTAATAGTTAGCCACTTAGCCCACACAACTTTGTTGTTCTTTCCTGTCAGCTCACCAAGTTAATCCTCTCGTCTAATAGAACAATTTCCTCTTCTTCTTACGTTGAGCTGATCGTATGATGGTTCAGTGTTCTAATAAAACATAAGTTTTCTCAGCACAGTTCACTGCCTCCTAAGCATCTTACTGTGAAAAAAGAGAGGTCATGTGTATGCTTCCACCAAGGGCAAGTTCGACAATTCCGAGTTACCGACATGCAAAATGTCATAGGAAGCATGCAAGCAAAGTAGAGAGTGAAACTTAAAAGCGCAGGCTAATCATAGCTCACAATACACTGATTGGCAACACAGCTAGAGTTTGCATCAACTGCCACAAGTTACAGCAACCATGTCCGATCAGTCATCACATACAGCAGAGTAGTTAAACCTAACTACATCCACCTAGATAACTAAATGTACAGCAGGGGCCGTCCAAACACCTCACAGTGGCCCGAGGAAATCACCATCCAGCGTCACAAGGAGCTGAAACTGGCGATCTGCTTCCATCCAGCGGAATCCCATGACCTTGAAGCGCACGATGGTGTCCTTTTCCAGCTTCGAGTGTGTAAACAGGGATAGGATTCAACACACTTTGCATTGATCTCAACAGGGGTACATATACCCGCGGTACAAGCACACGACTCGTGGGTTTCAGTTACAGCGATCGTGTGATCGTGAGAGGAGAAGTGGGGAGGGATACGTGCGTGTCTGTTTGACTAGGTACAGTTTGACACGCACGGACTCTATGGTTCAACAGAGTGGTCCTTCATGAACATCGGGTTGTCACCGCCAATGTACTTGTACTCGCTCATCAACTTATACGACAGAAAGATGTTCTCTATCGGTCCAGATTTGAGGAACACGCCATGCTTCAGGATCTTCTCCACACAGCCGACCAAGATCTCACCCTTCATGGGCTTCTGAGTGATGCAGGTAAATGTGACCGGGAAAAGAACATCTCCAGTCAGCTCACGAACTTTCCCTTCAGATATCGCCTTCAGCTCATTGACAGCGATGTAGTAGCCATGGTCCTTGGAGGCCTTTCTGTTTGTTATGTCCTCCAGAAGACGCACAATGACAGACTTGCGGAGCAACAGACCCTCGGGGTTCAGCTGGTCAGGAGAGATCAGCACATTCCAAGACATCTCCGCCTGAAGGAAAACCATGGTTGATCACCTGTCAAAAGTCAAATTTATACAAGTCAGCATTTTATTGGTGCATCAATCCTTCCCTGAATATCATAGAGGCACATGCTTAAGGAATTACAGGGCATGGAAACTTAAAATGCATTTCTTCTGCTACGGAGCACATACACTTGCAAATTTACTGTCCATAAACAAGCATAAAACAAAATTAGGAGAAATGAATCGAATAGTAAAGAGTAAAGAATGTCAGCAATAGTGCTTTTATTTCCTAGAAATAGACTGGATGGCCATGGTAAAATATCATAGACACATGCTTCAGGGAAGATAAACTAAAAATGGCATTTCTTCTATTATAGACATACAATTGCAAATTTACTGTCCACAAACAATTAAAATTAAATCAGGAGCAACAAATAAAATAGATAAGATTTAAAAGGGAAAAAATTCAGACTATGGTGTTTCTACATTTTATATTAACACCATTATGCTACAACAACATATTAGGCATCTACACTAAAAGCTCAATTTACAGATTTTTTTTCTTCTAATGTTCTACATTATATATTCTCCGTTTGCGCACATCAACTATGGAAAAAGTGAAGTTATGGTCAACTTATATGAATGTATCAGAAGAGTTGTGCTGCAGCATTCTTATATGAAAACTTTGCACAAATCCCAAAATCACATAGTTAAGTGAAATAATTCCACGTTCTGTTCTCATTGCAAAGGGTGGTACCGCATTTCATCCGCACAGGAGAACCAAGCAATCAAACACCTCTATGCACAATTAGCATATGCACTGATGTACCGGTTTTGGACCCCATGCGGCCTGCACCGTGTATAAAGAAGCTTGTTCATCCTATTTCATTTGCTTACTCGCAACTCCGCACAAGAGAGGACATCTCTCTTGCAGCAGCCCGTATATGTGGAAAGATGTCAGAAATTTATCGTCATCCAGAGGCCCCAAGTATTATCACTACTGGATTCCCATCATCAATGAGGCGAATATTAACAGTGGGATATATCCTAATATTAACAATGGCTGTTAACATACTGGACATGACCTAATTAATCTCAGCTGCATGTCTGCTCGAAACTTTGTGCAACACTTAGTTAGAAGGGCATAATAGCATTTCTACCATAATCACTTGATCATGAAAGAAAAGGAACCAGTATATGCAATAACCAGGTCCGTTACAGTATCAATATGCTCTCAACACCGGTTAATTGAGAACCAAGCGCTGGCTTTGTGGCTAGAGCTCATGGTGGGTGCGTGGCCGAATTAAACGGGGTGCTATCTGCGTGAAAAAACGCCGGAGAGGTCTCATTTTCCACCTAACAACATGCAGTTAAGCAAGCGATCCATCCCCCCCTTTAGCCACATTTTCTAACACCGGTTAATTTGCTGAATGAATCTCGGGGATGCGATAACTAGCAACAAAAACATTCCTGATAGAAGCAAAGCACCCATATCATCTATCCTGACCATGAAACGTTTCAGCTTGGCTGTATAGCCAAACGCCATAAATTTCAAGACAGAATTTTTGGACCCTCTACAGTACTAAAATGTTCCTGGTCTACAACGCGAGATTTTGTTAGATACTCGAATCTACAACGCGAGTAGATCTGTAGATGGATCCTCGCGAAGAATGATTCGGGTTTGGTTGCAAGCATTCAGCAAAGAACGACAACTCTCGGTGTTTAGGGGAAATACCTAGGATTTCAGAATTTAGGTTTAAGAAAGGGAGAAACGGAGAGGTTTAGGCATGGGGGAGGCGGATAACTGACCGCCGCCGCTCACCGACCGTGCAGACTGCAGTGCCGCAGCTCTCCCGCTAGTTCGCGCCGCAGATGGCCGCCGGCCGCCGCTGTGTCCGGAGAGACGGAGAGAGAATGAGAGCAGAGCAAGCAGTGCAGGGCATCTCTTGAATGGGTGCTTAACTTTAAAAAAAAAAACATTAGGGCGCCGAGCTGCAGGTCGATGTAAATAATGCGTTGTCATCCTCCTTTTACTTTCTAGATATTTTCAATTTTCTGATTTTCTCTTAATCCGTACATATTTTCCAGGCCATTTCTAGAGAGAAAAGATGAAGATCATGTTTTTGCGTGTGGAAAAAGATTTCTCTCACCCCATCTCGCGATGATCTGGCCGACGAAGAGGATACACCTTTTATTCTTTGCCTGCGGATGTGAGGCAACAAGTTCATCCTCTCCGGATTTCGTGAGCATCTCCATATGAACTCACTATCGTACTCATCGTGGTGTGGAAGAGGATATCGAGAGTTTCGAGAGAGATTAGAGGGGCCACATCTTAGGGTGCTAGTAGAGGGATAGGGGGTGGGGGAGCGAATAGTCGCTTTGGAGCTCGGGCGAGAGCAGGATATTGATTTTCTTTTAAAACGTTTTAGAAAATTCGAAAAGAAATACCTGGCCGTAGCCAACTACACGCACTACGAATCTGGAAAGTTTCATTTAAAAATACACTGTATTTTTTAGCTTAGCAAAAAAGACAAATCGAAAACAATTTAGATAAAAAAAGTTGAACGGTACATGTCCCAGATCTTTTTTTTTGTCTTTTTGCTGAGGCTAGAATACATTGTATTTCACATAAAGACTTTGTACCAAGCGTAGTGCATAGGTTTGCCTAAATCATGGATTTTTTGAATTTTTCGGAAACTTCAATTTAATTAATTTTTAAATTCGAATATCGTGCTCTCTCGCGCCCGGGCGCCATATCGCCGCAACCGGGAGCGAATAGTCGCTTATAAATAGATCAGAAAATATAGTTCTTGAAATATAGTCGATTGTATGAAATTATTAAACATTATCCACATTTAGTGTTTGAATCAACATACAAATATCCACATGTCCAATACACTACATATGTTATGAGGAATCTGCCAAAATCGGGCAGATAGATAGACTCTTTTCCCGTTGTTGGAGAGAAAAAAACTAAATAACTTAGACATGTTATCTATTAATGGCACACAAAGAAAATAGTTTTGGTTTCTATTTAGTAGATACGGCCAAGCAAGAACCCGACAAGTGTGGCTAGAGCCTCCTCTTTTCTCTATCGCATCTCTCTCTCTGCCCTCCCTCCCCTTGAGAGTCGCTCCTCTCCCTCTGCCCCCTCTCCTCTATCTCTATGGAGGGTCTGTCGGCCGAAATAGTGGGAAGAGGGTGCATGTCTGAAAGGGCATCTCCTTTGCCTATGGTTTTGGTGCTTGTTGACAACACAATTAGTTAGTCTAATGTGTCTTTATTCACTGCAGAAATTCTTAGTTAAAAGACCACGGTTGAAATGAGCACGCAAAAAGCTTTTCGGGAAGTCTTTTTTCCAGGCAGCGGTAGTACCGCTGCGTTCAGTTCCTGCGCGCTGCTCTGTGCACAAGTGCAGCTACCGCTGGAGGTACCGCCGATTTTCGGCTTCTGTTGGTATCTCCGGTACCTCCAGCGGTAGTACCGCTCCTCGGCGGTAGTACCGCCACGTGCATTTTGGCAGCGTACAAGAGTTGCAATTTGGAAGAGCTACCGCTGGCGGTACCGCTCGCGGTACCGCCGCTTTTGTGGTTCTGTTGGCTCCAGCGGTACCGGCCGGTAGTACTGCCTGGCCCAGCGGTAGTACCGCCGCCTGTGGCGGTAGTACCGCTGGAGGAATCTCAGGACGCCCAACGGCCAGATCTGAGAGGGCTATTTAAAGGGGTCTTCTTCCCCATTGAAGACTAAGCTTCACATACTCTCTCACCTCCATTAATGCAAGCTTCCTCCTCCTAGATCTCCCTACCCAACCACTCAATCAAGCTCAAAGTTGGGGAATCGAAGGAGGAGACCAAGATCTACATCTTCACCAAGTTGTTCTTCATTTCCCCCGCATTCACTTGAGTGACCCTTTGCTAGGATTTCCTTTGGGAAAACCAGCTCATTATTGTACTCACTTGTTGTCTTTGTGACAGATTTGTAGCTGTTCGGGAGCCCCCAATCCTCTTGTGGGTTGTGCCCCGGATCGTTGTTGTAAGGGCTCCGGATTCCGCCTTGAAGGATTCCGATAGTGGAAGGTGAACCAAACCTTTGTGGTGCGGTTCATCGGAGAAGGTGATTTGTGGCGGTTGAGTTTTGACCTTCGTGGTAGCTCACACCTCTCCAACGAGACGTACTCCCCTAAAAAGGAGGAACTCGGGATTACATCCGTGTCTCCGCGTGCTTTCACTTCGGTTACTTCTATCCTTGTTTATAGTCTTACTTCGTGTATCTTGTTTAGTTGCTAGCTTGTCATATAGGTAAATTCACCTAGTTGCATATCTAGAGAATTTACCTTTTGTGTCAAGCCTAATTTGAAAAAGTACTAAAATTGAAGTAGCACCTATTCACCCCCCCTCTAGGTGTCATACGATCCTTTCAATTGGTATCAGAGCCTCGGTCTCTTGTTGGGCTTAACCGCCTAAGAGAAGTATGACACGGTGTGGTGATCCCGTGGAGGACCAAGCCACTACGGCATCCATGGCCGATCTCAAATTGATGGAGACATCTTTGAATCGTCCATGGATACCAATTTGCCGAGATGCGTGACTTGATCAACAACTCGCAAGTGGCAAGGTTCCTAAGGAGACCACCCCACTAGAGGACTCCGCTACCTCCCATGACGGTGATACCGAGGAGGAAAAGAGAAAAGAAAGGGGTTGAAGATAAGAAACCGTAAGAAATCTTCCACATCTACCACCACTCCCGAAGGTGGGAAGCCGGAGTACCATGGGTTCCCTTTGTGTACTCTCCCGACCCACCTATCCATCATACTCGCATAAACCCTTTGGTCCACCTCCTAAACTTAATGCATTGGCTTTTGCTACTTGGCAACACTTAATGAAATCTCATATCAACAGTTCCTCTATCGAGCTTTGGAGGATCATTCAAGAGGGATACAAGGCCGTGAATCCTAACAACTTGACAAGAAGAGAGGTGGCAGAAACAACTCAATGCTTCCGCTCTCCACATGATTGAACTTGCCGTTGGAGAAAGTGGTCTTCATCACATTCAAAATCTCCACCGCCAAAGAAGCTTGGGATTGCCTTGAGGTGTTCCTTGGAATGAAAGCATGAAGAGGAATAGATTTGATGCTTTGAACAATGAAGCCGAAGGCTTCTACATGCTTGATAGTGAAACTCATGAAGAGATGTATGCAAGACTCAAGATTCTTGCCCAAGCCTTTTTCAATGTTGGGGCAACCTATGTGGATGATGCTTGGATCAAGAGGAAGTATGTGAATGCACTCATGCCCTTCGAGCCCATTGACTTGAAGGCCCTTCAAGGAAAATTCAACTACCTTGAGATGACATCCAATGAAGTTATGCAAGAGATGCAAGCCTCCAAGGTTGCCACCAAGAATGCTCTAGACAACCGTGCTAGGGCCATGGGAATGAAGCAAGGTCCCTCTCTTGCTTTGAAGGCCAAGGTTGTGTGCCTTGATGAACATGATGAAGTTGAAGCATGCCCGAACAACCTTCCTCCCGATGATCTTGAACAAGCCCTCCATGGTCACATAGCTCTTGCAACAAGGACTTTTGGCGTGACCCGGCCAAGGCAAAGGCTCAAGTTGATCATGCAAACAATCCAAGCGGGAAGAAGGAGTTTGCTAATAGGATAAAGACTTGCTACAATTGTCATAACAAGCATCACTTCATCAAAGATTGTCCATATGAGAATAGAGAGCAAAACGGTGGAAGGCTTGTCCTCAAGGGCCAATCAAACATGATACAAAAGAAGCCTTTTGTCAAGAGGAAGCCATTCTTCAAGAAAGCACCAAGAATTGTGTTGATGACTCAAGAAGAGTATCCTTCCGAGGATTCCGAAGAAGAAGAAGAACCCACTCGTGAGGTGGCCGCTTTGGCCATTGTATCAACTCCACCTCCTTCTCTTCGAATCCCCCAATGAGAACCTCTCCATCAACACCGCTCGTTGCCTCATGGCTCACGTCACCGAGGTATCATCTTCTACTCCCAAGACTATGCATGAAATAGATGATAAAACTAGTCTTGTGATTAAGAAAGAACTTGTTGCTTCCGATACTATTGTGGCTAACTTGCAAGGTGAAACTAAGGCATATGTTGAGTCTCTCTTGAGACAACTTGATGCGGCCGAAGAAATCCTTGATGACAAGGGAAAAATTGAGAGAGAGGATTCTCTCACCATTGCATCCTTGAATCCTCTCTTCAAGAAGAGAGTGAATATAGAACTCTCTTGAGGAAAGAATTGAGTCTCTTGATGATAAAAATGATGAAATAATTGCTAAAATCATTAAGGATAGAGACCATGTCTTTGCTAAATATAAAGTGATTAAAAAGGAGAAAGCCGAGTTTGTGGTTGCTAATGCTAGACTCCTTGAGGATGTGGAGAAACTTAACAAGGCTCACAAGGCCTTGGAAAGTACCCACTCTCTTCTAGTCAAGTCTCATGAGCAACTTCAAACTCAACTTTCTAAATCTAACTCACCTAGCACTCTACTCCCTCTTGTGATCATGCAAATGTTATTGAGGAAAATGCTAGGTTGAAGGTTGAGCTTGCCAAGGCCACTAGTGCCAAGACCTCTATTCCTAAAGGTAAAGAAAAGGTTGTTGCTCAAATTTTTGAGCAAAAGCCACACAAAGGGAAGGAGGGTCTTGGTTATGTGGCCAAGGCAAAGAAGAAGAAGAGCAACACCAATGCCAAGCCCGCACAAGCCAAGACTTCCATTGCGGGTGGTAATGCCACTAGGGGCAAGACCACTCGTAGTGACTTTGCGGGGCATAACAATCCCAACTACATTCTTTATGTTGATTATTATGGGATGTTTATGCAAAATATGTTGGTCCTTATGATGGTTACATTGCTTATTCTATTTGGGTTCCTAAGACCCTTGTTGCTAACAAAAGAGGACCCATTGAGAAATGGGTACCTAAAACCAAGCAATGATTTCTTGTAGGACTATGCTTCCGGTGGGTCTAAATGGGTGGTTGATAGTGGATGCACTAGTCATATGACCGGAAGCAAGGAGATCATGACGGAGTTGGGACCAAATATAAATCAAGCATCCGTCTCCTATGGTGATAAATCAAAAGCGGAGGTAACGGGTCTCGGCAAGGTGGTAGTTGCAAAGGATATCACCCTTGTAAATGTCATGCTTGTCGAGTCCCTCGGTTACAATCTTATGTCCGTTCGTGCACTTAATAAGATGAATTTTGATGTCCATTTTACTATTGATATGGTGGTACTCTTGAGGAGCAAGACTCTAAAGGTCATGTTCGTTGGGTATGTTGAAAATGAGTTGTTCGTGGTGGACTTTTCGGGGTCTACCAACACTCAAGCAATATGCCTATTCGGAAAGGCCGACGTGGGATGGTTGTGGCATCGCCGCTTGTCCCATGTCAACATGAGAACTTTGCAAAGTCTTCACAAGGGTGGCCACATTCTTGGACTAAAAGACAATGTTTCTTTTTCTAGAGATCGTCTTTGTAGGGCTTGTGTTGAAGGAAAGATGCATGATTCTCCCCATCCAAGCAAGACCATCATTTCATCAAAGAGGATATTGGAACTTCTTCATGTTGATCTCTTTGGTGCCGTGCCTCAACCAAGTCTTGGTGGGAAGAAATATTGTTTGGTGATTGTTGATGACTATTCAAGATTTACTTGGGTTTATTTCTTCAAGACGAAGGATGAGACCCAACAAGCCGTCATCGACTTTTCCAATGAAGTTCAACGCCAACCAATGTCCCTATATTGGTCATTAGGAGTGATAATGGCTCCGAGTTCAAGAACTACACCTTAAATGAGTTTCTTAGTGAAGAGGGGATTCGTCATCAATATTCCGCTGCATATACCCCTCAACAAAATGGTGTAGCCGAAAGGAAGAACCGGACTCTCATGGATATGGCAAGGTCTATGTTGGCGGAGTTTAAGTCTCCACTTTCTTATGGGCCGAGCTATCTCCACGGCGTGTCATTCATCAAACCGGCTATTCTTTCGCGTTGGCAAGAAGTTTACATCTTATGAGATGCTCACCGGCAACAAGCCCAATGTCTCCTACTACCGAGTATTTGGTTGTAAGTGTTTCTATAAGAACAAAAGTGTTCGTTTGTCTAAATTTGAATCTAAAGCTTTAGAGGGTGTTTTTGTTGGGTACGGTGCCGAATCTCACACCTATAGAGTCTATGACAAAACCGTTGGGAAAGTCATAGAATCTTGTGATGTGAGGTTCGATGAGAATGACGGCTCCCAAGTGGCGCAATTTCATGTTTGTGATGTAGATAATGAAGAGCCTCAAGATGCTATAAGAAGAATGGGCATTGGTTTCCATCGTCCCGTTGAGATTCATTACGAGTCTCCTCAAGCAAGTCCAAGCTCCATTCAAGTGGAGGCCTCTTCATCACAAGTTGAAACGGCGCCTATCATGGAAGCAAATGATGCACCACCCCAAGAACAAGTTCAAGACCCTCCTCATGTTGACCAAGTTGCTATGCAAGAACCAAGTTCTCCTATTGTTGATGCTAGCCAAGGTCATGACCAAGATCAACCCTCTCCTTCCATTGTTGAAGATGTGCTTCAAGATGATCAAGGTCAACATTCCGGTCAAGACGGGGACTCAAATGATCAAGATGATCAAGAGATACCTCCAAGATGCAATAGAGATATCGAAGCCCGTCGTAAAGCAAGAGTTGAAAAGACTTTAAATAAAGAGTCACCGTCTAGAAAACATCCTTGGTGACCACAAGAGAGGTGTTACCACAAGAAGGCAATTGGCAAGCTTTAGTGAACATCAAGCTCATATTTCCATGGTGGAACCAAAGAAAGTGTTTGAAGCTCTTGAAGATCCGGATTGGTTAGAAGCTATGCATGATGAACTCAATAACTTCAAGCGCAACAAAGTGTGGAATCTAGTTGAGAAGCCAAAAGATTGCCGCAATGTTATAGGCACAAAGTGGATATTCAAGAACAAGCAAGATGAGCATGGAATGGTTGTGAGGAACAAGGCAAGATTGGTTGCACAAGGGTACTCTCAAGTTGAAGGCATTGATTTTGGAGAGACTTATGCACCCGTGGCTCGCCTTGAGTCCATCCGTATCCTTCTTGCATATGCATCACATCATAACTTTAAATTGCAACAAATGGATGTGAAAAGTGCTTTCTTAATGGTCCTTTAAAGGAGTTGGTATATGTTAAGCAACCACCGGGTTTCGAGGACCCTAAATTCCCTAACCATGTCTACAAGCTTGATAAGGCGCTCTATGGTCTCAAACAAGCACCTCGTGCTTGGTATGAGCACCTAAGAGAGCTATTGCTAGACCGTGGATTTGAATTGGGGCAAATCGATCCCACCTCTTTACCAAGAGGGTCAAAGGGGAGCTTTTCATATGCCAACTTTATGTTGATGATATTATATTTGGCTCATCTAACAAAGCTTTCAATGATGAATTTTCAAAGCTTATGACCGATAGGTTCGAGATGTCTATGATGGGCGAATTGAAGTTCTTTCTCGGTTTTGAGATCAAGCAATTGAATGAAGGGACTTTCATCTCTCAAACCAAATATACCCAAGACATGCTCAAGAGGTTCAATATGCACAATGCTAAGGGAAGCGGTTTCCCATGGACACCAAATGCCATCTTGAACTTAACCCGACGGTATCGATGTTGCAAAAACTTTATCGCTCTATGATTGGTTCTTTGCTTTATCTTTGTGCATCTAGACCCGATATTGTGTTGAGTGTAGGGGTGTGTGCAAGGTATCAAGCCGCTCCTAAAGAAAGCCACATGGTGGCGGTCAATAGAATCCTTCGATATTTGGTTGATACCCCAAGGTTTGGTTTGTGGTACCCAAAGGGCACTAATTTCTCTCTTGCCGGGTACACGGATTCGGATTGGGCCGGTTGCAAGGATGATAGGAAATCAACTTCCGGGGCATGCCAATTTCTTGGTAGGTCCTTGGTGAGTTGGTCTTCTAAGAAGCAAAATTGCATATCTCTATCCTCCGCCGAAGCCGAATATGTGGCGGCCGCTAGTGTCGTGGGTTTGTCACGTCAGGTGTCATAGATGACTTCGTAGGTGTGGGATTACGCGAGTCAAGCATCTCCGAGCTTGGGATCGCAGGAACAAAGATCAACACAGATTTACCCAGGTTCGGCCCCCTCAATGTGAGGTAAAAGACCTACTTCCTGCCTACCCTAGATTGGTATTGATATGATAATCGAGGTGTTACAATGGAGGCGATCCGATCTGGTACTCGCCATATGAGCTAGGGTTTGGGGCTTGATAGCTTGACCCGCTCTAAGTCCTGCGAGTCCTCTTTATATGCACAGAGGCTCGCTAGGTTACAAAAGGAAACTTCCCCATAAGGAATACATCCACAGAGGCCTACTCGGAGACTACTTGGTCTTCACGTCCTCTGGAATTTATCTTCTAGATCTTTCTCCTTATGGCGGTTCAATATTGGGCTTGTTCCCAAGTGGGCTTTCATCCGTGCGAGTAAGTTAAGTCGCACTGGGCCGCGGGTTAATCCAGAAAGTATTCCCCCGACATTAGCCCCCAAGATTGGTTAGGACTTTACGGTGAGAATCTTCTGGCCTCCTGAAATGATCTCTGGGCCGCACTGTAAGCGTTCTGACCAATCTCCTAACTCATGCGATTCATCGCTGTGACTCATCCGCGCGACTCATCTCTCCTTCTAGAAATATTCTGTTTCCTTTAATTGTGGATCGTTACTCTTTTTGCGGGCGCAAATTGTGCCGTTGGTTGCGAGCACAGAAAATGCCATTAGTTGCGGGGCCCTTCAGTTATAAGCTGCGGCCACCTAGGTCATTATCCATTTGCCCTTGCAATCTTCTCATCCCTAGCCGCGCCGTCTTCTTCCTCGACCCGAGCCTAGTTCCCCAATTCAATCTCCCCCTCGCAATGGCGCCCAAGGCGAAGCCATCTGACAATAGGCGCCAGATCTCCTGCAACTGGGAAGGATCCTGGTAACAGAGGAAACTCTTGCGGATCTGGCCGAGGCTGGCTTCTTGCCGCCGAAGGGGGACGACGTCTGGCGGGCACCGGGCGATGAAATCGAGCCGCGCCCCAAGCCCAACGAGCTGGTGATGTTCGTGGAGCACGTGGAGCGTGGATTCACGCCGCCAGGTTCTCCCTTCTTCCGCAATTTGCTGAAATGCCTAGGCCTCCGTCTTCACGACATCGGGCCCAACTCAATGCTCCAGGTGAGCAATTTTCACGTGCTGTGCGAGGATTACCTTGGCATAGCCCCCAACATCGATCTGTGGCTGGCCTCTTTCACCTGCAACAGCCAACTTGTCTCCAAGGGTGGCGCCTACGTTCAGGTCGGCGCCATCTCTCTTCAGCGCCATAGGAATTCTTGCCTTCCCAAGCTAGCCCTGGCGAATCGACCCAGGGCTTGGCAAAAATCTTTCTTTTATTGCCAAGATACTTCACCGAGGGCGAAACTCGCCTTCCCTCCTGGTCTAACACCCTCTTCGTGCCTACCGAGGTACTGAAATCAAAACCCCGCGACTCATCCATGTCCTTCATCAATGAGTCGCTGATCAAAGTCCGCGCCTTAATAGGTCATGGTCTTACTGGACTTGATCTTCTCTCTTGCTGGACCAAATGGCGCATTCAGCCCGTGAGTCCGCGACAGCGATCTTTCCTTGAGTGCACATGCACCTCTGCTGACGTTGATCGTATCAAGGCTTCGGACTGGAGGCCTGAGGATTGGGTGGAATTTGTCACCCGCGTGACTGAGGAGAAGGACATCTCCTTCGATAAGGTGGGGCTTGCCCATTTCAGTGTTAACAACAAGCCTTTTGAGGTAACTCCTCTTCTCTGTCTTTTCGCCTTCGTAGTTGAGTCGCATTCCTTTTCTTAATACTGCAACTTATATTTCTCTCATCCAGGCTGACGAGAACTATGGTCGCTGCCTGCGACTGTGGCCGCACTGCTGCTCCCAAGCGTGCCGCACGAAAGAAGCTGCTGCCCACTTTAGAGGGCAGCGAGACTGCTGATATCCCTTCTGTTGCCTCTGCGGCCTCAGATGATGAAAAGACCGAACTGGACGAGGACGAGAGTCCAGTGCCAGCCGCGAGTTCTGTTGCCGCGGCTGAACCAACTCCCCGTAGAGCCTCCAAGAGGCTATCTCGTGAAGAACCAGAGGTTGATGCTCTGGAAAACCCCGAGGCCACGAAGCGTCGCAAACCTGCTACGGGCGCGATCTCCTTCGTTGCCAGGCGTGCTTTCAAAGCCACCGCCTCTGCTGAAGAAGACATGGGTCCCCACTCTGGTAATTTCTGCTGTCTTGTCATCTTGAATGCTTATTCTTTTTCCTCTACTGACATGCAAAACTCTACTCGTAGATTCTGGGACCCAAGGCCTGTCCTCACCGTCAAGTGGTGAACTTATGGCCTTTGTGAAGATGGCTCCAGAGTTAGTAACTTTTCCCTGTACTTTCAATACTTTTATTCTGGCTTATGTTCTTCTTCTTCACACAATGCCCTTGCTTTTTCAGAAGTGCGGCTGAACCCGCGACTGAGCCTGGAGCCGCGGTTGAGCCGCATTTATCACCTGCGGCTCATACCGCCGTGGTAGAGGGCGTGGCCACCACTGATGACCTGGCCACGGTCCCTGTTCTTGACACAGCCGCCCAATAGGTGGCTCTGGAGGATAGAACGGATACCCTTATGATCCAGGACGTGGAGAAGGTCAACCCCTCCTCCATAGATGTAATGGCCAAGGATGCTGATACGCCAGTGGTTGAGTCGCCAGTAGCGGACAATCTGCGGTCGCCAATTCTACATGCCGAGGTTGCTTCTTCCTCCTCCACAAGCCGTGCTGAGAAACTGTCAGAGGCTATCATTGCCTCAAATGACAAGCAAGCCATGGAACTCCGCAAGGCATTGTCTGACCTGTCTGCGGCTTATAAGGTAAACTTCTATTTCCAGTTATCTGTCTCTAGCCCCCAAGGATCAAGTTTCTTCTTTGACTGTAAAGGGATACTTGATACTTCTCTTTTAGCTGTTGGTATATACTTACTGACTGATGTTCCCTTCATAGGAGGAACTAAGCTCTTTAACAGCTGCCAAAATTTCTTTGGAAAAGCAACTGGGGGATACTCCCTCTGAACTGGAGAGGCTACGCGAGCTCCTTCGCCAGCGTGACGCTGAGCTAAAGAAGAGGGAAACCAGGATGGGCGAGCTATCTGATGAAAGCTTCAAGTTTTCTGAGCAAGCCAAAAATACCGAGCTGCGACTTAAAACTGTTGAAGAGAAATTCCATGAGAGGGTCCAGCAGCTGGAGCTCCAAGTCAGTGCTCAGAAAAACGCCATTGCTGATGTCAACGAGGACGCAAGGCTTAAGACTGTTTCCATTGGCGAGCTTGAGAAAAAGTTGAAGAAAGTTTCTGATGCCCATAACCTCGTCCACGCCAAAGTGTGCATCATGACTCAAGAATTGACTGGTATGTATTGCGACTTGTAACTGCATCTTTTTTCTCTACTATCTTTTCCTGTGTGTTGTAGAGCTGACGGAGACATGCCTTGATGTAGGTGAAGATGCCAAGGAGCAGCGCGGCAGTACTCAGGAGCAGCTGGAGTATATCCGCGATTTTTCGCGAAGGGCTTGTGACGCCATGAAATCACTGTCTAAGTGCCTGCTGCCGACCAAGTCAGTCCCCGGTGATTCTGAAGGGCTGCTGAAAAGACTGCTTAGGGCGCCTCAGTTCTTTTTGGACTGGAAAGAGTCCTCAGCTCGCACCGGCGCGGCTCATGTTCTTGCTTGTGACGCCATGAGAACCTTTTTTTTAGGTCATTCCAAGTATTTCACTCATGAGGAAATAAGCAACTAAGAAGGGTTATATGAAACTGACCCACCGCATGGATTATCAGTTAGTTTTCACTAACAATATATGACACATGCAATACAATAATTTTTTAAAGATATGAAAGTATTTTGTATGAAAGATATTTTGTTTCAATGCCACCGAGCCAGATTTAATTAGCAGAATTGTGTGGGTTCTATATTGATCACCATATTAACATAACGATTGCTAGGACTTCATCGATGGAAGTATCAAATGAGGTATTGAAGAATCTTCTAATTTCCTTATATGGACATTTTGTTTTTGAGGACAAAGTGGTCGTACCACAGCTCGAATAGATAGAAAGAGGTGACCAGTTTATAAGGAAAACCGGGTCCAAAAACCATACAAATACCCTGTTTATGAGGGAAACAGGGCCAAAAAACCGCACAAGCGAGGGGACCGTCGTCCACACACGCAAGCCCACGAACGCCACAAAATACACCACCGATCCCGGGGCCGCCGCCCCGGCGTTCACCACTCGGCACCAAAGCACACGAGCCACAACGCTGCACAAACCAACCGTCTCGTAGCCCTTGCTACCCTCGCTAAAGACGGCCGCCCGCAGACCTCAACGTCGCACCAAAACCCGGGGCCGCCGCCCCGGCGTAACAACCAGATCAAACTCCGCATTGCCCGGAGTCGAACCAGCCGGGTCGACATACCTTCCGCCCTCGCGGCACCAAGTCGCCACCCAAACCTCGCTAGGTGAAGGCCCTACCCCTAGGTCGTCGCTGTAGAGGGGACCGAGGCCGCCGCCTCGACGTACCACCACCGTCCGGGATCGCCACCCCGGCATCCGCCTCCCCCAACCACATAGCCATCCCGCCCAACCGTTGCGAAACCAACACACCGTGAGGGCCAAGAGCTCCAAAGGCGACGCCTCCAAGAAGGAAAAGACGTGTTCGTCCCCGTCACCCGCTCCGAGAGCTTAGGTTTTCACCCGGAGGTCTTGAAACCACTCGCGTCGGTCAAGATCAGAGCTCCACGATGACGCAAACAGGAAGGGAACGACGCCCGGAGGCGCCGCCGTCATCGCATCGACCGGAGTCAATGCAAGGATTTCGCCCAGAGCTTGATCTGCCCGCGAAGTGCCGGGAGCAGCGAGGGGAGCAGGGACGTTGTGGCTCCTGCCGTCGCACGCCGGAGCCCAACCGTGGCGCCTCTTGCCACGGCGGCTGCCGCCGCACCGTCTTCCAAGACCTGGGGCCGCCGCCCCAGCTTTCTGCAGCTCCAGCATACCTGCAGCACCCAGCGCGCCCACACCTCCGCCTCTGCCTGCACGAACACACGCGAGAGGCGACGGCCGAACGCCCCCGGCCCGCCCGGCCCAGATCGGGCCCGGGACGGCCCGCGCCTCTCGACGCCGCCAGCAGCCGCCGCGCCACGACCGCGCCGTCCCTGCCGAGCCTTGCCGGAGAGCCGCCGGCCTCGTTCCCAGACGAGCCCGGCCGTCCCCAACATCGCCGCTTGAAGAGTAGAGACGAGGAGCCTCCCCCACACCACCACTTGGCAGCGGGGGCCCGCCGCCACCGCGGCGCACGACCGGCGGCAGCGGCGGCGAGGGACGCCGGGAGGGTGGTGGGTGAGCGGCGGCGCGAGGTCTCCCCCAGCGTCGCCTGGGAGCGACGGGGGGAGGATAGGTTCTATGCTTTCTTTCTTGAGAGAGTGTATGAAGTGTCCATATGGACATTTTTTGGTAATTCATAATATCTGTTATCAACAACACCGCAAATCGACGTCCAGAATCTGGGAATGTTAATCTTGGAATGATCTACATAGAATTGGTCTGACTTCTTGGTTAGACATGTGTTGAACACCTACGGACAATTCCAGCACGCCGGTGATTTGATAGTATCATGATTTACGAACTCTTTTCCTTTGTCGATATGTGGTCAAAGTTGTGAATTTTTCTTCCTTCCCATGATTTATTCAGTTTACGAACTAGTGTGAATACTTATTTGGTCTGCGTTAGGGTAATAAAACAAGAGTTATTGATATGTATGTGATAATATGGGTATTTCGGACGGTCCAGAAGAGGGCAGACACAAACTCTCGAGCAAAAATTGGACGGTCCGGAAAAACCACCGATGACCGTGGGACAAATGTGGAAAGTCCGATTTAACCGGCGCTTAGGACAAATCTGAGCTCTGGTTTAAATGCCGGACCGGGAAAACACATACCACCCAGAAAAATCCAGACGATCCGAATATACATTGTCAGTTTTGTCTATTTAAATGACTACGTCGGCGGAGTTGGGGAAATGGGAAAAACCGACATTGGCATATACAACGGTCCGAATTGTCCTGGACAGTTCGGGAGCCCTCTGCCAATTACGGTCGATACCTAGAAAGCAGCTTCCCTGGAAGACGCAGTCATTAAATCCGACTTCGGTACTACCAGACTCTCAGAATAAATCCAGACTGTCTGATTTTGCCGGAGACGGTTTTGTCACATCGGTCTGACTCAAATAAATCTGCGAATGACTCCAAAACCGATGCTATTGTAGTCATTTTTTCTAAACTGACCATGACTCTTTTTCCATTCGGTTTTCCAAAATTGAATCAAAAAGTCCGATTATTATCAACTGTAACTTGGATTCGGAGTGAAATACCGATTATATTATTTCAAACATTTTTCTTTTTGAGAGTTATTTCAATCACTTTGAAATCTATAGCTGGGCGAGCTGAGAGTGGGGGGGGGGGGAACCCGAGGGTGACAGTCCGTGCTCTGCTCCCTCTCTAGAACCCTCTTCCTCCACCAGACCACCACCGCCGTCCGCCGCCGCCAATGATGCGGAAGACCGGGAAGAAGAGAGGTGAAGCAAGCCCAAGCCCAAAACTCCCCCTCCTCTAGCTTTCCCGCGTCGCCACCGTCGGTCGAGCCGGAGGCGGCGGCGATCGACGTCCTCACTGGGGACGACCTCCGCCACATCCTCCGCCGTCTCTCCCTCGCCGACCTCCTCCGCGCCGCCATCGCCTGCCAGCGCTGGCGCCACGTCGCTGCACGCTGCCTGCCCAGCGCGCCTCCCCTCCTCGGCTACTTCTTCCACCCCGCCAAACCCTCTCTCAAGCTGCCCCTCCAGGAGACGGGGCAATACTACGAGGCCGTGTTCGCTCCCTTCAACGGCTCCTCACCGCGCCTCTCCCTCGACTTCGCCCCGGACGCCTCCCGCTACGAGCTCTTTGACTGCCACCAAGGCCTCCTGCTTCTCGAGCCGTCCATAGAGGTCCCCAAGGCGACCCACCCCCGCCTCCTCGTCCTCGACCCTGCCACCCACCGCCGTGCGTCTCTCCCGCCGCCGCCGCGTGACACGGTGCCCGATGACCACCGCTGGTGCCGCTCCAGGTACTACGTCGGCTCCACGCTTCACTCCCGCGCACACCCCAGCAAGCTCTGCTTCGAGGCCGTCTGCTTCACCATCGATATCGGGCACCCACGCGTCTGGGTCGCGTCCTTCGATAATGACAAGTGCCGCTGGCGCGCACTCCTGCTGGCCAACCAGGTCGTGGTCGATTTCGACCCCTACTGGTTCGAGAGCCGCCGTGTACACGCTGCTGGGAAGATGTACTGGCACATCTGCAGCTCCCGCCGCGTGCTCGTGCTGGATCCCGCCACGCTGCAATTCTCCTACCTGCTGGCGCCGGAGGACCTATCGGATGGCTGCAAGTTCCGCATCGGGGAGATGCCTGACGGGCGGCTCTGCATGGTGAGCGTGGAGGACCAGGTGATGCAGCTATGGGAGCATGGGGAGCGTGGCGAGACCGGCATACCGACAACGGGTGGATTCTTGAGAAGGAGATGGATCTTCGCAAGGCATGGGACACGTGTTAATTCCCTTGGATCATCTAGGGTAGATCGATACGGGTAGAACAGAGAGATGGGGAGGAGGATGGGCACCTTCTCCTTGGCTTGTTGAGCTCGTCGTGCCGGCCATGGTGGAGAGTGGTCGGCGATGGCAGTGAGTGGCGGAGGTGCTTCCCGTGACTCTGTGCTAGACCTAGATTGGGTAGGGTTTGTTGGTGGGGTCACGGCTCACGGTGAACCTCGTACTACGTGCCGCTGCCTCCCACCTCTCTTTATAGCGCAGGCCATAGGGGCCCACCAACCATTGTTCGGTTGGGCGCCACCGATCAGGGCGCATAGATCATGGCTCCGGTGCGGCCGTTGGACCGCATCGTGGAGATCAACCTAACATTCTCCCCCTTGATCTCAACTTTTACTTTTGACCATGAACTTTATTTACTCGTTTCATCACAGATCAGTACATAGAGCATGTTTCATCGCCACAGCTCAATTGCCGATAGAATCAGACAGCTACAATATACTTCTCTGTTTTGAAACAATTTCTGTTACTTTTCGGGCCTCTCATGATCCAGGAATCATAGGTTTTCCATTAAACCCATGCCGGCTACTTGTTCCATGGACACATTAGGTGGTAAGCCTTTCGTAAGCGGATCCACAAGCATATCTTTGTCCTTATATGCTCGAGACTTATGGTGTGATCCTGGATTTTATCTTTCACAACATAATACTTTATCTCTATTGGTTTGGTAGCATTACTCGACTTGTTGTTGTGAGCATAGAATACTGCAGGCTGGTTGTCACAGTACATCTTTAGTGGTTTGTCAATGCAATCTACCACTTTCAAGTCGGGTATAAATTTGTTTAACCATATCGCCTGCCCCGTGGCCTCATAACATGCTATAAATTCTGCATACATCGTGGATGATACAACTATTGACTGTTTGCAGCTTCTCCACGAAATAGCCCCTCCAGCGAGAGTGAACACGTATCTAGACGTGGATTTTCTATCATCTCTGTCTCCGCAAAATCTGCGTCTGAATACCCTCTTATCTCTAGGGATTCAGATCTTCTGTATGTTAGCATGAGGTCCTTTGTGCCTTGCACATAACGCAATGCTTTCTTTATCATCTTCCAGTGCTCCATGCTTGGATTCTCTTGATATCTACTGAGTACCCGGTGATAAAAGCTAAGTCAGGGCGAGTGCACACTTGTGCATACTGTAAGCTTCCAACAGCCGAAGCATATGATACTGCTTTCATTTGATCGATCTCGTACTAGTTCTTGGGACATTGGAATTTCCCAAAACTGTCGCCCTTGACTATAGGAGCAGGTGTGGCACTACTCTTATGCATGTTATACTTTTTAAGAACTTTTCTAAATATGCCTTCTGCGATAGTCCTAAGACTCTATTTTTCCTATCTCGGTGAATTTCTATGCCCAAAACATATGATGCTTCACCAAGATCTTTCATATCAAAATTTGAGGATAAGAAATTATTTGTTTCTTGTAGCAGACTAACATCACTGCTAGCAAGCAAGATATCATCCACATACAATATTAGGAAAATATATTTCCCATTTTTAAACTTTGCATAAATGCAGTTATCCTCAACATTCTCTTTAAATCCAAATCCTTTAATTGTCTCATTAAACTTTAGATACCACTGTCTAGAGGCTTGCTTTAATCCATAAATGGATTTCTTCAGGCGGCATCCCATATCTTCCTTGCCTTCCATGATAAAACCCTTGGGTTGTTTCATGTAAACATTTTCTTTTAAATCCCCGTTTAGAAATGCCGTCTTTACATCCATTTGATGTAGCTCTAAATCAAAATGTGCAACTAATGCCATTATGATTCTGAAGGAATCCTTACATGAGACTGGTGAAAATGTCTCATTGTAATCTACCCCTTCTCTTTGTGTAAATCCTTTTGCCACAAGTCGTGCTTTATACTTTTCTACATTCCCTTTTGAGTCATACTTAGTTTTGTAGACTAATTTACAGCCTACTGTTTTGGCTCCTTTAGGAATATTTCTAAGTCCCAAACATCGTTGGAACTCATCGATTTCATCTCGTCTTCCATTGCCTCCAGCCACTTCGATGAGTGAGGGCTTCTCATGGCTTCTTCATATGAAGTGGGATCACCTTCCATATGAGCTATTTCTGTGTTATAAACTTTATAATCAGTAGAAATAGCTGATCTTTTAGCTCTTTTAGACCTTCTAGGGCCTCATTTTCTAAAAGTGGCTGCTGCACCTCCCTTTCATGCTCAACCACGGGTTCAGTCGGCTCCTGACGGACAGGTTCCGGATCTTCACCCATAGTTGTCACGGGTGGAGTTACAACAGGTGCTTGCACCTCAACCTCAGGAATTGTCGGTGCAGGTACAACAGGTAGTGTGAAAAATGGCTCCTGAATCATCGGAAAAGGTGCACACACCCTCTTCTCCTCAAGATCAATTTTCGAGCTACCATGCTCCCCCTCATCATTTCGTCCTCTAAGAAGACTGCATGTCTCGTTTCTACAAACTTTGTGTATCTGTCTGGACAGTAGAAACGAAAACCTTTTGATCTATCAGGATAGCCAATGAAGTGGCAACTGACTGTTTTGGGATCTAACTTTGCAATATTTGGATTAAATACTTTGGCCTCAGCTGGGCTCCCCCACACTGAAGTGTTGTAGAGAGGGTACTCTTCCTGTCCACAACTCGTACGGTGTTTTGGGCACCGACTTGCTTGGTACTCTATTGAGAATGTGAATGGCGGTTTTAAGCGCCTCCATCCATAATCCCAATGGCAAGGTGGAGTAACTCATCATGCTGCGCACCATATCCATAAGTGTACGGTTACGCCTTTCAGCTACTCCATTTTGCTGAGGGTCGCCCGGCATTGTATACTGGGCCACTATGCCAGTCTCCTGTAAGAACCTCGCAAAAGGTCAGGGACTTGGCCATATGGAGTGTGCCGACCGTAGTACTCCCCCCACGG
Source organism: Poa pratensis (assembly GCA_947311845.1). Taxonomy (NCBI): domain Eukaryota; kingdom Viridiplantae; phylum Streptophyta; class Magnoliopsida; order Poales; family Poaceae; genus Poa; species Poa pratensis. Next base: position 16,743,947 of record CAMZMU010000077.1, on the reverse strand, counting down.
TCAGATCTCACTATCTTTATTCTTTTATCATGCTGATTTTCTACTTCAGCTTTGAATATCTTAAATTTATCCAACGCTTCTTTGATTGGATAAATATAACCATATCGGGAGTAATCATCTGTGAATGTTATAAACGAGTCATAGCCATCCACACTTTTCACAGGAAATGGTCCACAATGTCAGTGTGAATGATTTCTAGTGTTCCTGTGCTTCGGTTTGCACCCTTTTTGATTTGTTTTACATACTTTCCTTTAATGCAATCTATGCATTGTTCTAAGTCTGAGAACTCTAATGGAGGAAGAATTTCATTTTTAACTAGACTTTCTATTCTCCCCTCGAAATATGGCCCAAGCGACAGTGCCATAATTTCGATGAGTCATGAGTTCTCTTTCTTTTCTTTTGTTCTTTATCCGACGCGGAAACATGCTCATTCACATTACACACAGAATACACTTTTTCACGTAGGGATAATAAATAAAGCTCATTGTGAAGTAAAGCAACACCCACAAAGCATTATTAAACCATATGGCACACTTGCCATGTCCAAAATAACATTCATAACATCTTTGTCCAAACATGAAACACTAATCAAGTTTCTGTGTAATGAAGGAACATATAAAACATCTCTAAGCAGAATCGTGAATCCATCAGCTAACTCCAGGGAGATGTCGCCGACAGCTTCAACGTCTGCTTGAACTCCATTTGCAACTTCAATGCATCTTTCGTCTCTTTGCGTAGTCCGCATCGAATGGAATCCCTGTAATGAATTTGCAACATGAACAGTTGCACCTGAGTCAATCCACCAAGTAGATTTCGAAAACTGTGTATACAAGGATTCATTTACAAAGGAAACAATGTTGTTACCTCTCTTCGCCATTATGGACTTTAGCCAAACAGGGCAATCTTTCTTGTAATGCCCAGTCTTCTTGCAATGGAGACATGTATCTTTGTCCACTGGAAGAGACTTCTGCTGATGCTGATAATGCGTGGGAGCTTTTCCATGTGGCTTTGAAGGGGAACCGTTGCTACTTTGATTGTAGTTCTTTTTCTTATTATCCTTCACATAGTTCAGAGAACCACCATGTGAGGCTTTAAGTCTTTCCTCTTCTTGCACACACATGGCTATTGTCTTTTCAATGTCCCATTTTTCAGGCGACATGTTATAGTTGACAACAAAGGTGTCAAACTCTTTTGGCAGTGAAGCCATAACCAGGTGAACAAGGAGTGCAGGCTTGAGCTCCAAATCATCGTCCATGGGTTTAAGCTTAGCTGCCATGTGGCTCATCCGGAGGATGTGCTCTCTTATGCCATGTCCACCTCCTGTGTACTTTTCTATCACAAGCAGCTGGGTAGCATATATCTTTGAAGAACCAGTGAACTAATTCTTTATCTTTTCAAGAAACTCTCTTACGGAAGCACACTCTACAATTGAGCCCACAATAGCGTGCTCAATTATGTTCTTTATGAAAGCCATGCACTTTTTGTTGGCGGTGAGCCACTTTTTGTTATCGAGGGTTTTTGTCCCATGCATCATCATCATCTTTTGCATCTCTGACCGACTCTGTAGCTTTGACCGGCTGTGGAGTGTCCAAAACCCAGTCCACCTCAACACAAACAAAACCCAAGTCGACCTTCTTTCTCCATTCAGTGTAGTTGTCACCTCTGAGGGTAGGAACATCCTTGATGCAGCTCATCAAGTAGTACTCTCCTGAAAACTACAATGACGTGAGATCATAACAACAATTGCATGCATTAATCCAACGTTGGTCAAAATTAAAACATACAACTGTTTGTGCAATTAAAACTATATCACCGTTCGGCAGAAAATAGCAACAAATGCACATATAAACAACAGTAAATCATGATTATGTTATTAATAACGTTGGTCAAAAGATAACAATCATAATTTTAATCACTTTAACACGCTCTTAAAATTAATTGTTGCTTTATATCTATTTATACTTTAAGAGCACTTTTATTTATTTGCAGCAGAAAACATGAATAAAAAATTCATGAACTTTATACTTTTCAGAAGCATTACTTTTACTTTTTTGTTTCCTAAACAAAATTTTCGTTGGATAATTTTGAATATGAAACAAAACTGAATAAAATTTGCCCAAAAAATTGGACAAAAAAAATAAAACAAGTTTCAGGAAAAAATCCTGAAACTTTTTTGTGCGGCCCACGGCCTGTTGAGCGCCCGACGCTTATCTGCCGCCCGTGCGATGCGGAAAACAGCCCAGGCCCGTTTAGGGACGCCGAAACGGCCCACGGCCTGGTCGGCGGCTAGGGTTCGCATCCTGGCCATCTGTACGATCGGACGGTCGACCGCACATCTCGCTGGATCAAAACCAGTGCGCCAGCGGACTCCGAGCGAACCCTAGCCCCATTTTCCCCTTTCTCTCTCGCTCTCTTCCCCGCGCTCGTGGCGGTGGCCCGTGGAGACCCCGGTGGCCGGCGGCCGGCGACGGCCGCATGCCCCACCGCGGAGGTGGCTTCCCTACCTCCCTCTCTCGTCGGCCTGTGCAGGGGTTAGGGTTTGGCGGCGCCCACCGGCGATGGCCGCAAGGACCCAACGCGGCGAGTGGCGCACGTCGCTCTCTCTGTGGCGCCGTTGCCATCCCCCTCGCGGTCGCGCGTTCCCCTTGTGGTGAGCGCGCCGCCGTCGAGCGGTTTGGCCGCGGTGCCCTTTGCCCCGAAGGGTTCATTTCTTCTTCCGGATGCCCCAGTTGGTGCGCATCTGGATCGAGAGGAATGGCGCGGCCGAGACGGCGGCGCTTTTGCCGGCGAGCTCGAGGCCTTTCGGTGAGTTCATCTTTACCCCTTTTGAAATTAGGGTTAGGGGTTTCACGGGAGGGGAACAATTTTCTTTCTGTGGTTTATTCCTTTTGCTTTTCTTTTCCTGTCTACATGAGTAAGATCTAGAACCCTAGGTGCTCTGATACCATTGTTAATTCCCTTGGATCATCTAGGGTAGATCGATACAGGTAGAACAGAGAGATGGGGAGGAGGATGGGCACCTTCTCCTTGGCTTGTTGAGCTCGTCGTGCTGGCCATGGTGGAGAGTGGTCGGCGATGGCAGTGAGTGACGGAGGTGCTTCCCGTGACTCTGCGCCAGACCTAGATCGGGTAGGGTTTGTCGGTGGGGTCACGGCTCGCGGTGAACCTCGTACTGCGTGCCGCCGGCCCCCACCTCTCTTTATAGCGCAGGCCACAAGGGCCCACCAACCATTGTTCGGTTGGGCGTCCCCGATCAGGGCGCATAGATCATGGGTCCGGTGCGGCCGTTGGACCGCATCGTGGAGATCAACCTAACAACACGGTGCCGGGCCTGCCCAGGGACATGGTCAGCAGGATCAAGAGCATCTATCTCACCGACATCGACGCGGGGCAGAAATGGAGGTTGTTCATCCAGATGTTGGGATACGGGCGCTACTCGTTTGATCTGAAGACCCGCATGCTGGAGCGCCTGGCGACGAGAGGTGGCAAGGATTACGGGCACCCGATCTGCGCCTACTTCCTGGCATGGCCGCCTGCGTTCCTTGCTCAAGCGTAATGGCTTGACGGCTTCGTGTAATTTGTAAGATTTTCTTTCCATCTTCATGTTATCTTTTGTTCATTGACGTTGCTAGATAAAATGCTTACTTGCTCAGATGAATTGTTCTGTGCTTGAGTTTAGTCTGTTGCATGTGTAGAAATGCTTTAGCTTTAGTAGGTAATTGTGTCAGAATCACAAGCGTATCCATTAGTTTAAAGATCTGAAATGTTCTAGATTTCTTCCGTTATGATTTTTGCACAAAGCAGCGAGTGGTGGGTTAAAATTCCGAAGTAGGAGTTTGTTTTAGTAGTTCTTATGACAGTTTTTCCCACTTCTGGTTGGTTAGAGATACCAAATTATATTGGTGGTAGGAGAGCTAATCACATGCTCTGATCATCTTATCTGATCTGTTGCATTTCACACTGTGATGCTTGCCGATTATAGCATCATGATAACCAATTGGAGTGTACAACCTGAAAGCACTTCATGGTTGATCCAATCGACGAAGTTTGATGCCATCATGGTTGCACTATATATCCCTTGAATTATGGTCCTTTCAAGTGACTTTGGTAGCACAGTTTTATTTAGCACACGGAAGTAAAATTTACATTAACGTTATGTTCAATTGTTTACCTTTTTTTATTGTATTATGTTGTAGTGCACATTTCCCTTGATCTTGTTTTATGTTGAAGGTAAATATTATCCATAAATTTCTAGGAATTCACTAGATCTGCTATGTTTTGTTAAAACTTTGCAACTGAACATATCTTAGCTTGTGTGCTTCCGGATCCTATATCTCAGAACAAATGCTCCAATGATGACTTGCACGGTCGCAACTTTTATGTTTGGTATCAGTGTCTTGACTTATGGAATAGCATATTAGTGTGTAGGGACATGAGGTTCAGTTGCATGTGATCTGCATAATGGTAGCGGTTTTATACGTGATCAGCATGGTTTATGGTTGCAGCATGAATATTAGCCCTCACTTTTCTGAACAATGTGTATGCCTGCATTTTGTTAATTTGCCGTTAGAATTGTGGGCAGATAGATATAACATGTAAAATCAATGTGAAGCATGCATCTTATTTTTTTTGAAGAAAACAAATCTTATCACTTTTCATGGTTTAACTACTAGATTGAAGAGGTCCAATATTTCTAACTAATATGCAATGTGACTCAGAACAGATTTTCTGTAAAAATAATTGAAAATAACCATGAGCCACCTCATCTTAATGTTAGCTTCATGTTCTTCTCTCTTTTCTTTCTTTGACCTGTTTTGGTGGTGGGTTGAGTGAAGGCCGTTATATTCATTATAATATCTGCAGTGCGACAACCCGTGTCCCCATTGGCCATTGCATTTACTATCTTTACAATTGACAACAATGTGCAATACACTTTCCGCTGAGATTATCGGTTCTATTTGGCCATTAAAAGACCGAAGAATTCCAGTGCTATTTACCTAGTTCTAGTTTGTTTGGGGACCTTAGTATACCTACATATAGCTCCCAATATTTCTTTGCATTGAAACTTTGAAAGACTAATAAAAAAATCCTTATAAGAAACAAGTTCAACTGAATTAGTAAAATCTCGCTCTTCCAAGTCTTTTTGTTTGGTTTTGTTAAAGGAGTGGATATCGGTGGCAGTTTCAAATTTTGAACATCAAGAGCGTACATGGGTTTAATCTTGTTTACTTCTCTCTACAAAGCTCCTGACCAATCGTTCCTCTCATTTGGTCACAAAACTGTACAAATTGGAATCACTAGCTGATTATTCTTTCATTCCAATGATACAGGGCTGACGACTACCGACCATGAGTCACCTTTTGCTCGAAGTCAGCTCACATCCTTTCATTCTGGTCACTGCTAAGTTACCGTGATCTCCCCTTCATTATGGAAGCTGCGGTTAGCTTATTATGTATGAGACTGTTTAAGAATGCTGATGCCGTGATGTTCAAGCATCCTGCGAACTGTATGATGTTCTGAAGACAGTGATAATGATGTTCTGAAGACAGCGATAAACGATCTTGTTTCCTGCGAGTAACATTTATCTTATTCTGACAACACATTCAAATCTCATGCTTGTTAGTTTGTGTGTTCTGTGAATGGTAGCTTGAATTTTTATGTGCAGCAGTAGCTCACCTCTCTGAATCTGTCTAAACTCCACCGCATTTACCCTGTGGTCTGCAGATAGCTAGTAATGCTTTATCTAAACGAAAGACAAAGCAGTAATGCGCGATACAAAAGTTACGAACCGCTTGCACAAGACCACGAAATAATCACTTATTATGATTGAAATCTCGCAGTAGCAAGTGAAACATGCAGTTGAGTTTTGAAAATCCACCGTCCTTCGTAGTAAGGTGTAACGTGGGGAAGCGGAGCATGGAAACAAGATGGTCTTTGTACAAGCATTTTTGGTGAAGCCAGTTTCCTGTTTCGTGTAAGTGTAGCTTTGCTACGTAGTAGCTAGTTTAAATTCAGTGAGTTTTCAACAAAATTCACTCAATTTCAGTGATTTCAGCCGACACCGAAATAATTACCTTTCGGTCAAAATATTTTAGAAATTTAACTACTACATAGGAATTCAAAGAAATGTTAATTTTTTCAGAAAATTGACCACAATTTTTTTGAAACTGAAATTTAAAACCATTAGCACCTGCCACTCTCATAGCCTGACCTGGGAATAAGCAAAGGCTTTCTTGTTTCCATGCTACCGGAGAATTGTTTCTCGAAATATGCCAAAGCCCCGCTATATTAATATAGCAACCACCTGGTACAACCAACCGTCTCGAAATGTTAGGACGGCAGCAAACATACACCCAAAGAAAAGAAAAAGGAAAACAAAAGAGACACAGAAGGATTCACTAAGCGACGGTGACCCGCAACCGTTGCGCCCTCTCCGAGGAAGTACCATCTGAAAGTGCATGTGTCCTCATGTGTGGTTTTGGTAATTAATGACAATCTCTATGGACTAATGTTTGCATTGAGATATCTATATAGATCTTGTCCATGGAAAAAGCTTGTAGTTCATGTTTTGGACTCTAGAAGATTATATGATGATCAAGATTCTATCCAAGGGTTTATATGAAGAATGGTTATCTAGAGTTGAACTTATTGTAAGCATGACTTGGAAAAGAAGATTGGGTGAACATTCATGTGTATCTCCAATCCATCATATACATCAAGAGAAGAAGATAAAGTGCAAGTGGATACATGAAGACGGAGCTTAGCAAGGTTTTCCCATAACGGAGTATGGGGGAGCACAATCAAGAAAGGTGGTCCAACTTGAGGGAGTCAAGATCGTTTTCATCTAGCTCAAGTGAAATGCGCAAGGTAAAGGTATGATCTTGATAGGTTTTCTATTTTACCGGTCTCATGGTATTAGTGGGAGACCGGGTTATAGGATAGACGACGTACTATCAAGAGGGACTCTCAAGTGAGTAACTTGATCGCATCTTTGTGGATAGCTCAAACCTTTGCATACTTGGCATATCATCTTTCTTGGTTGTTATTTGGATCTTATCCATGTGAGAATTTAGAGCTTGTGTTCATCTCCATACCAAGCTCTAGTTCATCAAAAACGGATTTCATATGCATATCTTGTTGCGTTTTTGATGTTGGAGGTTTTACCGACTCATCTTTTCTAGAGAGGTCAAACTCTCCCCTTGTGGTTTCCTCCTCACATGATGGATTATGATGTGTATATGCATGATCTTGTAGGGCTTGTGAGTATCTTCGAAACAAGCCTAAAATAAGAGAAAACAGAGTCTTGATGAAAAACTTGTTGGTTTCTTGGTGGTGGAGGATTTACCGGTTGTTCTTTTATAGAAAGGTTTTACCTTTCACCTTTTGGTTTATCCTCCCTTGCTAGACTATGATGTTTCTATCTATAATCTTGAAGTGCTCGTTGTGGTGATTCCAACGAGCCAAAGAACATCGAAAACGGAATCCGGATGATCAAGATATGTTTGTTTTCATGTTGTAGTGCTCTCTGGTGGTCCGCCGGCCTAGGCCGGGCCCTAGGCCGACCCCCTCTGGTTCTAGGCCGACCTCCAACCCCCATTAGCCGGCCTGGCCAGGCCCAAGGCCGGGCTCGCGCAGGAAGTGAAGATTCCCCTCCAACGGTCACTTTTTTTTAACCCTTTTTAGGGGGCCCTTCTTCCCCAAAGGATATCTAACCACTTGAGCACGTTTTTCCCCTCTCTCATCTCCATTGTTGACATTGGAAAAGCTTGTCTTCCTCTCAATCCCTCCCATGATTCTTGCATATCTTTGAGGGAAAAGTGAGAGGAGATCTAGATCTACAATTCCACCAATCCATCCCTCCTCTAAGTGAGGGGAACCTAGTAGATCTTGATCTTGGAGTTCCATTTGTTGAGTTCTTCTTTGTTCTTCCTCTCTTCTCCCCCCATAAGCATTAGTTGCTTTTGGTGGGATTTGAGAGTGAAGGATTTGAGCACTTGTGCTCTTGCCGTTGCATTGTGCATCGGTTTGTGCTCTCCACGAGGATTCGTGGAAGTAAAAGTTTGTGAGCTTGTTACTCTTGGGTTTTTGGACCCTAGACGCCTTTGTGGTGGTTGAGACCTCTTATGGTCACTTGTAGATGTTCGGGAGCCCCCAATTCAGTTGTGGGTGTGTGCCCCGGATCGTTGTTGTAAAGGCTCCAGATTCTGTCTTGAAGGATTCCGATAGTGGAAGGTGAACCAATCATTTATGGTGCGGTTCATCGGAGAAGAAGGTGAGCCTGTTGTGGCGTTGAGACCAACCTGTTGTGGTGGTCTCACACCTCTCCAACGAGACGTACTTCCCTAAAAAGGAGGAACTCAGGAATACATTCTCGTCTCCGCGTGACTCGGTTATTTCTATACCCGAGCTTTTTTACTTATGCACTTTACATTGTGATAGCCTTCGTGCTTGAAGTATTCTATTGCTATCACCTTGTTGCTTATCTTGCTTAGCATAAGTTGTTGGTGCACATAGGTGAGCCTAGTATATTTAGGTTGTTGGTTTGTTAATTTAAACACCTAGTTTTATTCCGCAATTATCAAGTCTAAACCGGAAAAGTTTTAATCGCCTATTCACCCCCCACTAGGCGACATCATTGTCCTTTCACCATCACGCTCCTGGCACCGAATCGACGAGTACCAAGCAGCACCATCAAGAAGGAAAGCCACGCTGCTACCGGGACCAGCGCACTGGTCCTAGGGTTTCCCCAGGCGCAGAGGGAAGCAGACGAAGGGTAGCAACGACGCCCTTCAGGAAGGGAAGATGCCACCCAGAGGCGGCACCGCGTCGGCGTCGGACGAACCGACAAGGATTTCTCCCGAAAACCCCATCCACAACCCCGAACGATCCGTAGCACAGGAGCCCCGCGAGGACGAGCCTCGACACCAGACTAGCCACCCACCAACATACGCCAAAACGATCCCAAAGCCACCATCGTCGTCTCACCGAAATAGTCGCCACGAGGTCTGCAAGACAGAGGTGAGGAGAAGTATGAACCGGGGTCAGCAGTACCGTGACTGCGGGGGAGGAACAAACCTCCACCGCCGAGGATGACAGTCACCGGAGGCAGCAGCAGAGCACACCAGTCCCCGTCAGGTCTGGCCGGGCCCAGCGGGCCCGTAAAGCCCCCATGGGGCACACCAGTCCTAATAGGGTCCGGTCGGGCCCAAAACGAGCCCGTGAAGCTCACCGCCACGCTGCAATAGACCGGCCGCCGTCGCCGCTATCCCCTGCATCCTCAACCTCATCTCCATCTGCAGAGCGCACCACAGGTCAGGCCGGTCCACCCCAACCGAGATGGAGCCCGATGGGCCTAGATTCTGGTCACATGGCCCGGCCGGCAATCCCTGTAGTACGTCGTCACCCGCTGCACAGCGCCGCCCTGCCTGCACGCGCGTCGCCGCCGTCCCGCCATCACCCGACATGGGCCGGTCCACCACCGCCCGAGGAGCACCTCCGCTAGTAGGAGAGATCCCCGCCTCCATCCAGAACCAGCGCGGGAAGAGACAACCCGCCGCCGCCGCCGCAACCCAGGTTTTGCCTGGCAGCCCCTGCCGGCGACGGCGACGAAGGAGAGAGGGAGGGGAGGGGTCTAGGCGGGGGGAGGGAAGAGGGCGCGCCGCCGCCATGGGGGGCGACGAACGCATGAGAGGGAGGAAACGGTGTTTCTTTCCTGTCTTCTTAAAAAATCCCGCCTACCTCACCGGAGAATTGTTTTACGAGTCCTTGTTGTATAATGCTATGCTATCGTTATATTAAAATTTGGTTGTGTGCATCGCTTGATGCAGTGGCCGGGTTCCATTCCCCTTTTTGGAAAAATGTACTAATAATCTGTCCATATGCAATAGGTAAAACAATAGAAAAAAATGATGAGTGCTTGAATTAAACTAACATAAACCTTGATATTTTTTGCTTTTGTTCAGCACATATATAGTCATATATGTTTGCCAGAAAATACAGGTTCACCCTGCTCGCGTCAGCAAAGTTGATTAAAAAGCTTTTTCAATAAGAGTCCATTCCAAATTTCATTTAGAACATTTTTCAGATCCTACCGCTCCTCCTGCCATTTTCATAAGCCAGTGGAGGCGAGGCTTGTTCTGTGACAGTACCTGCTCCTGCTCCCTCTCCAGAATCCTCTTCCTCCACCTGACCACCACCGCCGTCGCCATGACGTGGAAGACTGGGGAATTTTTGACAAAACGGATCACTTAGACAATTGAATTGTCAAAAAAGACCACCTGTGAAATTTTTTGTCAAAAAAACCACCTCCTTGGTGACGACAGGCGTGCCAGGCGACATGTGGCGCCAGCCGCCACGGACGGCGGTGGCCGCAAGTTCTTCCGAATGGAATCGGCACGCGCGAAACGGAATTTCTACCACGTATGGGCCCCAGCCGCCTTTACTTGTGGCGGCATGTGGAGGTGGCCGGCCGGCCGCCTGTGGCCGTGGCGGCCTCTGCACTGCCACCCGACAGGCACACATGCAGGCGCGGAAAGCTTTTGATATCTCGTATCTGCCAGATGCATGCTAAGCAGCTCTTATCCGTTTGACTTTATTTACGCATGCATGCATGGTTGCTGTTGGTGGTCAGGTGTTATTTACTTAATTGGTTGTGCTTAATTTGTTTGGAAAGTGTTGTACTAGTAAGAATCTCGAGAGTGAGAGAGTGCACACATCCATTGATCAAACATTTTTCCGCGCCTACATGCGTGCCTGTCGGGTGGCAGGGCAGAGGCCGCCACGGCCACAGGCGGCCGGCCGACCACGTCCACACGCCGCCACAGGTAAAGGCGGCTGGGACCCACACGTCGCAGAGATCCTGATTCTGTTCGGAAGAACTTGCCGCCATCGCCTTTGGCGGCCTTCCCTGCCGCCGCTGTCCATGGCGGCTGGCGGCACGTGTCGCCTGTCACGCCTGCCGCCACCAAGGTGGTGGTCATTTTTGACAAAAAAATTCACAGGTGGTCATTTTTGACAATTCATTTGCACAGGTGGTCCATTTTGTCAAAAATTCAAGACTGGGAAGAAGAAAGGCGGAAGCAAGCCCAAGCCCAAAACCAAAGCTTCCGCCTCCTCCTCTAGCTTGCTCCAGTCGGTCGCGCCGCCACCGTCGGTGGAGCCGGTGCCGGAGCCGGAGGCGGCAGCGGTCGACGTCCTCCTCCCCGTGGATGTCCTCCGCAACATCCTCCGCCGTCTCTCCTCGTCGATCTCCTCCGCGCGGCCCTCGCCTGCCACCGCTGGCGCCGCGTCGCCGCCCGCTGCATCCCCGCGCCCCTCCACTCCTCGGCTACTTCTTCCACCCCGTCAAGACCCCTCCCCCGCTGCCCAACCGGGAAACTGAAAAAACCCGCTACGACGCCGTGTTCGCTCCCCTCGACGCCTCCTCCCCGCGCCTCTCCCTCGACTTCGCCCCGGACGTCTCCCGCTTCGACCTCCACGACTGCCACCACGGCCTCCTGCTTCTCGAGCCGTCCGCAGAGATCCCCAAGACGATCCACCCCCGCCTCCTCGTCCTCGACCCGGCCACCCGCCGCCGCGCGCTTCTCCCGCCGCCGCCGCGGGACACGGTGCCCTACGACCAACGCTGGCGCCGCTCCAGGCACTACGTCGGCTCCGCGCTTCTCTCCCGCGCACACCCCACCAAGCTCTGTTTCGAGGTCGTCTGCTTCGCCCTCGACGACGGGAGCCCGCGCGCCTGGGTCGCTTCCGTCGACAACGGCGACTGCCGCTGGCGCGCGCTCCCGCGGGAGGAGGAGGTCGTCATCAGTTTCCATCCGAGCTGGTTCGAGAGCCGTTGCGTGCACGCCGCCGGAAAGATGTACTGGCACATCGTCAACCCCGGCCGCCTGCTGGCACTGGACCCTGCCACACTGCGCTTCTCCTACCTGCGTGCGCCGGCGGAAATGCCGGGTGGTAACCTCTGCCTTTACCGCATCGGGGAGACGCAGGACGGGCGGCTCTGCATCGTGACCGTGGAGGACCAGGTGATGCGGCTCTGGGTGCGCGGCGAGACCAGGTGCAGCGACAACGGCTGGGTTCTGGAGAGGGAGATGAGTCTAAGCAAGGTGTTCGACACGGTGCCGGGTCTGCCCAGGGACATGAAGAGCAGGGTGGCGAGCATCTGGGTCACCGACATCGACGCGGGGAACAGAGGGAGGCTGTTCATCCAGATATTGGGATACGGCCGCTACTCGTTCGATCTCAAGACCCGCAAGCTGGAACGCCTGGTGACGAAAGCTGGCAAGGAGTACGGGGATCCCATCTATGCCTACTTCCCGACATGGCCGCCTACGTTCCTTGCTCAAGCCTGATGGCTTCATGGTTTTCAGTAATATTTGTAAGATCTTCTTTCCCTCTTCATGCCAGGTTTTGTTCAATGATGCTTCTTCATAAAATGATTACTAGCTGAGATCAATTTTTCTACTATATGCTTGAGTTAAATAGTCTCTTGCATGTGTTTAAATGCTTTAGCTTTAGTATGCTAATAGCGTCTGAATCACAGGCGAATACATTAGTTTTATAATAAAATCTGTAAAAGAGGATTTTTTTCGGTTTGATTTTGCACAAAGCTGCAAGGAGTGAGAAATTATTATTCCAAAGTAGTAGTTCTTATCAGTCTCTCTCACTTGTTGGTTACAGATAACAAAATTATATTGGCAGTAGAAAAGCTAATCACATGCTCTGATCATCCTATCCTGATCCATTGTATTTCACGTTGCAAAGCTTGCCTATTATAGCATCACAATCACCAATTGATATGTACATTATCCTGAAAGCACTTCATCGATGATGCTTGATGCCATAATGACACTATATGATATAGTTTATATCCCTTGATACAATGTGCCTTTGAAATTCTTTTTTTAAATTCGTTTTTCAATCTGGCCATTAGAAGACCGAAGAAATTTTAAGGGACACAATTTGTACTCATTCAATTATTTTGTGTTCTTCCATCTCATTACTGCTAAAGTACCCTGTAATATTTCATTGCATGAAATCATTAGATAGTAGATACTGCCAGCTCTCATGCTATTTACTACCTACTTTGTTTGGGGACTTGGAGTTTACCTACTCATAGTTCTCACATTTTTGGAATTTCAGTTAGTATTAGTAATACAATTCATCCTTAAAAAAACAAGTGCAACTGAATTTTGAATTTTTTTATCTTTCGAGAAATTTTTCTGTTCAAAGAGTGGTTATGATTGGCAGTTTCAAATTCTAAACATCTTGCACGTACAAGGGCTTATAGATGTTCTGCCTACAAAATTATCAGTCTTTCTCACTTCTTAGACAGAGATAACAAAATCATGTTGGCGATAGAAAAGCTAGCCACATGCTTGATCATCCTATCCTGATCCGTTGTATTTCACGTAGCGAAGCTTGCCAGTTATAGCATCACAGTTACCAATTGATAAGTACATTATCCTTTCCCGCAAAAAAAGAAAAGCACATTATCCTGAAAGCACTTCATCGATGAATCGATTAAGCTTGATGCCATCATGTTACTATATCCCTTGATACCATGTGCCTCTGGAGATTCTTTTTTCAATCTGGCCATTGGAAGACCGAATTTTTTTGAAGGGACACAGTTGGTGTTCATACTTCATATGATTATTTTGTGTTCTTCCATCTCATTATTGCTAAAGAACCATGTAATATCGTTATAGATACTGCCAGCTCTCATGCTATTTACTTACTCTGTTTGGGGACTTGGAGTTTTCCTGCTCATAGTTCTCACTACTTCTTGGAGTTTCAGTTAGTAGTAATAAAATTCTTTCTTAAAAGAAACTGAATTTTGAAAATCTTGCTCTTTCAAGAATTTGTTCTATTGAAAGAGTGGTTAACTGGTTATCAGTGGCAGTTTCGAATTCTAAACATCATGCACGTACAAGGATTTATAGTAATGTTCTGCCTACAAACCTCTTGGTCAATCACGCCTCTCATCTGCTCATAAAATTGTACAAGTTTGAATCGCTAGCTGATGGTTCTGTCGTTACTATGATTCAGGGAGATGGCTACCAGCGAGTACTTACTGAGACGATGTATCAGCTCATCCTTTCATTTCTCGTCAACTACTGCGTTCCCGTGATCTCCCCTTCAGTCAGCAGCACATAGGGAAGCTCAGGCTACCTCCTTATTTGAAACAATGCGACTGTTTTAGCAATGTTGAAGCTGTGATCATTAAGCATGTGTTGGACTGTATGATGTTCTGAAGACATATTTATCGTATTAGCATATTAAGGTGTGATAAACATCAAATTGTGCTGGCCTTTCATGGCTTTGCTCGTTGCTACTAATCCATAACATTTATCTATTTGACTACGCTTTCAAATCTCATGTTTGATAGTTTAAGTGTCTGCCCTGTGGTGGTAGCTCAAATTTTTATATGCAGGGTATGCAGTAGTTGCTCATCTGCTCGAATCTGTATAACTCCACCACAGTTGTCGTTTCTTCTGCAAATAGCTAGTAATGCTTTATCTTAGTAATGAAAGACGAACATAAGTAGTGCTTAATATTAACAGCGTTATGCAGGGAACGATAGCTTCGTTGGAGGCATCGGTTACGTGTTATATAGAGGTGGGAAAAGCCCCCACCGTGTCTCGTACAAAGACGTATGGTACGATCGGAGTACTACTCCGTATCGTACCTGTACAAGACTATTACATGTTTAACACTCCCCCTTAATCGAAACCTTGCAAAAGATTGAGATTACGCTTAAACTCATCTAAAGCCTTGACAGGAAGTGCCTTGGTGAAGCCGTCAGCAACTTGGTCTTTGCTGGATATGAAGCGAATATCTAGAGCATTATTAGCAACTCTCTCACGAACAAAATGGAAATCGATCTCAATATGTCTAGTGCGAGCATGAAACACTGGATTTGCAGACAAATATGTGGCTCCTAAGTTGTCACACCAGAGAACCGGTTTTTCCTTTAATTTTACTCCAAGTTCACCAAGAAGGGCCTCAACCCAAATCATCTCAGCTGTGGCATTGGCTAATGACTTATATTCAGCCTCAGTACTGGACCGAGACACTGTAGGCTGTTTATCGGCACTCCAGGATACCAGGTTTGGACCAACAAATATGACAAACCCACCTGTGGAGCGACGATCATCGGGGCATCCTGCCCAATCTGCATCTGAAAAAGCACTTAAGAAAATTGAGGAAGACTTAAGAAACGTAGTTCCAAGTGCCTGTGTACCCTGAACATATCTGAGAATACGTTTAACAACCGTCCAGTGTATTGTTGTTGGAGGATGAAGATACTGACAAACCTTGTTTACCGAGAAAGCCAAATCTGGACGTGTCAAAGTCAAGCACTGTAAAGCTCCAACAGTGCTTCTATACTTTGTGCTTTCTTCTGAATCAAGTGGTGTTCCACCACTAAGAGACAACGGCTCGGAAGGAGACAATGGGGTCGGAACAGGCTTGCAGTGACGCAGACCAGCCTTTCCAATCAACTCATTTGCATATTTTTCCTGAGTTAAAAGTAGACCATTGTGTACTTTCTTTACCTCAATGCCTAGAAAGAAATGTAAGTCTCCCAAATCCTTTATTGCAAAATCATCATTAAGATCTCGAAGGAGAGCAGAAATAGCATGATCAGAGGAGCTTGTGACTATGATATCATCAACATAAATTAGAACAAACACAGTGATACCTGACTTGTTATAGAGAAATAATGAAGTGTCAGCCTTAGATGGTGTAAAACCAAGTGCACATAGCTTAGAACTTAGCCGGGAATACCATGCGCGAGGAGCTTGTTTGAGTCCATACAGAGCTTTATCAAGTTTGCAGAGATAGTGCGGAGCGTGTGAATTTTCAAAACCTGGGGGTTGTTTCATGTAGACCTCCTCTTCCAGAACACCATGGAGAAACACGTTCTTGACATCTAGGTGCCGTAGACTCCATCCACGAGAGACAGAAAGAGCCAGAACAGTACGAATAGTTGCTATCTTAACCACAGGACTGAAAGTATCCTCATAGTCAATACCATACCTTTGCTTGAATCCTTTTGCGACCAACCTGGCTTTATATCTATCAATTGTGCCATCAGCTCTTCTCTTAATGCGGTACACCCATTTGCAATCAATAATGTTTTTGTTCTTGCTGGGAGGAACAAGGTGCCAAGTTTTGTTTTCCATCAGTGCATTATACTCTTCCTCCATAGCAAGACGCCAGTTATTATCATCAAGTGCTTCAACCAGTGTACATGGTTCACCTGTAGATGAAAGCAAACCAAAACTCCTCCCCTTGCCATAAGGAACAGTACCATCTTTAAATAATCTGGGTTGCCGTATACTTTTTTGTAGTCGTGTACGCGGTTCTGGAGCTGCTGAAATATCCGGAGAATCTTCCGTGTCGGGGCTAGCCACAGCGGATCCTGTACGTGAAGGTGTGGCAGCTGCTGAAGAAGAGCCAGCGGCAGAGGATCATGTGCCAGGAGAATCATCCGCATGTGCGCCGTGACGTGGCGACGTAGGAGGCGTGGAGGCCGGCGTGCTCCCGGGCGACGCGATGGATGGCGACGCAGCCGAAGCGTCTGCGGGATCAGACGCCATGGACCCGACAGGATCAGCATCAGGATCTGGCGCCTCGGGATCCGACGTGGCAGGGGAATGTTCCGACGCTGCAGGAGAATGTTCAGCCTCGTGCTCCGTGTCAGTTTCGTCGTTTTCTGAAGTGTCTTCAAGATGAATTTCAGAAGCCATTTCTTCTCCGTTTTCACTCAAATTTTCTCCTGGGGCTTGCTGTTCCTGATGCACATTAGTAATAGGCACAATAGGAGACATATGGTCATCAATATTATGTGCAGCCCCATGATGTGGATGTGTGTAAGATGGAAGCAACAAGATTTCACGCCGAAGGCGGGAACCAGCATTGGGGTGCAACTCGGCAAAGGGAAAAATATTCTCATAAAAAACAACATCACGGGAGATGTAAACACGTCCTGTAGAAACATCTAAACACTTGACACCTTTATGTAGAGGACTATACCCCAAAAAGACACATCGTTTTGAACGGAAAGAAAGCTTGCGCTTGTTATAAGGACGGAGATTAGTCCAACAAGCACAGCCAAAGGTTCTTAGGGCATCATAGTTTGGTGTGACATTGAGAAGAAGCTCGGTGGGAGTTTTAAATTGAATGACCTTGCTAGGGAGCATGTTGATAAGAAATGTGGCTGTGAGAAAAGCTTCATCCCAGAATTTTAGAGGCATAGAGGCATTGGCTAACAAAGCAAGACCAACCTCAACAATGTGCCGATGTTTGCGTTCAGCTGAACCATTTTGTTGATGGGCATGGGGACAAGAGACATGGTGTGTGATGCCCACCTTTTGGAAGACACCACTAAGTTTTTCATATTCACCTCCCCAATCAGTTTGCATAGTCACAATTTTCCTAGCAAACTTACGTTCAACCATTTGTTGAAAATTAAGGAAAACTTGATAAACCACAGAATGCTTTTTAAGCAAATATATCCAAATAAACTTGCTAAAATCATCAATAAAACTTATATAGTATGCACGTTTGCCAACAGAGAGAGGCGCAGGACCCCATGCATCAGAGAAAATCTGCTCCAAAGGAACAGTAGAGACACTAGTGGAGACAGGATATGGCAACTGGTGGCTCTTAGCTAGCTGACAAGAGTCACATACATATGGATTTATTTCAGGGGAATAAGACAAATTGTTTTTCCTAAGGATTTGCTGAACCACAAACGAAGAGGGATGCCCTAAGCGACGATGCCATGTAGACGAAGACGACTTTATTGTAACGAAAGCATGCTTGGAGGACTCATCAGAGATAGGCACCAAGGGATAGAGACCTCCATGACAGGGACCCTTAAACAGTGTTCTTCGTGTGACTTGGTCCTTTATCAAAAAGAAGAACGGGTGAAACTCAAGAAAAACATTGTTGTCAAGTGTAAGCTTATGAACAGAAAGAAGATTCTTTGATGCATTAGGAACATGTAACACATTATTTAGATGAAAAGAATTATGTGGGGTGCGCAAAATTGAATGACCAATATGACTTATGTGCATAGAATTACCATCAGCCGTGCGAACGGAGTCACGTCCCTTGTACTTGTCATGAGTAGAGAGCTTGTTCAACTCTCCAGTGATGTGATCAGTTGCACCCGAGTCAGGATACCAGTTGGTGTCGACGCCATAAGATGCAACATGTGCACCTTTCTCCCCATGATCACCACGGTCACCATCATCATCATTGTCATCTTGGTACCTCCACCAACACTCACTCGCAGGATGACCATGAATCTTACAAATCTAACAGGTAACATCAACATACGGCGTAGGTGCACGACCACGGCGACCACCATCACGGTCGCGGCGCTGTCCTCCATCACGACATCCACCACCATCAGAACAGCGGTTGTCACGACGTCCATCATCACGGCGACCACCATCACGGTCGCGGCGTCCATCATCACGGCCACGATAGTCATCACGGTGTCCACGAAAGTCACGCGAACCACTCCTGTCATCACGGCACCCTCCTCCGCGCTGATCACCATGGCCATCGCGACTGCCATCACGGCAATCATGCTGGTGGTTGTCACGGCCAAAGTCACGGCCACGACTTGCAACATTTGTAGATGACGGAAACGCTTCAGGAGGCTCATCAGAGTTATCATTGCGCATATCATATGAAGACATTAGGTCAAACAGATCATCAATAGTGGTGCCAGGATGAGCATCAACAGCAATAACAAGTGCATTGTATGAAGTATCAAGACCATGGAGAAGATATCCTATCAGTTCATCATCCTCTAGAGGTTTACCGGCAGCAGCAAGTTCAGAGGCAAACCCTTTCATTGTTGTGAAGTACTGATGCACCGTCATGCTGCCCTTCTTGGCATCGTTGAGAGCAGATCGAAGGTGCTGCACCTTTGTCCTTGACGCAGTGGAGAACATGTGGGTGATGGCGGCCCAGACCTCGGCGGTGGAGTCCATCCCGAGCACATGGGAGAGGATGTCCGGCGAGAGCGAGTTCAGTAAGAACCGCAGGACCTGCTGATCTCGAGCTATCCAGACGAGATATGCGGGATTGTCCACCGTGGTTTTCTTCTTCTCTGAATCTTCAACTTCTAAGGTCTTGGACGGCGCACGATCGGTGCCATCCAGCAGACCCATGACATTAGCTCCACGGAACGCAGGAAAAACTAGGGCTTTCCAAAGGAGAAAATTGGATCTGGTGAGATGTTGGGTGGGGGGTGTTCCTAAGGCAGCAGCCAGGGTAGCAGCTGACAAGGAAGAACTCATGGCGTTGGTTTTGTAGGTTTTGTTTTGGTTGTGTATGTGGCGGCAGCGGCGGCCACGGCAGGAGTTTTAGGTTTTTGGGTTTTTGGTTTTTGGATCGTATGTGTGT
The DNA here is from genome assembly GCA_947311845.1 of Poa pratensis. Taxonomy (NCBI): domain Eukaryota; kingdom Viridiplantae; phylum Streptophyta; class Magnoliopsida; order Poales; family Poaceae; genus Poa; species Poa pratensis. Next base: position 16,724,519 of record CAMZMU010000077.1, on the reverse strand, counting down.
GGCGGTGGCGGCGGCAGGATTTGGTTGTAGTGTGGCGGCGGCGGCAGATCTTCTGCAGCAGCGGCAAGTTTGGGTTGTGGCGGCGGCGGCGGCTTGAAGAAGCGGCGGCGGCGGCGGCAGCTAGGTCATGGAAGAGATAGCTCTGATACCATAACAGCGTTATGCAGGGAACGATAGCCTCGTTGGAGGCATCGGTTACGTGTTATATAGAGGTGGGAAAAGCCCCCACCGTGGCTCGTACAAAGACGTATGGTACGATCGGAGTATTACAAGACTATTACATGTTTAACAAATATGAATATTGCTATCGAACCGCTTGGACAGGAGCACGAAATAAACACTTGGGTTGATATTTCGCAGTAGCAAGTGAAACACATGCAGTTGAGTTTTGAAACCACGTCCTTCGTAGAACCCTGTTACTTTAACGTCAACGTGGGGACGCGGAGCATGGGAACAAGAAAGGGAGTCTTTGTACAAGCTCTTTTGGTGAAGCCAGGAAATCAGTTTCCTGTTTCGTGTAAGTGTAGCTTTGTTCATCTGTCACTCTGATAGCCTGCAAAGGCTATCCATGCTACAGGAGTGGGGACTGGACACAGCAGGCACCAAGCAGGCAAGCAAGCTCTGCGTTGCAGAGTCATGGAGCTGATGTGACCTGTGAGAGTGAGAGAGCGTGGCATGGAGAGGACCAGGCGAAAGCCGAATTACCGTGTGGAAAGTATTCAAGTTTATCAAGTTCTCCATCTTTCAATCCATAGTTTGCATTTTTGCCTACGTGAAAAGGTGTACTTGGAATATATGTTCGTTGAGCTGTTGTCTGAAGCAAAATTTTCAGAGCCTAGTAGATAGTTTGAAACAGCTCGCCAGTAATTAGATTTCGCTTAACTGTTCAACTGACTGCAGCAAGCTTGAAGGCGCCGATGCATTTGGTGCATCTAAAGAGGTAAACCTTGAGACCCCAAGGGCCTCCTCATGCGTTAGGCGCTCCTGGCCGTTGGATGGAGCAGTTACGGCGTGATCTGGACCGTGCATTTTCTGGCTTACTTTTTTTACTGCCCCGATTTTTCGCTGCCGGTGGGTTCAAACATCGCCGGGCCCGTTCCGCAGAGGCACAGCGTGTTGCGTCCTCGGTGCCGCTTCGTAGCCTGCAAGTTGCGTGCCGGTCGTGGGGCCCCGGACAACGTGTATCTTGCGCATTTGCTGCTGTGGGCAGAGATGGCTGGACTGGCCATGTTCTACTCGCTCGCTCTCTGTTTTGTGGGCCTATCCTTGTGCTGGTCCACGTTTCAGTCAATGTAGCTGGCTACGGGTACGTTACAAACTTTTGTTTGGCCCGACGATAATATCTCTTTGGAGGGGTAGTTTCGGATTTTTGCCTTCAAGTGGACCGAGCGGCTGTCCGTCCTCCTCGCTGTCGATTCGTCCTTGGTCCAGCGGGTACAGCTTCTACAGTTCTGGGAGCCTTATCCATGGTCCCGATTGGGGAGAGGAGCTTGCCCTGCTCACTTTTCTGCTTTTCCTCTCTCTTTCGATCTAGATTTTGCCTCCTCCGCTCCCTCCTGCCATCGGCTGTTTCATGGCCGTAGCTTCAGATACACCGCGGCTTCGTCGACTCCGGCCGGATCTGACGCTATGCAAGTATTTCCTTTGCAGTCTTACCGATTCTGTCCGGCTTTGTCGCCATGGATTTTCTATGCGGTGGATTTGGCCAAGGCAGCACTGTGGTTGACCTAGGATTTAATTCTTTTGCTTTGCTTTCTTTCCTCTACTTCCTTCTGGCCCTTGGTGCGATTTCTGTTGCAGGTATTCCTTCTTCTTTTTGTTTGTCCCTTTCCCCTCCGTCTCCATCTCAGATTTCTACTTCTTCTTCCTTTTTTCAAGTTCTTTCGCTGTGGATTTGCAACGTTGCTGGTTTTTGGCTTCTTCTTAGGTCCTTACTTTTTTGTATCTTCTGGATTTCGTATCTTTGTTCGGTTCTTTGTTCTTCCTGCTTCTTTTTTTAATCCTTTTTCGTCTTCCATTGCTTTTTGCTTCTTGTTAGGTTCTTGGCTTCTTGATCTTGGTGCCTTCTGTTTCTTTTGGATTTCTTATTTTTCGGCTCTTCATTCTTCCTAGTTCCTTTTGTTTTATCTGTTCTTGGTCTTGTGCTGCTCTTTGCTTCTTCCTTTTTGTTTTTATTGGGCTTTCCTTCTATTTCTGATCTAGCTTCTTTGTTCGGGATATCTTATTTTGCTTTCTTTTCATTCTCCTGGTGCTTGATTTGGGACCAGCGTAGCGGGCCGCTCGTAGCGCCGTGGCGCGCCGTCGCCGGGAGGACCCGCTAGTGGTTCTCTGTCCATCCTTCCCATCTCCGATGCACTGTGCTAGACTGCCTGGCCTCCTCCCCTCTCCACCGTCACAGAGGACGCCGGTCAACAGCGCAACAGCCTGTCCTCCTCCGCCTCCTCTTGGAAAGATACTACAGGTTCTTCCTCCTCCTGCTCTCTCTCTCTCTCTCTCTCTCTCTCTCTCTCTCTCACCATCCTCTGCAATATAAGGCACCATCAGATCCATTGGCCAGAAGTTATTGTTTGTTGCAACCCCGTTGCTCTCCCGTCTCCAGGTTCCATTGGTGTTGTGTTCCATCTCCCCCTCCTCTCTTGTGTTCAATACATAGATGCAACAACATGACCGTCTTGCAGGTACGCACACAAATCCTCATATTTCTTTGTGCTGATTCTATTCTATCTAATGCTTACAAGTTGTTCGGCGGAACTCCTGCATGGGGAGATTAATCCGTGCCATAGCTCTCTGTAGTTTCCCCTTTTCCCCTGAAATTTAGCCTTGCAATATATTCAGAAATATGGATTCTGCATGTGTGATACACATACGTTTGGATTAGCTCTCATATTTTCCGCATCTCCATTTACTGGTTAAGTAATATGGATTCAACTTTTGAGATAACACATGTTTGGATTAAACACTTACTGAATTGAACTATGTTTATCTTGGGATCCAGCCATTAGACCAAATATGTGCATGTTTAAAATATTATTTCCATATTCTGTTTTGTACCAAAGAATCAACATCGATTAGTTTCCTCAACTAAGTGGAATTTCTGATTTATTTTATTTGTCTAGCCACCTGCAGGTTCTTGTCTTCCTAATCCCGCTTATATTGTGCCAAGCTAAAGCTCATGTGCGATTTTACCAGAGTATAAGATTGGACCTTTTTGTCTATGTCAGCATGTGCATTGTTGTGCTCTATCTAGATTTCTCCATCCAGGACCTACATCAGTCGAATGGCCTATGCTAATATTTGCTCTACCTTCATTTGTTCATCTTCAGTTCTGGAATCAGATTATCTATACAGCTGCTTCTTGAAAAGACTGTTGAAAATATAGGGTGGGCTTTAGGCCCATCTAGCAATTTCAGAAAAATCCCTAAAGGCCCATGATGTCATGGCAAGTGGTGAATGTTTGGTCCCACATGGCTAGTTGGGAGAGATGTACACCAACTTATAAGGTGAGCTCTTCTCCCACAGGTATGAGGTGTTGGTTGTGAAGAGAACGGAGGTGCTCCACACGTGCGCTCCTCCTCCGCCGCCCGCCTCGCCACGGCGCCACGCGTCGTGTTGCGCCGTGGGTTGCGGGAATCTGGCCTTCCACCTGCGTGTGTGCCTACATAAGAGAGGCCGCTCCTCTCTAGCAGACACAACAAATCACAGCTGCTCATGCCGCCACCATCGTTCCTCTTTGTTGCTGCCACCGGTGATCCCATCCCGTCCACCGCGTACACGGTTGTCGGGAGAGCAGGCCTCCGAAACCCCGCCTCTCCACATCTTGTACGAGAGAGGGGCGATTAGGTTTTTGGGGAGCGTCTCCTACGCGACTGCTCGCCTACGTTCATCTGCATCAACTTCGTCTGCGTCGACTTCGTCATCATCATGAGCACCGAGGACGCCGCTGCTGCTGCCTCCGCTGCTGCTACGGCCAACTGACCTACTGGAGGGTATAATATGCTTATCCCTCTCTTGATAATTTCCTTGTCCGACGTACTAGTGATTTGCGTAGATGCTTCTACTATTTCCCTAGTACATGGTTATATCATAGAATTTCAGTATGCCATTAGCACTGTTTACGTCATGCTTATGATTTGTACTTGGATTAATTTAATCGGAAAATTGCTTATATTCATAACAATCCAAAAACCTAATATGTGTAGGCAATTTTCGATCCAAGGATTTGCTGCTGCACTGAAACCTGCCCCATTTAAGGGAACGTACTTTAAGCGTTGGCAAACCAAAACCACCTTATGGCTCACGGCGATTCTGGGTCGCCGGTGTAACTCCCACTGGAACGATTGCTCCTGAACAGGAGAAGGCGTTCAGGGATGCCACCGTCGTCTTTGTTGGAGCCGTTCTGAGCGTGATCGGAGATAAGTTGGTTGATGCATATTTACATGTGCGGGTTGCCAAGGACTTGTGGGAGGCGCTCGAATCTAAATTCGGCGCAACCGATGCTGGAAGCGAGATGTACACTATAGAGCAGTTCCACGATTACAAGATGGTTGAAAACCGTTCTGTATTGGAACAAGCTCATGAGATACAGTGCATCGCTAAGGAGCTTGAGCTTCTCAAGTGTGTGCTACCGGGCAAATTTGTCGCGGGATGCATAATCGCTAAGCTGCCTAATTCCTGGAGGAACTTTGCTACTACTCTGAAACACAGAGGCGTGAATTCTCAGTTGAGGATGTCATCGGCCATCTGAGTGTCGAGCAGAATTCGAGAGCAAAGGACTCGCACGGAAAAGGGAACGAGGGAACTTCTGTCGCCAATTTTGTACAGAAGAACTCCAACTTCCACAAGCCCAAGGGGAAACCTGGTGTCCAACAGAATACCGACTTCAAGAAGAAGGGTAAGAAGCCCTTCAACAAGGATAAGAAGAAAGGAGCCTGCTTCACATGTGGTTCAGAGGAACATTGGGCTCCCAAGTGCCCAAAGAAGTTCAAGAAACCAGGACAGGACTCCAAGTCTCAACATGATTGTGAGCAACAATGAGAATGGTGCATCTGGGTACGGTAATTTGTTTACTGTATTTTCTGTTTGTCAGTCTAACGATTGGTGGATTGACACAGGTGCAAATATTCATGTATGTTCTGACATCTCATTGTTTTCTTCTTATCAGGTCACAGGGAACGGATCCGTACTGATGGGGAATGGCGCAAGTGCTTCTGTTCTTGGTGTTGGCACGGTCGATCTGAAGTTTACTTCGGGAAGGATCGTGCAGCTCAAGAACGTGCAGCATGTCCCCGCCATCAAGAAGAATCTCGTTAGTGGCTCCCTTCTATGTCGAGAAGGGTTTAAGTTGGTATTTGAGTCTAATAAAGTAGTTGTTACGAAATATGGACTATTTGTTGGAAAAGGTTATGAATGCGGAGGCTTGTTCCGCTTTTCCCTCGCTGATTTTTGTAATAAAGTCGTGAACAATATTCATTCGAATGTTAATGAAACAGAAGTTTGGCATTCACGTCTTTGTCACATTGGTTTCGGTTGTATGACGGTTAGCAAATGAATTTAATCCCGAGTTTCACTTTAGCCAAAGGTTCTAAGTGTCATTCGTGTGTGCAAGCAAAGCAACCTCGCAAGCCCCATAAAGCTGCGGAGGAGAGACACTTGGCACCGTTAGAACTCATACATTCTGATCTTTGTGAGATGAATGGTGTGTTGACTAAAGGTGGAAAGAGATATTTCATGACACTGATAGATGATTCCACTAGATATTGCTATGTATATTTGTTAAGCACCAAAGATGAGGCTCTACACTACTTTAAAATCTATAAGGCAGAAGTTGAGAATCAACTTGAAAAGAAAATTAAGCGATTCCGGTCAGATCGTGGTGGAGAGTACTTCTCTAATGAGTTTGATTCTTTCTGTGCGGAACATGGTATTATTCATGAGAGGACGCCTCCCTATTCACCCCAGTCAAATGGGGTTGCCGAACGGAAAAACCGTACTCTAACAGATTTGGTTAACGCCATGTTAGATACATCGGGTTTATCCAAGGCATGGTGGGGGAGGCTATATTGACATCATGTCATGTCCTGAATAAAGTTCCGACAAAAGACAATGAGATTACTCCCTATGAGCAATGGGAGAAGAGAAGAACGACACTCTCATACTTACGTACTTGGGGCTGTTTGGCGAAAGTCAACGTGCCGATCCCCAAAAAGCGTAAGCTTGGACCAAAGACCGTGGACTGCGTTAATTTGGGCTATGCTAAGAATAGCGTCGGTTATAGATTTCTAGTAGTGAAATCTGAGGTACCTGACGTGAAGGTCGGTACAATTCTGGAGTCTAAAGATGCTACATTCTTTGAGGATATTTTCCTATGAGAGATATGCAAAGCACTTCTAGACAGGAATCTGATGAGACTCCTGAACCTGCCATTCCTATGGAATATTATGAACAAACACATGATGAAAATCCTGAGGAGGATGACAGGAAACCCTTGGTAGGGGCAAGAGACAGAGGACTGCAAAGTCCTTTGGTGATGATTTCCTTGTGTACCTTGTGGATGACACTCCCACTTCTATTTCAGAGGCTTATGCATCCCGGATGCTGATTACTGGAAAGAAGCAGTCCGTAGCGAGATGGACTCCATCATGGCTAACGGAACATGGGAAATTACTGAACGTCCTATGGCTGTAAACCATTGGGATGTAAGTGGGTGTTCAAAAAGAAGCTTAGGCCCGATGGTACGATTGAAAAGTACAAGGCTAGGCTTGTGGCCAAGGGTTATTCCCAAAAGAAGAGGAAGATTTCTTCGATACTTATTCACCTGTGGCCAGACTGACCACCATACGAGTATTACTCTCTTTGGCGGCCTCGCATGGTCTTCTCGTCCACCAAATGGATGTTAAGACGGCTTTCCTGAACGGAGAGCTAGACGAGGAAATCTACATGCAACAGCCAGATGGCTTTGTATTAGATGGTCAGGAAGGAAAGGTATGTAAGTTACTGAAATCTTTATATGGCCTGAAACAAGCACCTAAGCAATGGCATGAGAAGTTCAATACAACTTTAACCTCTGCTGGTTTTGTTGTTAATGAAGCTGACAAATGCGTATACTATCGCCATGGTGGGGGCGAAGGAGTTATACTGTGCTTGTATGTTGATGACATACTGATATTTGGGACCAACCTCAAAGTTATTGAGGAGGTTAAGTCATTTTTATCTCAGAACTTTGAGATGAAGGACCTTGGTGTGGCTGATGTTATTTTGAACATCAAGCTATTGAGAGATAATGAGGGTGGGATCACTCTTTGCAATCCATTATGTTGAGAAGATTTTGAGTCGTTTTGGATATTCGGACTGCAAAACTTCTCCAACACCATATGATCCTAGTGTGCAGATTCAAAATTCAAAGGCACAGCTAAGGACCAACTGAGATACTCTCAAGTAATTGGTTCACTCATGTACCTAGCTAGCGCTACAAGGCCTGACATCATGTTTGCTGTGTGCAAACTGAGCCGGTTTGTTTCCAATCCGGGTGATGTGCATTGGCATGCTGTCGAAAGAATTATGCGTTACCTAAAGGTACTGTGAACTATGGACTTCACTATACTGGAAGCCCATCAGTGCTTGAAGGGTATTGTGATGCGAATTGGATCTCTGATGCTGATGAGATGAAAGCCACAACGGGTTATGTGTTTACCCTTGGAGGTGGTGCTGTTTCCTGAAGTCTTGCAAGCAAACGATCCTGACGAGATCAACAATGGAAGCAGAATTAACAGCATTGGACACATCTGGTGTCGAAGCAGGATGGCTTCGAGATCTTTTGATGGACTTGCCAGTGGTTGAAAAGCCAGTACCGGCTATCCTTATGAACTGTGACAATCAGACAGTGATTACCAAGGTCAAGAGTTCAAAGGACAACATGCAGTCCAACAAACATATAAGAATGAGATTAAAAGCTGTCAGACATTTGAGAAACTCCGGAGTAATAGCGTTGGATTATATCCAGTCGGCTAAGAATCTGGCAGATCCCTTTACAAAGGGCTATCACGTGTTGTGATAGAAAATGCATCGAGGGAGATGGGTATGAAACCCACATGAGTTGCCATGGTAGTAACCCAACCTATGTGATCGGAGATCCCGTGAAGTAGGACCTGGGAAAACAAGCTAGTGGTTAACTAAAGAGAGTAACTTTACTAACCCACTCCGTTGGAGATGCACTACTCTCGGTAACTGTATGGCAGGTTGACATTTGTCTTAATGTGTTCCAAGGCTTTGTATAAGCAAGATGCTATCCTACAGAGCAATCTTTGGAGGAACACACCTATATGAGCCTGACTGATGGTCACAGTCTATGAGATTGGGTTGATCTCAGTTCATGAATAGGTCAGGAGTGTGACTAATATGCTCCACCCGAGGGGTCAGCCTTCGGCAGCCTAGTACTAGTAAGACACTTGGTGAAACTACTTTACGCCAAATTGACAATTCAAGGCATAGTCCATTGTCAGTTGTGAAGGAGTGTAGCTATTTGTTCTAGGTGGATGTTCAACCTTAACGGGTCTCCACTGAAAATACTGGTATATCAAAACAGTGTTTAGAACAGAGGAAAACATCATGGGTCTTTTGGATCTGGTAGGAGATTGTTGAAAATATAGGGTGGGCTTTAGGCCCATCTAACAATTTCAGAAAAATCACTAAAGGCCCATGATGTCATGGCAAGTGGTGAATGTTTAGTCCCACATGGCTAGTTGGGAGATGTACACCAACTTATAAGGTGAGCTCGTCTCCCACAGGTATGAGGTGTTGGTTGTGAAGAGAAGGGAGGTGCTCCACACGCGTGCTCCTCCTCCTCTGCCACCCGCCCGCCTCACCACGCCATGCCATGACACGGTGCGTCGCGTCGCGCCGCGGGTTGCGGGAATCTCACTGAGCCGATCTTATCTTTTTATCACGCAGGAAAAATGTGAGCGGCAACGGAAACGTTTTGCCTTAATGGCGTTAATGGAGAATGAATGTGAGCTGAAACATTTTGTCTTAAGTGCTCTTAAGTACGTCCATTTCTAGTCTCTTAATTCTCCCTTAATTGCGTGCGTTTCCGTTGGCCTTCTGCCTGCGTGTGTGCCTACATAAGAGAGGTCGCTCCTCTCTAGCAGACACAACAGATCACAACTGCTCGCGCCGCCACCATCGTTCCTCTTTGCTGCTGCCACCGGTGATCCCATCCCGTCCACCGCGTACATGGTTGTCAGGAGAGCAGGCCTCCGAAACCCCGCCTCTCCACATCATGTACGGGAGAGGGGTGATTAAGTTTTTGGGGAGCATCTCCTACGCGACTGCTCGCCTATGTTTGTCTGCATCAACTACATCTGCATCAACTTCGTCTGCGTCGACTTCGTCATCATCATGAGCACCGAGGACGCCGCTGCTGCTATTGCCTCCGCTGCTGCTACGGCCAACTGGCCTATTGGAGGGTATAATATGGTTATCCCTCTCTTGATAATTTCCTTGTCCGCCGTACTAGTGATTTGCGTAGATGCTTCTACTATTTCCCTAGTACATGGTTATATCATAGAATTTCAGTATGCCATTAGCACTGTTTACGTCATGCTTATGATTTGTACTTGGATTAATTTAATCAAAAAATTGCTTATATTCATAACAAATACTTGGCCCACAAGGACATGGCAGACCAATGTGGAATGCAACTCAGCCCATCCGTGGCCATGGTGCACCTCCTCTCTTCCCAATTTACATAGGTGTTCTGCATTTAATTAATTTGCTCTCTTAGTGGATATAATTTTGGTAAAAATGTATATGGTTAATTGTTTATATCAATATATATGAGCCTTGGCTTCCTATTAATTACCGTTTGCATAGCTTTGTTTGCAGCTTAAAATTTAGATAACTATATCATAACTACATATGGGCATAATCTTGCTCACATAGCGTGTCTTCACTCTTCTGATGTTCCAAAGAATTTGCTGCTGCATGGGACCTACCAATTTCCTAATGTATCGGATATTAGTGATGTTCTTTGCATCATGCTCGTGTGAGATAACTAAATTGATCTTATATACTGAGTATGATGTTACTAAAATCTGATTTTGTTAATACAGGTGAAAAGATTATCATTACTATTGGGAAGGTGCGCTTTAGAAATTTGACAACAATGCATGTAACTGTCTCTTCCACTGCTCTCTTTTTCATGTTTGTTTGTGGAGATTATTTTTATCCGTGGCGGCATGTTGTTTGATGATAATCCTAGCAAGCTAAAGGGGAAGATCAATCCATGAAATCTTTATGCTCGCCTACCTAATATAGAATTTCATTTTTTAGTGTGTATGCTCGGCTACCTACTATTTTTTTCTGAAATTGAACTGCGGCTGGAGATGACTTGCCTTTTGAATATACTATTTCACTCAATTCTGTGACGTTGCAATTGGCCTAACAAAATTTGTGGAGGTTATGCCGAACAGGTATACCTACCATGGTGGATAAAGCCAGGCCCACCAAGGAGGCCCATCAGATAAAGCCGGAGGGCTTAATGGAGAAGGCCTCATGGGCTTAGGCACAAGGATAAGCCCTAGGCCGGCTTAGTGAAGTCCAAGACGAAGGCCAGGCTGCGTTCGCCTTAGGGAGCAAGTTAGGGTTTCTTACCGTGTTAGTCTAGGACCCATGATCTATGTCGGTTAAGGCTTTCCTTGTAGGGGAAGGCTTGGCGCCTTTATAAGCCAGCCTTCCAGCAGCCTTAGGGCACGCATACAACCTCATTGTAACATGTACACATATTTGCCTTGAGTGAATTATAGCAGCACGTAGGATCTCGCCACCGTCGTGAGATCCGAAGCTGGGTAAAATCGTGTGTGCAATCCTGTCACTGGAACCCTCCACGTTCTTCCCCACCTCCTCTACGGTACGTATGAATACTTATAGTAGTTTCGCGTTACCAATACCTCGACAGTTGGCGCCCACCGTGGGGCCAAAGGCGTCGGGAGTTTTGTTTCAGGCGGGAGCATTGGGCGAGATCGGCAAGACTATGGCGGTTGGTCGTGCCCGCATCATCAACAACTTCGGGTGCATCGAAGACGACGGATCCTACATCCCAGCAAATGACGCGCTCGTATCAGGCTTCGTCATCCCCTTCGGCACCATCAACATCTTCATGGGTTTTACGGCTGAGGCGTATGGATTCCCCAGAGGATCTGCCGCCTTTTGGCCCACCCACCACCCCATCGATTATGCAATCGAGCAACAAAACAGATCGGATCAGGACTTTGTCTATCGCGATCTGAGTGACTCTGATACCCAGAGCGATTCTGACTCCAGCTCTTACGAGCTTATGGAGCCCGCCTCTCGCTTTGTCGGTGTCATTGACACGTTTTGCCCTAAGCCGGCTGAATCTGACCCTGAGTCGATATTACCTGCCTTACAGACAGGAGCAGACTCAGAAGCCGGATCTGATGGCACTGCCCCAATGGCGGAAGATTCAGATCTCGATGAAAATAAGGAGGAAGACTTTGCAACACAGGTTGCCGCACGTGGCTATGGCCCATCTGAACCAAACGAAGTCTTAATGACTTTCCCGGCACAGAAATCTGCGGAGGCTGGCGCTGCTGTGACTAAACCAGATGAAGCCGAAGTTTCCTCTAGCATCAAGCACATTGGTGACAAGGCGGAAAAGCCAGAGGACATATTGGACCCCAAAGGGCCCTTCCCGGCTACGCCTATTGAAGAAAACCTGGAACGGTCAAAGGAGGCACACATGTGCGCGTTGGAGTTTCTCAAAACACCTTTGGGGCCAAACGCAACCGCGGCTGAACTTGAGGAAAGACGGAAAGCGCTCCTAGCTGAGACTAAAGTTAACATCAAGTATAAGTTGTCCCTCCTTAACAAAGAAAAAGAGCTAATCCTAGTTGGAAAGGCTCTAGAAGAGGAAGAATATCAGCATGAGGGCGATGAGAAATTCCGCAAAATATGAAGTATACGTGACCCTCTTCTGCACCGGGATCTGCAGGGAAACTTCGAAAGGCCTTCTGCCCAAAAGTCTTTAAAGCCTTGGCAGAAATACCCTTTCAAAGTTAACCCTGTGTGAGATCCTGGCTCAGGGCTTAATAGGATTGATAGAATACTCATATCAACAAGTTGCAACTTCTTTTTCGGAAGCTCATCTGGAAGGAACTCCGAGGTTAAGCGTGCTTGGCCCGGAGCACTCCAAGGATGGGGGACCGACCGGGAACTGGTTCCCGGGTGCGCACGAGTGAGGACAAAGTGCGCAGAAAAGACTAGTGTTGATCTGTGGGGCCAGTCTGGAGATCCTAGCGAGCTGCCAGGGGGTGACAGGCCCGGCGCGGGGGTGGCCGGGGTGTTACAATTTGGTATCAGAGCCGACCCTCGCGGCAACACGGGCCTGTGCGGGTCAGGGGCGCGGACATGTGGAGCATGTGCCGGCACTGGGCGCATAGACGTGTACCAAGGCGGGGAGTTCCTGGACTGGAGGTTGACCGACGAGGGCGTCGGTCTTCTAAGGGGGGAAGGATGTGAGATCCTGGCTCAGGGCTTAATAGGATTGATAGAATACTTATATCAACAAGTTACAACTTCTTTTTCGGAAGCTCATCTGGAAGGAACTCCGAGTTTAAGTGTGCTTGGCCCGGAGCACTCCAAGGATGGGTGACCGACCGGGAACTGGTTCCCGGGTGCGCACGAGTGAGGACAAAGTGCGCAGAAAAGACTAGTGTTGATCTGTGGGGCCAGTCTGGAGATCCTAGCGAGCTGCCAGGGGTGACAGGCCCGGCCCGGGGGTGGCCGGGGTGTTACACCCTGATGGATTCATATTCTTCTCCACCCCCGCCAAAAATACAGAAGCGGCCAGGGAAATCATGGGAGACGAAACAGTCCCAATTGAAGAGCGTCACCATTATTCCAAGATGCTCATCGAAAAGGCGGTAGAGCAGCAGGCTAAGGTGGACTCAAACTCAAAGCTGGCGGATGACACGCGTCTTTGTAAGACGTCTGCTGCCGGCGGTGGAGATCCAGAGGAACCAGCTGGTTCCAGTAGCCATGGCAATAAGGGTAAGGAACCCAAGAAGGACAAAATTCCTGACAAGCACAGGGATGAGTCAAAGACAGGGTCCAACCGCCATAGTGGCAAAGGCAAGGACGACCACCGGTAAAAGGAGAACACACGCCATAAGAAGAATGATCCGCCTCGCCACGAAAGAGATGAAGACAAGGGGAAGGACGCACGGCGTGGGAGCGACCGGCTTAACATGCCACCTCCGTGTAACATCCCAAAATTATTAACAAGTAGTATTAATTCCAAAAATGGGAACCAACAAAAACTTTTGTTAAATTATGTGTGTTGATCTCATGTTCTTGCTTGTGTTGCTAATTCCTCTTGTTTGTGTGTTGTTTGCTCTATTTAAAAACAAGAAGAAAAGAAGAGAATTAAAATAAAAAGAAAAGCAAGAAAATAAAGTGACAAGTGTCACATAAAATTCTCCAAGTGAGGATCTCATTTTGTTTCCAACAAAATTTAGTGGAGTGGTATTGCAAACCCTCCCATTTCATCCTTACTACTTATCTCTCTCAAATAATATTTTCAAACTAGCTTTTAAAATTCAAAAGTAAACAAAGTAAAAATAAATTAAAATGCCTTATTTAAAACACTATAAAAGAAAATGTTTCAAAACATTTTATTATTTTATGCCAATTTTTGTGGAGCTTCTGTACATTATGGGAAGGCCCCACAAATTTTGCCAATTTTTTATAAATTGATTTAGTGCCTCAAATTAAATCAAGAAGTGCTGCTGCAATTAAACAGAAGGACTAAAAGGTAATTAAAAGAAAGAAGAAGGAGAAGAAGCAGAGCACATGAGCCAGGGGTTTTTTGCAAAACCGTCATCGTCTACCTTCCCCTAGCTCACTGTGTGTGTGCGTGTCGCCATCGCCATGGCCGTAGTCGCCGCTCCCCAGGCCCCCCAGGGCCCCCTTGCCCGCGTTCACCCTCGCCTCCGTGCCTCTGCACTCTCTGCGGGCAGAGGAGAGTCTCTCCCCTCGCCTTAACGCCGCTGTCCCCCGTTGCTAGCCGCTGAGGAGTTGGACGGCGACCGGCCAAATTGGCCCAGCCCGTGGCACCTCGCCACACGATCCTCTACGCCGCGAGCCCTAGCTCCATCCCGGACCCCCCAGACACCGTTCGCCGGCCTCTCCGCCGCTCTGGAGCTCTCCTGCACCCGACCCAACATGGACCGACCTCGGCCGATAAATACCCCACCCGCACCGTGCACTCCCTTCACTCCACCCCGACCTCTCTCACTCTCTCCACTCGTTAGTGCACCGCCAGGAGGGCGGAGCCACGCCCTCGAAGCTCCAGCTGCCCGTGAGCTTCCTCGACACTCCGCCGCATCCGAAGGTGGACGCCGACACGGCCGTGCCGTGCTACTGCTCCCCTTCCTCCACTGACCATGCCACCTTGATCCCCATACTCCCCGCACTCACCCGAGCGTTTTTCCCCTCTGTTTTGTGCCCAGAGACGCCGCCAGGACATCGCCGGAGACCGCTGCCGTGGCCGTGGAAGTTCAGCGGCTCGCCGTCGACGATTCACGCCGCCCCAGCAAGCTCCAGTAGCACCACGAACTTCCCCGAGCCTCCGTCGTCGCCCTGCACCGTCCCCGAGCCTTCCCGAGCCCTCTAGGTGAGGTTTTGCCCAACCTCGCCGTCGCCGGAGCCACGGCGCCGCCCAGAAATGGTCGTCGCCGATGGATTCGTCGCGACCGTTGGATCTCCATCCAACGGTAACTTACCGTTTCGGTTAGAAAAGAAAGAGAGAGAGACTGACGAGCGGGCCCCGCTCGTCAGGGTTTTATTAATTTCCCTGCGTACGCTGTGCCGCTGACCAGTGGGACCCCCATGTCAGCAATCTCAGCATTATCCACAACAGTAGATTTTCTTAATTCAATTTCTCTGCAAATTTCAATACTGGTATCAACTTTAAAAATCAATAACTTGAGATTTAAAAATCCAAATAAATCAAACTCAATTTTTATGGAAAGCTTATAAAATTGTTTAACCAACCCAATTGGACTCATGTCATTTAATTAAATAATTAAAAAGTATTATTGAAAGTGCCACAGAAGGTTTAAAATCTAAACTTGTTTGTTTCTGATACTCTGTTAGTCCAAATAATTCCAAGCCAATTTTGCTAGCTTAGTAATGCCTTGTATTAGCTCCCCTAATTTTGATAGAATTAATTAAGCAACATTAATTGTTGACTTTAAGATAAACCCTTCTGGACTAAAATAAACAAATATGTTTGTTGGTTGACCCAAATGGGTTAGGACCAATTTTGTTAGCTCACATATAGCCATTCTTACTTACCCCTAAAAGGATTTAATTTTTGAAACAACAGAACTTATTTGATTTCGAAAACTTGATTATTAAGCTACTGGATTCAAACCAATGTATAGGGAGTTTGGTAACTCCAATTGATCCAATTCAAATTGGGTTGTCTTCTACACATCAGTAGCTTTCTATAGAAATTTAGTTTGTATTTTTGAGACCAACAGAACTCAAGTTGTGGAATTAAACTTGTTTAACAAGTTTCTGCCATAATTTGGACTTAAACAAATAATGTTTATTTCAAATGTTTTGAAATCAATTTGTATTGTTTGATGTTCCAGTGGCTATTTAGAGCATTTAGGATTGTGATACTGTGATGTTGTGATGTTGTTTGAATAGTTTAGTGATTGCTTGTATTTGTTTGTTTATCGATTAGACGAGAACGTTGCTGGATTTATCGAGGACGGGGAATTTGTTGAACCTGAAGATCAAGATCAAGGCCACTTTGCCAAGCAAGGCAAGCTACTCTCTGAGCTTGCACCTAAACATATATGCATCTACTTTGATCAAATGATTTACTCTTAAAACCAATGGTTTACAAAACCTTTTCAAAAAAGTGTATGGAAATTATTTTGCCACCCTATGTAGTAGTTATATGAAACTTTAGGATGGAAAACAATGTTGTTTATTCAAAACTCCTTTGAAAATACTTGTGTGGTTATGGAATACCGAGATGTCGGTATTAAAGTGGAGAAACGAAAGATGTTGATGTTTATGAAAAATGCACAGTGTCCTAGTACTATGACAACCAATCTTAATCTGTGCGACCACATTTACCCCCATATGGGAACGGGGCTTAGTCATATAATTTGCTCTTATTAGTATGGGATACCTCATCAACGGAGATGACTCCGTTATGCATGAGGGGATGGGTTGTGAACTCCCCTGACCTGGGTCCTCGCTCAAACTCTATGGAAAGATAAGGAGGAGGATTGAAGACTTCATAAATGTGGTCGCCGGGAAAAACATATGAGTCCTCACACTTAGGGTTGCCGACGGGGACCGGACTGAGTGTTGGTGGGAATTATCATATGGGTAGGATCCTATACTAGCATGAGCAAAGGAGAGGCTAGGGTCGGTGGCTCAACTTCGCATACACCTTGTATGGCGGGACGTGGCTGACACGATGAGTTACCGGATGGATGTGGGTTAAAAGCGTGCTACCTCTGCAGAGGGTCAAAACTATTCGAATAGCCGAGTCCTCAGATATGGACAATTGGGAAGCTGTCCTAAGATCATGTGCAAGTTTTTGGAAAAAGCTTTTAAGTTTAAAGAACTGAGAATGGTGATGGTGTTAAACAACTATACCAAATGGAGTGGTATAAGTTGTGGGAATAAATGGACCATGGTGAGCCCTGGTCAGGAAAAGGAGAAGTTTTGGAGAAATAAAAGAGATGGTGACTTCTTTTAAAAACAGTTATAAAACTCTTCTTACCTTTTTCAATAAATATATAGAGATGTCATAAGAAAATCAAAGTTTGAAAAGTTAAAAATAAAACTAGTGCATACTCATGTTGGGGTAGTTTGCGAGTACATTCAAATGTACTCATATTGGTTTCGTCCCTGGCTATTGTCCTAGCCAGACTATGAGGAGGAGCACTACGCCGAGCAGGAGTATGGTGACTTCTATGCGAACTAAGGATCTCCACAAGTCAGCTGCATGTCGGGTCGTCGTCGTTAGAATGATGTCTACTACGCCGTAGCTTCCGCTGATATTTTGGTTTGGCCCATGAAGGCACCTATGTAAGAACTTGGTACTATAATGGATGTAAACTTTGGTATCCAATTCGGATTATGTGCAACGACAGACTGATCGCGGGATCGTTGCGTTAAGCATAATCGGGTATTTTGGACAGCTAGTCCGGGGTCCCCACAGACTTGGTATCAGAGCCGACCTTCGCGGCAACACGGACGTGTGCGGGTCAGGGGCGCGGACATGTGGAGCATGTGCCGGCACTGGACGCACAGACGTGTACCAAGAGGGGAAGTTCCTGGACTGGGGGCTGACCGACGAGGGCATCGGTCTTCTAAGGGGGAAGGATGTGAGATCCTGGCTCAGGGCTTAACAGGATTGATAGAATACTCATATCAACAAGTTGCAACTTCTTTTCCGGAAGCTCATCTGGAAGGAACTCCGAGGTTAAGCGTGCTTGGCCCGAAGCACTCCAAGGATGGGTGACCGACCGGGAACTGGTTCCCGGGTGCGCACGAGTGAGGACAAAGTGCGCAGAAAAGACTAGTGTTGATCTATGGGGCCAGTCTGGAGATCCTAGCGAGGTGCCAGGGGTGACAGGCCCGACCCGGGGGTGGCCGGGGTGTTACACAGACTTGGTATCAGAGCCATCCTGACTTTAGGAAACCTTAGTTAGCATGGTCGTTCGTCAAATGATACCAAAAAGATGAATTTCTAAAGAGAAAGGGAAGAAGTATTTTTGAAAAAACTGCTTATCTCCAATCCTCTTACTTATACAAAATTTTACTCTCATTACATATCATATTTTTCTTTGTACCCTTAAAATTGTGCACACTTCTCTTTTAAACTTAAATTTCGACTCACTTGTTGCCCACTACATTTAAAAGTTTGGTACACTCGTCAGCTACTAACTTAAAATTTGCTTAAAAATTTGTAGATGGCACTCCACTGGACCGAGTTCGTTCAGTTGGAGAAGGATAGCAAGCTGACGTTCGAGAGTGACTTGTTCAAGTTGACCAAGCTGTTAGGTCGCCCCGCTCCAGAGTTTGAGGGAGCTCAGATTGATGTTCACGGTGTCGGAAGGCTGAGCTGGCTCATCAGGTCGTCAGTTCGTAGGAACATCAAGTCTCCCAGTTCCAGGACGCTCGTCTTCACCACCAAGGAGGCCACCTGGGTTGACGGTCTCTGTACTGCTACACAGAGGATGCTAGCCCGACTTTGTGAGGAGCACAAGGCGGAGTTAGTAGACTCCCGTTTCCGGTTCTACGGGAGGCGCAACTGCGATGGACACCCTACTCCTTCCCCTTGCCACCCGATGTTTGGGAGCTACATCATGGACATGGAGCTCTTACTTCAGCACACTCAGGATGATCTGTTACGCACTAGGATTCAGCTTCGCTTTGATCGCGAGTCGCTCGTTGAGCTTCGCGAGAGTGAGGAGAAGCTGCTGGAGGAGAAGGTCGCTCTTCTCGGAAAGATGGCCCAGCTGAGGAGGACCATCCTGAAGCTCCAAAAGGTGGCGGAGCAGGACCAGCTGATCGAGGATCTAGAGCACCATACTGACGAGATGGAGGAGGAGGGCGATGATCTCCGCAAGGAGAACAACGCTTTCCTCAGTGACGATGATGACTTTGTGGAGGAGATGGACTGTGAGGAGGAAGATGATGAGGAGGAGTTAGTTGACGAGGAGGAGCCACTCGAGGCTGTTCTCGAGGACGAGGAGGAGGATCCCGAGGAGCCACTCTACCAGTCAGATGCTGACGTGTTAGAGCTGGAGGTTCCACCTCAGTAGGCGAGTGACTTGATCACTACCGCAGGATTAGGTTGACCCCCTATAGCTAGTCGAGTCGTAGTAGTGGTTCTTTTGGAAACCAGATGCTATGTATCTTAGATGTAAGGTAATGTTGTAAGCTTGAGGTTGTAAGCTTGATGTTGTTGTGAACTCCTTGATGTGATGTTTGTGAAATATAAGTATGTTTGTCTTGTTTAAAATTGTGTGAACTATTTTCATATAACTCTTAGGATTAATCAACCACTTGCGAGATCGTCTTTCCCTTAGTCGAACTTTTCTTTGCCTTGCCTCTTATACCCGGTGTGCTTCAGGATGCCGCCCCGTCGTGCGGAAGGAGGAGCACCACCACCACCGGACCCAACCCCCGCCCAACTTCTCGCGCTTATCATGGAGGAACGTGAAAATGCCCGGTAAGAGCGCCAAGCCATCTAGTTGCCTTACAACAACTCGCAGCCGCCTACAACAACAACAACAACAACAACAACAACAACAACAACAACAACAACAACAACAACAACAACAACAACAATGGTGGTAATGGCAATGGCAATGAGAATCAGCGATCCACCTTAGGCGATTTCCAGAAGACCAACCCACCTACCTTCTCCAAGGGACTTCACCCGCTGGAGGCCGATGATTGGCTTCGCACCATCGACAACAATCTTCAAGTTGCTGCTGTGGGAGAAAATGAAAAAGTGCTATATGCAACCCACTATCTCGCTGGACCTGCAAGAGCTTGGTGGGAAACTACCAAGACTCTCAGCCAGCTGATCATGTCATCAACTGGGCTGAGTTCCAGGAGAAATTCCGCAAGAAGCACATTCCCTATGGACTCATTGAAAGGAAGAAGGATGAGTTCCGTAAGCTGAGGCAGGGAAGTAGAGATGTGGTCGGTTATCTTGAGGAGTTTACCGACTTATCTCGGTATGCTCCTGATGACACCGACAAAGAAGAGAAGAAGATGGAGCGTTTCATGAGTGGACTTCATGATGAACTGCAGTGTGCTTTGGTTATCCATGACTTCCGTGATCTGGAGTCACTTGTGGACAAAGCCATCCAGCTAGACCAAGCGCAAGTCTATGTTGAAGGTCGCAAGAGGAGGATGAATGCTCAGGAAGGTTCGAGCAGTCAGAAGCCTCGTATCTTTCAGCAAAACCCCACCTGCCTATCGACCACCCCAAGCTCCACGCCCCAATTACCCCAACCGCCCAAACAACTTCAACCGCCCCAATGACAATAACCGTCCCGAGGAAACTTCAACAACTTCAACCCAATGCCAATGTTGTCTGCTTTGAATGTGGCAACAAAGGTCACTACTCCAAGAATGCCCCAATCCCAAGAGGAATGTTCAGCGCCCCAATGCCGCACCGAACAATGGTCAAGGCCGCAATGGAAATGGTAATGGCAAGAATGCCGCACCCGCGGAAATGCTGCTGTTGTCAAGGGTCGTCTGCACCACATCAATGCTGAAGAAGCTCAGATGCGCCAGATGTTGTGCTGGGTACGTTCCTTGTCAACTCAGTACCTGCAACTGTTCTGTTTGATTCTGGTGCAACACATTCATTTGTTACCGAGGAGTTTGTTGCTAAGGGAGGTTTAGTAGAAGGCTTCCTAACTAAAACCTTGAGTATACAAATCCCTGGTTCCACCCTAGAAACCAAGAGATTTTGTCCAAATACTGCCATAGAGATTTCAGGCGAAAATTTGCAGCCGACCTAATTGTTTAGGAACCCAAGGCATAGATGTCATACTCGGTATGAATTGGCTAGCCAAGTACCATGGTCGTATTGACTGTGCCAGAAGAGCTGTATCCATCACCACCGACAAGAAGTAGAAGTGGAGTATGTGTCTGAACCCAACCACTCACCAGGCTGCCATGAGAGCATAGCTCGACCCACCCTAGATGAGATCCGTGTTGTTCACCTATTCCGAGATGTTTTCCCTGAGGAATTGCCTGGTATGCCGCCAGACCGGGAAATTGAGTTCATAATTGAGCTTATCCCAGGAACAGCCCCAATATCCCAAAGGCCTTATCGGATGAATCCGGAAGAACTGGTTGAGTTGAAGAAGCAGTTGGCAGATATGCTCAGCAAAGGTCTTGTTCGTCCAAGCGCTTCACCCTGGGGATCACCATTATTTTTGTGGACAAGAGAGACGGTACCACACGACTGTGTGTGGATTATCGCAGGCTAAATGACGTGACCATTAAAAACAAGTACCCCTTCCCAAGATCGAGGATCTGTTCGATCAGATGAACGGAGCCCGAGTCTTTTCAAAGATCGATCTTCGGACAGGACCATCAGTTGAAGATCCGAGAGACAGACATTCCCAAGACCGCCTTCACCACTCGTTACGGTTTGTTTGAATACACCGTGATGTCCTTTGGTCTGACCAATGCCCCAGCCTATTTCATGAATCTCATGAACAAGATTTTCATGGAGTACCTCGACAAGTTCGTGGTAGTTTTCCTTGATGACATCCTTATTTATTCCAAGACCGAAGAAGAGCATGCTGAACACCTGCGTCTAGTTTTGGAGACCCTCCGAGAGCACCAGCTGTATGCCAAGCTTAGCAAGTGTGAGTTTTGGCTCATGAAGTGGCATTTCTCGGACATAGTATCTGCTGGAGGAATTTCTGTTGACCCAGAGAAGATCCAGCCATTATGACTGGTTATCCCCAACCAGTGTGACTGAAATCCGAAGCTTTCTCGGACTCGCCGGTTATTACCGCAAGTTCGTTGAAGGATTTTCCAGTATAGCCAAGCCCTTGACCCAACTGTTGAAGAAGGACAAGAAATTTGAATGGACTCAGAAGTGCGAAGATAGTTTCCAAGAGTTGAAGAAGAAGAAACCTCCACCCCAATCCTGGTTATGCCAGACGTCACCCAGAGTTTCGACGTGTATTGCGATGCATCACGCCTCGGACTTGGTTGCGTTTGATGCAAGAAGGCAAGTTGTGTCGTATCTGTCCCGGCAGTTGCGACCGCATGAAGAGAATTACCCAACCCATGACCTGGAATTAGCTGCTGTTGTTCTTGCTCTTAAAAAGTGGCGTCCCTATCTTGCGGGACATCGCTGTGAGATCTATACGGATCACAAGAGCTTGAAGTATATTTTCACCCAGAAGGAGTTGAACCTGCGACAGAGAGATGGATGGAATTAATCAAGGATTATGATATTGGAATCCACTATCACCCCGGAAAGGCTAATGTAGTTGCCGATGCCCTTAGTCGCAAACCCTGTACCTTAAATGCCTGATCCAAGCCGAACAACCAGCCTTGTTCAAAGAGTTCGAAGATTTTGGACTAGAACTTGTTAGCCATGGATATCTCGCCAATTTGGAGTTAGCCCCAACCCTGTTGGATCAAATCAAAGAAGCCCAAAAAGGTCATGAAAGCATTGAAGGAATTAGGAAGAAGATCTCCCTCGGCAAAGCACCCGGTTTTACCGAAGATGCTGAAGGAGTGCTGAAATTCAATGATCGTATCTGTGTGCCCAATGTCACGGAACTTAAGGAGTTAATCCTGAAGGAAGCCCATGAGACCCCTTATTCAATCCACCCCGGCGGAACCAAAATGTACCAAGACCTTCGAGAAAGATTTTGGTGGCATGGAATGAAACGAGAGATCGGTTCTTTCGTAGCCAAGTGTGATATCTGTCAGCGAGTCAAGGCTGAACATCAGCGACCCGCTGGATTGCTTCAACCTTTGAAAATTCCCGAGTGGAAATGGGATGAGATTGGAATGGATTTTATTACCGGACTTCCAAGATCCAACCGAGGCCATGATTCAATCTGGGTCATCGTTGATCGATTGACCAAGGTTGCTCATTTTATACCTGTCAAGACCACCATACCGGAGCTCAGTTAGCAGACTTGTATATTTCCAGAATAGTAAGCCTGCATGGTGTGCCTAAGAAGATTGTATCTGATAGAGGTACGCAATTCACCTCAAGATTCTGGAAATCCCTTCATGAAGCCCTCGGAACCAAGTTAGCATTTAGTACAGCTTATCATCCCCAGACCGATGGCCAAACTGAGTGAGTGAACCAGATATTGGAGGACATGCTTGCACATGTGTTCTATCCTATGGTTCCAAGTGGGAAGATTGTCTTCCGTTTGCAGAGTTCTCATACAACAATAGTTATCAGTCCAGTCTGCAAATGGCCCCTTTTGAAGCCCTTTACGGCAAGAAGTGTCGTACACCCTGAATTGGTCCGATACCGGAGAGAAATTGTTCGGTCCAGATACCCTCCGTGAAGCTGAAGAGCAAGTTCAGCTTATTAGGGAACGCCTCAAAACTGCCCAGTCCCGTCAGAAGAGTTACGCTGACACCAAGCGCCGTGACCTCACTTTCAGTATCGAGATTATGTTATCTCCGAGTGACACCCTCAAAGGAATGCAGTTTCCATGTCAAAGGAAAGTTAGCGCCAAGGTATATTGGACCCTTCAAGATCATCGCTCGTCGAGGAGAAGTATCCTATCAGCTGGAATTGCCACCGGAGTTAGGAGATTATCATGATGTTTCCACATTTCCTTGCTCCGGAAGTGTCTCGAAGTTCCTGACCAGCCAGATGTTTTCAAAAACATCGACCACCTCTCCATCGACCTGAACCAAGATTTGACTTATCGCGAGAGACCCCTCAAGATTCTCGAAGAAGATGTTCGTGTTACCCGAAGACGTGCAATCAAGTTTTACAAAGTCCAGTGGACTAACCACTCTGAAGAAGAAGCAACTTGGGAACGTGAAGATTATCTTAGGAGCGAATTCCCAGGCCTCTTTAGCACCTAAGCCTAGCAAATCTCGGGACGAGATTTATTTTAAGGAGGGAAGGATTGTAACATCCCAAAATTATTAACAAGTAGTATTAATTCCAAAAATGGGAACCAACAAAAACTTTTGTTAAATTATGTGTTGATCTCATGTTCTTGCTTGTGTTGCTAATTCCTCTTGTTTGTGTGTTGTTGCTCTATTTAAAAACAAGAAGAAAAGAAGAGAATTAAAATAAAAGAAAAGCAAGAAAATAAAGTGACAAGTGTCACATAAAATTCTCCAAGTGAGGATCTCATTTTGTTTCCAACAAAATTTAGTGGAGTGGTATTGCAAACCCTCCCATTTCATCCTTACTACTTATCTCTCTCAAATAATATTTTCAAACTAGTTTTAAAATTCAAAAGTAAACAAAGTAAAAATAAATTAAAATGCCTTATTTAAAACACTATAAAAGAAATGTTTCAAAACATTTTATTATTTTATGCCAATTTTTGTGGAGCTTCTGTACATTATGGGAAGGCCCCACAAATTTTGCCAAATTTTTATAAATTGATTTAGTGCCTCAAATTAAATCAAGAAGTGCTGCTGCAATTAAACAGAAGGACTAAAAGGTAATTAAAAGAAAGAAGAAGGAAAGAAGCAGAGCACAGGAGCCAGGGGGTTTTTGCAAAACCGTCGTCTACCTTCCCCTAGCTCACTGTGTGTGTGCGTGTCGCCGTCGCCATGGCCGTAGTCGCCGCTCCCCAGGCCCCCAGGGCGCCCTTGCCCGCGTTCACCCTCGCCTCCGTGCCTCTGCACCTCTGCGGGCAGAGGAGAGTCTCTCCCCTCGCCTTAACGCCGCTGTCCCCCGTTGCTAGCCGCGGAGGAGTTGGACGGCGACCGGCCAAATTGGCCCAGCCCGCGGCACCTCGCCACACGATCCTCTACGCCGCGAGCCCTAGCTCCATCCCGGACCCCCCCCCCCCAGACACCGTTCGCCGGCCTCTCCGCCCCTCTGGAGCTCTCCTGCACCCGACCCACCATGGACCGACCTCGGCCGATAAATACCCCACCGCACCGTGCATCCCTTCACTCCACCCCGACCTCTCTCACTCTCTCCACTCGTCAGTGCACCGCCAGGAGGGCGGAGCCACGCCCTCGAAGCTCCAGCTGCCCGTGAGCTTCCTCGACACTCCGCCGCATCCGAAGGTGGACGCCGACACGGCCGTGCCGTGCTACTGCTCCCCTTCCTCCACTGACCACGCCACCTTGATCCCCATATTCCCCGCACTCACCCGAGTGTTTTTCCCCTCTGTTTTGTGCCAAAGACGCCGCCAGGACATCGCCGGAGACCGCTGCCGTGGCCGTGGAAGTTCAGCGGCTCGCCGTCGACGATTCACGCCGCCCCAGCAAGCTCCAGTAGCACCACGAACTTCCCCGAGCCTCCGTCGTCGCCCTGCACCGTCCCCGAGCCTTCCCGAGCCCTCTAGGTGAGGTTTTGCCCAACCTCGCCGTCGCCGGAGCCACGGCGCCGCCCAGAAATGGTCGTCGCCGATGGATTCGTCGCGACCGTTGGATCTCCATCCAACGGTAACTTACCGTTTCGGTTAGAAAAGAAAGAGAGAGAGAGACTGACGAGCGGGCCCTGCTCATCAGGGTTTTATTAATTTCCCTGCGTACGCTGTGCCGCGGACCAGTGGGACCCCCATGTCAGCAATCTAAGCATTATCCACAACAGTAGATTTTCTTAATTCAATTTCTCTGCAAATTTCAATACTAGTATCAACTTTAAAAATCAATAACTTGAGATTTAGAAATCCAAATAAATCAAACTCAATTGTTATGGAAAGCTTATAAAATTGTTTAACCAACCCAATTGGACTCATGTCATTTAATTAAATAATTAAAAAGTATTATTGAAAGTGCCACAGAAGGTTTAAAATCTAAACTTGTTTGTTTCTGATACTCTGTTAGTCCAAATAATTCCAAACCAATTTTTCTAGCTTAGTAATGCCTTGTGTTAGCTCCCCTAATTTTGGTAGAATTAATTAAGCAACATTAATTGTTGACATTAAGATAAACCCTTCTGGACTAAAATAAACAAATATGTTTATTGGTTGACCCAAATGGGTTAGGACCAATTTTGTTAGCTCACATATAGCCATTCTTACTTACCCCTAAAAGGATTTAATTTTTGAAACAACAGAACTTATTTGATTTCCAAAACTTGATTATTAAGCTACTGGATTCAAACCAATGTATAGGGAGTTTGGTAACTCCAATTGATCCAATTCAAATTGGGTTGTCTTCTACACATCAGTAGCTTTCTATAGAAATTTAGTTTGTATTTTTGAGACCAACAGAACTCAAGTTGTGGAATTAAACTTGTTTAACAAGTTTCTGCCATAATTTGGACTTAAACAAATAATGTTTATTTCAAATGTTTTGAAATCAATTTGTATTGTTTGATGTTCCAGTGGCTATTTAGAGCATTTAGGATTGTGATACTATGATGTTGTGATGTTGTTTGAATAGTTTAGTGATTGCTTGTATTTGTTTGTTTATCGATTAGACGAGAACGTTGCTGGATTTATCGAGGACGGGGAATTTGTTGAACCTGAAGATCAAGATCAAGGCCACTTTGCCAAGCAAGGCAAGCTACTCTCTGAGCTTGCACCTAAACATATATGCATCTACTTTGATCAAATGATTTACTCTTAAAACCAATGGTTTACAAAACCTTTTCAAAAAAGTGTATGGAAATTATTTTGCCACCCTATGTAGTAGTTATATGAAACTTTAGGATGGAAAACAATGTTGTTTATTCAAAACTCCTTTGAAAATACTTGTGTGGTTATGGAATACTGAGATGTCGGTATTAAAGTGGAGAAACAAAAGATGTTGATGTTTATGAAAAATGCACAGTGTCCTAGTACTATGATAACCAATCTTAATCTGTGCGACCACATTTACCCCCATATGGGAACGGGGCTTAGTCATATAATTTGCTCTTATTAGTATGGGATACCTCATCAACGGAGATGACTCCGTTATGCATGAGGGGATGGGTTGTGAACTCCCCTGACCTGGGTCCTCGCTCAAACTCTATGGAAAGATAAGGAGGAGGATTGAAGACTTCATAAATGTGGTCGCCGGGAAAAACATATGAGTCCTCACACTTAGGGTTGCCGACGGGTATCGGACTGAGTGTTGGTGGGAATTATCATATGGGTAGGATCCTATATTAGCATGAGCAAAGGTGAGGCTAGGGTCG
Organism: Poa pratensis; assembly: GCA_947311845.1. Taxonomy (NCBI): domain Eukaryota; kingdom Viridiplantae; phylum Streptophyta; class Magnoliopsida; order Poales; family Poaceae; genus Poa; species Poa pratensis. The sequence goes on along the minus strand of CAMZMU010000077.1, from coordinate 16,697,620 downwards.
GTGGCTCAACTTCGCATACACCTTGTATGGCGGGACGTGGCTAACACGATGAGTTACCGGATGGATGTGGGTTAAAAGCGTGCTACCTCTGCAGAGGGTCAAAACTATTCGAATAGCCGAGTCCTCGGATATGGACAATTGGGAAGCTGTCCTAAGATCATGTGCAAGTTTTTGGAAAAAGCTTTTAAGTTTAGAGAACTGAGAATGGTGATGGTGTTAAACAACTATACCAAATGGAGTGGTATAAGTTGTGGGAATAAATGGACCATGGTGAGCCCTGGTCAGGAAAAGGAGAAGTTTTTGGAGAAATAAAAGAGATGGTGACTTCTTTTAAAAACAGTTATAAAACTCTTCTTACCTTTTTCAATAAAGATATAGAGATGTCATAAGAAAATCAAAGTTTGAAAAGTTAAAATAAAACTAGTGCATACTCATGTTGGGGTAGTTTGCGAGTACATTCAAATGTACTCATATTTGTTTCGTCCCTGGCTATTGTCCTAGCCAGACTACGAGGAGGAGCACTACGCCGAACAGGAGTATGGTGACTTCTATGCGAACTAAGGATCTCCACAAGTCAGCTGCCTATCGGGTCGTCGTCGTTAGAATGATGTCTACTACGCCGTAGCTTCCGCTGATATTTTGGTTTGGCCCATGAAGGCACCTATGTAAGAACTTGGTCTAAATGACCATTTATGTAAGACTTTTTATTCGGTACTGTAATGGATGTAAACTTTGGTATCCAATTCGGATTATGTGCAACGACAGACTGATCACGGGATCGTTGCGTTAAGCATAATCGGGTATTTCGGACAGCTAGTCCGGGGTCCCCACACTCCGCCCGCAACACAGGCAAGAGACGAAGGAAACAGGGGCAACAGAGATCCACCTCAAAGACGATCTCGCTCCCGCTCCCCTCATCGCCAAAGCCGTCAGGAGGAGCCACGGCGTAGCCAATCCAACAAAGGGTCAGCCAGGGAAAACACTCATATCTCAGACGCCCGCATTCGTCTCGATGAGATTAAAGCGGCCAGAGAGGAGTCTTACCTGGGCCCTGTGTGCTTTGGACCGGCGATTCGCAAGGTGCAACTCCCATCCTCGCTAGGCAATGTCAAGAAAATTGTGACAAGTACAATGGCATTGACAAACCGGACATATGGCTGCCTGATTATATCCACGCCGTTGGTATTAATGACGGTGATTACAACGCAGCTGTACGTTTTCTTCCACTCATGTTGGAGGGAACGCCCGGTTATGGATCGACACTTTGCCAGAAAAGAGTATCCACAATTGGCAAGACATGCAGAAAACATTCATGCAACACTTCTCATGCACATACAAACGTCCAAAGGCTTACTCAGATCTACTAAAGTGCGCTCAAGTGGAGGGGGAGTCAAGCAGAGCTTTCATAGCTCGATGGACAGAGACAAAGAATGCATGTGAAGACGTTTCTGAGATCCAGGCCATACATGCTTTTATGAACAGCCTGAAGAAAGGCAACATGATGAGATATATGTTAGCCAGCCAAAACATCAAACACCTCGGCGAGCTCTTAGACAGCGCGAACAATTACGCTGCAGCAGAAGACGACGCTCGAGCTGACGACGGCGATCTGCGCATGGACATAGCTGTTAACCCGGAAAAGCGAAACAACAATCAAAGCCGGAAAAAGAAGGAAGCCAACGATGCGCCAGGACCATCAAAGGAGGTAGCCTTTGCCAATAAGAAGGGTGGCCAGAGCGGGGCTAGCAGATGGCAGAAGAAAGGCGATGACAGTCAAGGGTCAAGACCCATTAAAATCACCTATGACGACATCAAAGATGAACCTTGTGCCCATCATAGCAAGCTTGGCAAATGCACCCATACCAACAGGCAGTGCCGCCTTAACGATGATATCAAGAAGGATCCTGACGCTGGCTTCAAGGCAAAGCAGTTCAAGCGCAAGAACCGTAAAGACAAAAAGAGCAGAAGGACAACGAGGAAAGTGCTTCGGAGCCGGAAGATCAGGAGCCAAAGCACAAGAGGAGCAACAAGTTTCCAAGGGTCGAAACAAGCCTTGTTACTTTCCTTGCCACTCCTTCGGCCAAAAAGGAAAAGGCAGCCTGGAGGGAACTCAATGCCACTATGCCAGCGGTTCCCCAGTATCTCAACTGGTCCGAGCATCCCATTACATGGGACCGCAACGATCATCCTGATCATATTCCACAGAACCCAGGGAATTACGCGCTCGTTGTAAACCCAATTGTGCAGCAATGCAGGCTTTCTAAGGTGCTTATGGATGGAGGGAGTAGCATCAACATCCTCTATCTTGAAACCTTAAAGCGCATGCGCCTTTCTGAGACACAGCTAAACATAGCACAGTCAAGTTTCACGGCATAGTGCCAGGCAGGCAGGCCAGTTCTATGGGAACAATCGTCTTAGACGTCACCTTTGGTGACGAAACAAACTATAGGACTGAGGAAGTTGCCTTTGAGGTGGTGGAATTCAAAAGTGCGTATCACGCAATCTTTGGCCGCCCAGCCTTTGCCAAATTCATGGCACGCCCGTGTTACATCTACAGCAAGCTCAAAATACCTGGACCAAACGGCGTCATCACGGTCAATGGCGACTTCAAGAAGGCGAAGGAATGCGAAGCAGGAAACGCCGTCTTAGCAGAAGCAGTCATCAGCAAGGAAGAGCTGGAGCAGTACAAGAAAGAAGTTAACACCAATGAAATGCCGGATGGTAAGAAGCCTCCTTGCGCCTCGGATGTCACTTTCAAGGCCAGCTCAAACTCGAAGAAGATCGTGCTGGACAACGCCGATGCAAGCAAGACGACGAACATAGGCGGACCTCAGTGACGCATAGGAAGGCGCGCTCGTCAAGTTCCTCCGTGAGCAACGGGATATTTTTGCATGGTCACCATCAGACATGCCAGGAGTACCCCGGGAACTTGCCGAGCACAGCCTTAATGTCGCCAAAGGTGCCAAGCCAGTAAAACAAGGTCTTCGTCGCTTCGGTCCAGAGAAGAAGAAAGCAATAGGAAAAGAGGTAGCTCGGCTTAGTGCCGCTAATTTCATTAGAGAGGTTATCCACACAGATTGGCTAGCAAATCCTGTATTAGTACCTAAGAAGGACGTGAAAGACTTGCGCATGTGCATAGATTTCACCGGCTTAAACAAAGCCTGTCCTAAAGACCCCTTCGCATTGCCGCGAATTGATCAGGTCGTAGATGCTGTATCAGGTTCTGAATTACTATGCTTTTTGGACGCTTACTCTGGCTACCACCAAATTAAGATGAAGGAGTCTGACCAAATTAAGACTTCCTTCATCACACCTTTCGGAACGTTTTGCTACATAACTATGCCTTTCGGGCTTAAAAACGCTGGCTCAACGTACCAACGGTGCATACAACGTTGCCTACACGATCAAATAGGCCGCAATGTTCACGCTTATGTCGATGACATTGCCGTTATGTCGCGAAAACGCGGCGATCTCATCGTTGACCTTCAAGAAACCTTTGATAACTTGAGAAAATATAACATGAAGCTAAATCCGGGAAAATGCTTTTTTGGCGTCCCAGCAGGAAAACTTTTAGGCTTCATTGTTTCAGAAAGAGGTCTTGAGGTTAACCCAGAAAAGATTCGAGCTATCATGGACATCAAAAAGCCTACTTGTCTTAAAGATGTCAAAGGCTCACAGGATCTGCAGCAGCTGTAAGCCGATTTATTAGTAGGCTTGGGGATAAAGCTTTACCCCTATACAGGTTGTTGAAGAAAACTAAGACGTTCGTCTGGACTGAAGAGGCAGATGCAGCCTTAGCACAGTTAAAAGACGCCTTAGTTTCAGCACCAATATTAGCGTCTCCTCTACCACAAGAGCCGATGCTACTTTACATGGCGGCTACCAACCTAGTTATTAGTGCAGTGGTTGTTGTTGAACGAAAGGAAGAAGGAAAGGAGCTACCGGAACAAAGGCCGGTATATTATATCAGCGAAGTCTTCTCCGAATCCAAACAACGATACCCTCACTATCAGAAGCTGGCTTATGGAGTTTTCTTCGCAGCCAGAAAATTACGCCATTATTTCCAAGAGCACCCAATCACGGTAGTCAGTAAGGCGCCATTGGGTGACATTATAAACAACACTGATGCCACTGGACGTGTGGCTAAGTGGGGAATTGAATTGGCAGCCTTCGATATCCAGTACAAGCCACGTACAGCCATCAAATCCCAGTCTTTAGCTGATTTCATCGCAGACTGGACGGAAGCAATGGATGAACTTCCCCTCCCTGACGAAGAATATTGGGTTATGCACTTTGACGGCTCCAAAATGTTGCAGGGATCGGGAGCTGGCGTGGTACTGAAGAACCCTAAAGGAGACAAGATGTGCTATGTCTTGCAGATACACTTCAATGCCACTAATAATGTTGCAGAATACGAGGCTCTGTTGCATGGATTGCACGTCGCAAAGGATTTGGGCATTAGCCGTCTTTTGTGCTATGGCGATTCAGACCTCGTTGTTCAACAGTTAGAAGGGGCATGGGACGCGAAGAGCCCTACAATGGCTGAATACCGACGCACGGTAGACGAGTTTGGTCGGTGTTTTATCGGCTTAGAAGTCAAGCATATCAAAAGGGAGGAAAATGAAGCAGCGGACGCCTTAGCCAGAATGGGCTCGAAAAGATCGAAGGTGCCCTCCGATATATTTTTGGAGCACCTGTACGTGCCGTCTATTAAAGGCGGAGATGAGGATGACCCCATGGCTTCGCAGTCTGTTTCCGTCATGCTGGTAACCAGATTGGACACAGCCCTACATAAATTTCCTCCTTAACAAGGAAGAGCCAGAGGATGAAGTCTTAAGGCGGCAAGTTGTGCGCAGAGCTAAGGCATACACAATAATAAATGGAGAGCTATACAAGCGGAGTACCACAGGTGTATATCAACGATGCGTTTCGCCGGAAGAAGGACAGGAGATACTAGAAGAGATCCATGGTGGATGTTGCGGTCATCATGCCTCTGCCGAGCAATTGTCGCCAAAGCTTTTAGACATGGATTCTACTGGCTCACAGCAAAGCAAGACGCAGAAGAACTCGTCAAGAAATGCGTTGGATGCCAAAAGTATGCAAGACAGCCAAAGATGCCAGCCCAGGAGTTGCGCACCATTCCAATCACGTGGCCATTTGCGGTCTGGGGACTGGACATGGTAGGTCCATTCAGGACTGCGCGAGGCGGTCAAACATCTCTTAGTTGCGGTGGATAAATACACCAAGTGGGTTGAAGCTAAGCCCATAAAAAAGCTTGATGGGGCAACAGCCAAGAAGTTCGTCATTGAGGTTATAACGAGATTTGGCGTCCCCACAGTATCATTACGGACAATGGGACAAACTTCGCCGTAGGAGAATGGCAAAGTACTGTGGTGAAGTTGGTATTCGTTTGGACTTAGCATCTGTGGCTCATCCACAATCGAATGGCCAAGTTGAGCGAACCAACAGTATAATTCTACAGGGAATAAAGCCAAGATTAGAGGTGCCTTTGCATAGAGCAGCTGGAGCATGGGTAGAAGAATTACCTGCTGTCTTATGGAGCATACGCACAACTCCAAGCAGTGCAACAGGCTATACCCCTTTCTTTCTCATATATGGCGCTGAAGCGGTACTCCCAACAGATGTCCTGCACGACACACCTCGTGTAACAGCCTACGTCGAAGCAGACGCAGAAGAAGCCCGACAGGACGGCTTAGACCTTCTCGAAGAAGAGCGTGAGATAGCGCTTCAGCGCTCCGCCATTTATCAGCAGAACATGCGGCGTTACCACAGTCGCAAGGTAAGACGGAGATCGTTTCGGAAGGCGATTTGGTGCTTCGCCTTGTTCAGCAAAAGGAGCACAAACTATCTCCCATATGGGAAGGACCCTTCGTTATCAGCAAAGCGCTTAAGAACGGGGCATATTATCTTGTGGACCTCCGTGATATCAAGAAGAAGAAGAAAAGAGGCCGCAAAAGGAAAAGGAACGAAGAAGCAGTGCTCAAGAGACGAAACGTCCTTGGAACATTGAGCAGCTACGTCCTTTTTACACTTAGCAATTCTATTGTAATCACACCATATATGATTATGAAATAAAAGTCTTTGGTTCCCTCAATTATTTTTATGCATGAGTTTCGCCGTCTTTTATTTCCATTTGATCATATATTTCGATAAAAATATCAATGTTAACCCGAATTGGCTCGTGCTTGTGGTTACTCACATGATGCTTTTGCCTTAAGGCCTTACAAAAATTAAAATTGCATCCGTCTAAGAGTATTTATCTGATCGCGTATATGCTGGCTTGTCTTAGTAGATGCTTTACGCACCAAAAGCCGGCGCCGTTTCTGTGTTTAAACAGTTTGGTTACTAACCCTGTTGCCAGCGAAGTGTTCCGTGCCTTAGGTTCTGCCAGCATACGAAAAGGCTAAAGCATATAAGCCAGAAAACTTAAAGACGGATAAGGAGCATAGTTTGCAAGCCTTTAAAAATAAGTGCATGCGTCGCAAAACAAACATGTTCAACAGATAAAAAGGCTCCTGCCATTACAAAACATAACTTAACAAGTCTTTTGTGCCATTTTCATGACACGCTTAATGCAAAGTTTTTCCTGCATCTTATGCAGGGGACTTGGATGGATCGAGGGCAGCTTCAGACTCGCCTTCTTCTTCTTCTTCATTTCCGTCTTCTGACTCATCGCCATTGCCAGTGTGGGTGCTTCGGCTTCGTCATCAGACACGTCGTCAGGACGGGGAGGCACAGGCTTCTTGGAGAAGAAGATAGACAAGTCTACCATCTCAGCAACGGCTGAGGCAAAGCCAGAGACAGAGGCATAGACCTTTTCTTTGACGAGCTCGTTGCCGTCTCTGTCCTTGGCTGGGAAACACTTGATAACGCGCCACATGTTGACCTCGGGGTAGTGGCCGCGAACAAGTCCTAGAGCAAGTTTTGCTCCGCCTCTAGCTGCTGAGCGAAGACGCTCCACCACCTCTGGGACGCAGTTCTGAAGAAGTGGCAGCAGGTTGCTGGTGTTTGTCACTTGGGGCAGCTGTTTTGGGAAGATGTTGGCGACAACGTCTCTTCCCGCAGCATACAGCCCTGACACAATTTCGCCACACTCCAAGATAAGCTCCAGACGCGTCTCAGAGGTAAGCCTTTCCCCAAACCCAGCTGGAACTGTGGAAAGGAGGAACGGAAAAAGTTAAGGCGTAATGAAGTGTTGGAATAAAGGTGAAAGTGACAGAAAAGGCGAGAAGTAAAAAAGAGAGGCTTACTTAGCAGTTTCTCGTCAATGGCGGCGCTCTCATCAGCTTGGCGTTCAAGACGACCTTGTAAGCTCTGGATTAGGAGCCCATCCTTTTCAGCCTGTCGCTGCAGTTTCAGAAGTTCTGCCTTCAGTTTGTCTTGCTCTGCAGCGGCGCTGTCTTGGACGGCTTTAAGATTGGCCTCGGCCGTCTTTCGGTTCTCCTCCAGCTGCTTAAACAAGGCGGCATTTTCCCGCCTCACAACTTCTATATCGCCAGTCTCGCTGACGATCTGTTTCGCCTTCGCCACAACAGCTGTGCAAAAACACATTGCATGTGTTGAGCATCTTATGCCTTAAAACGAATTAAACTCACAATGCATGTGAAAGAACATTTACCTTCGTTCGCCTTATTTTGGGCGACGGCTTGCTTGAGCACTTGCCTTTGGTTACTCAGTGAGTACCATAGATCGCACGTAAGTTGCTCGCTGCTCTGCTAAGGCAAGGGCAGTAGTAAGTAACAAAGGTAAACAATAAAGTATAGCTACAAGGAGCTTGGGGACTGAGTCTTTATCAACATGAAAGAAAGGCCATTACGCCGGCTTAGTCAAAGCTCAACGTAATGCCCGGGGACTAGGATATGTACATAAAGACGGAATATTTACCTGCATCATGGCCTTCAAGGCTTTGTAGCTTTTCTTCATTGTGACGTACAGTTCGTCACAATTGTCTTCCAGATTCAAAATGGTCAATGTTGACCAACTGGCCTTAGCTTCGAAGGTGGCTCGTTGCGCTCCTTCTCATCGGCAAGCATGGCGGCGATGTTGGGTAAGATGTACCCCTCGTCGTCAAAAAGCTCTTGCTTCACCATGTTGCGGATAGCCTCCCGGGTGATGGGCTCGTTTGGCTCTTCTGATTGAATTACTGCCGCCTTCCCAGCAGCGGCAGCCCTGGCCAACTTTTCAGCTTCCGTCTTATCAGTTAAGACGACCGGGTCTAGATCTATATGTTGATCTTCAGATGGGCCTGGGGCTGTCTCTTGCTGAGCGGAGGGGGTGGGGGGAGCAACAGCCAGAGAAGGCTCAGCCTTCTTTTGCTTGGAAGAAAGTACTTTCTTCCTCTTGAGAGGCGCAGTTGGCTTGATCCTGCGAATCATATACAAAATGAGATAACATTCATAGACATGTTCGCCTTACTACAAAAATTGGGATTCGGCTTACTTTTGCACTGGAGCATTGAAGGTGCATCTTCATCGTCCTCAATGTTGAGAACTTCGGCATTAGCAGGGATGGCTTTCTCACGTTTCCGCTTTCTGCTGCTAAGTTGCTGCAGAAGCTCCTGAAGCCTTTCGTTTCTGAGTCTTTGGGGGCTCGGGTGCCGCTTCAGGCACGTGAAACAAAGGAACCAGCAGATTATCTGGCAAAAGTGCGAGCTGAAGACAAAAGTAGTCTTAGTAAGGCAAATATCGTGAAAATATAAAAACACAGTGACGGTAAATGCCTTACCGGGGAGCCGGATTGGCGGCTGTGTACATAGGACGCTGCTCTGTAAGTTGAACCCTTTCCTTGGCAATCCTCTTAAAGCGATACATGAGGGCATCGTGTGTGAGGTCGCTCTCACTAACACGGAGAGGATCCGTCTTTGATCCGTATAGTTGCATAAGAGGCCCTTGCGAGCCTTCAAAGGCTGAATTCGCCTTGACAACCAACATAAGATGGTGTCTGCGCCCGTGAGTTTGGGCACAACAGTCTTTGTCAGGTACTCAATCCGCCTTTGCATGCGACGGAGGTTGTCAGGAAGGACTTTCAGTGGTTTCTCGCCCCAAGAAAGGCGGGGCTCCGCAGGCAAAGGAGAAAAGCGAGGAAGTCCTATGTCTTTGCCTTCAGACGCATGTCTTTGCAGTAAAAGAAGGAGCTGTTCCAGCCTTTAATAGAGTCTATTTTTGGCGCCTTAGGATACCAGTCTCTACCTCTACGAAGATTGATGCTAACTGTTCCTAAGGAAAGCAGTTCTTCCTTCTCTGTTTGGCGTTTGCAAGTAAAGCAGTACTTGAAGAATTCCAGGCTAGGTTCTATGCCTAAATATCCTTCGAATAAGGCCATAAAACCAGCTATGTACAAGATACTATTGGGGCCTACGCTATGAGGCTGAAGGCCATAGTAATCTAAGACATATTGGAAGAAGGATGCGGTGGCAGAGACAAACCGCGGAGGAGATGTGAGACGAGGAGCACTCGTTCATCGCTGGCGGGATCTGGAGCAGGATGGCCGAACGCCGACCGCCAGTGGCAGTCCTCCTTTAATGGGAGAATGCCCTCCTTCTGCAGTTGCATAAGGTCTGCCTCGGTGATGGTGGAGGCTGCCCAGTTGTGGGATGATGCTTCCTCTCCTTCCTCCTCTGCCTCCGCCGTGTCGCCCTCGTCGGAGGGCTGGGCGATCTTCTCTGCTTCGGTGGAGATGGCCGCGGAGCTTGTTGCCGTGGCCATGCGAGAAGCGGATGCATCCGCGGCGCCCGAACCCCTCGTGGCCAGATCTTGCACCGTCGTCACCGACGGCGTCGTCGCCGCAGCCGCCCCTGCGGTCGCATTAGAGCTCTCCATGAGTGGGTGCGTAGGTGGTGGTGGTGGAGCTCGTCGGAGTTTAGATGGGGACGGGCGTGAGGAGGAAGATGAACAGGGAAATGGGTCGATGGAAAAGATGCGTTCCCTTATATGGGCGGTGCGCCGCGATTAGTGCGGCGAGATAACGTCCGTGCGATTTTCGCCACGCGTCCCGCAACGGTCAGATAGTGGGCATCTTCTCCCGCACGCCTCGGAGATCATGTCCGGAAAAATAGCAGTTATGGCGTTACAACGTCTCTTTGCTTATCCAAACTGTCGTGGACTGGCTTTGACTATGGTGACGTCATGACAAGACTCGACGCTGACAGAATCTTTCTGCCAGATTGTTCAAAGTGCAGGAGAGTTCGGCTTAATCCTTAAGGCAGACTTAATGTCTCATTTTGGAATGCTCCAAGCTCTTCTGTCCACCTTTCGCTAAGGCGAGAGCTCGTGTTTCACAAAGACGGCAAACGAAGAACTTAAACCTTTCCGGGGACTACTGTGGAGGTTATGCCGAACAGGTATACCTACCACGGTGGATAAAGCCAGGCCCACCAAGGAGGCCCATCAGATAAAGCCGGAGAGCTTAATGGAGAAGGCCTCATGGGCTTAGGCGCAAGGATAAGCCCTAGGCCGGCTTAGTGAAGTCCAAGACGAAGGCCAGGCTGCGTTCGCCTTAGGGAGCAAGTTAGGGTTTCATACCATGTTAGTCTAGGACTCATGATCTATGTCGGTTAAGGCTTTCTTTGTAGGGGAAGGCTTGGCGCCTTTATAAGCCAACCTTCCAGCAGCCTTAGGGCATGCATACAACCTCATTGTAACCTGTACACATATTTGCCTTGAGTGAATTATAGCAGCATGTAGGATCTCGCCACCATCGTGAGATCCGAAGCTGGGTAAAATCGTGTGTGCAATCCCATCACTGGAACCATCCACGTTCTTCCCCACCTCCTCTACGGTACGTATGAATACTTATAGTAGTTCCGCGTTACCAATACCTTGACAAAATTGCTCCCTAGACATGACAATTTTGGTGTGGTAGCGAGTTACCGCCCTGGCTTGATTATGAATATGGTTCACTATGTTTGGAAATAACTCATGCATTCCTAATTAAGCAAATCATGTAATGCTGCACATATTACAGTTCAATAGTATTCATCTATTTTCCTAATTAAGCGAATCATGTAATGGTGCGCATGAAACAACTCTTGATGCTTTATGTGTTTGAGTATGGATTCTTTGTTCCTATTAATTTAAAGGTTATATTGTTGTGCATAACTTCAGGTATCACGTTGTAGCAAATTCTGGCAGCTCCATTTGATTGGGGAGAAACACCAATGCAGAATCAAAAGGTATATGCTCTATAGTAATTATCAGAACCATGTGAAAGTGCATGTGTTGCCCCATGCGTGGTTTTGGTAATTAATGACAATCCTTATGGACTAATGTTTGCATTAAGATATACTTGTAGATCTTGTCCATAGGAAAAGATTGGAGTTCATGTGTTGGACTCTAGAAGATTACATGATGATCAATGCTCTATTCAAGGGTTTATATGAAGAATGGTCATGTGTAGAGTTGAGCATATTGCAAGCATCTCTTGAAGGATTCAAGACATCATCTTTGTGAAGATAGAGAAGATTATGAAATGCAAGTTCAATATGATCTATCTCGGAAGATATCATTTGATTGAAGCTTGCAATGGATACATGAAGACGGAGCTTAGCGAGGCTCTCCCATAATGGTGTATGGGGGAGTATTTGGAGAAGTCTTCATCAAGCATGTGCTAGCAAGAACAATCAAGAAAGGTGTTCCAACTTGAGAGAGTCAAGATCGTCATCATCAAGCTCAAGTGGAATGCGCAAGGCAAAGGTATGATCTTGATAGGTTTTCTATTTTACCGGTCTCATGGTGTTAGTGGGAGACCGGGTTATAGGATAGACGGCGTACTATCAAGAGGGGCTCTCAAGTGAGTAACTTGATCGCATCTTATGGAGAGCTCAAACCTTTGCATACTTGGCATCATCATCTTTCTTGGTTCTTATTTGGCTTTTATCCATGTGAGAATTTAGAGCTTGTATTCATCTCCATACTAAGCTCTAGTTCATCAAAAACGGATTTCATTTGAAGATCCTGTAACATTTTTTGATGTTGGAGGTTTTACCGGTTCGTCTTTTTTAGAGAGATCAAACTCTCCTCTTGTGTTCTCCTCCTCACATGATGGACTATGATGTGTATATGCATAATTTTGTAGAGCTTGTGTTTCTCTTTGAAACAAGCCCAAGATCATAGAAAACGGAGTTCGGATGAAAAACTTGTTGCGTTCTCGGTGTTGGAAATATTACCGGTCCTCCTCGAGATAAGGTCCACACCTTCCCTTGTGTGGTATATCCTCTATATTTGTGACCCTTAATATTTCCACTGTTTGTAGGAAAGGCCTTGCTTCTACCTTTCCAACAAAATTGGTTTCACCTGATTTGGATGTAACAGCCCGAAGTTTGAGACCCCGAAAACCTGAGTAAAATTTTCGCTTTTGCTTCATTCATGCATCATAGCATCATGGCATCCATTGTTAAACTGCTAAACAATTTAAAACAAATGAGGACAAGGGCACAACAAAATTCAATCCTTGCAAATTCAATTGTGTTTGCTTTCGGCAACCGCAAATACCAAAGCAGTTCCAGTTTTGGTCAAGAAAGTTCATCCGGTATCAGACCCGGAAAATTCCGGAATCCATACCGGATGAACCAGACAAGCATCGTCTTCATCCTGTAGCGACTGAGCTCGTCGCTCGCGCCGCACCAGCTCGTTGTCGGGCCCCTCTGCCCTCTCCCCTGCACGGAAGAGAAGCACCACGCCAGCCCCACCCGCTCCCCACTCCATCCCCGACCTTATCCTCCCCGTTCCTCTCCTTTCTTCCTCCCCGCGAGCTCCATGCCGCCGCGCCATGGCCGAGCTCGACGCCGCGGATTGAAGTCTCCCCGAGCAAAATGAAGACCGCAGGAAGCTTTGCCTCGTCGTCCTCTCCATCCTCGCCAAAGGAATCGAGCCGGGGCCGCCCGCATTGTCGTCGCCGTCCTCGTCTTCCCCGACCATGGCTGCCGCCCGACGAGCTCGATTCCCGCCGTTCCCGTTCCTCTCCAACCTCGCCGAGCACACACACGAGCTCAGGGTGAGCTAACGCCCCTCCCAGTGCTCTCCTTTTCCCTCAATAACTTGCTAGCTCGTCGAATCGCAGTAGGAGTATCACGTTACCGTCGATTTGGAAAATCCGGTACCAGACCCGGATTTTTCTGGAATCTATACCGGATTAGCGAAATAGCTACTGGACTCCTCTAGTTTCGCCCGGAATACACCCGGTTTACACCCGGAAATATTTCCGGATCTTTTTCTTCCGGTGCCAAACCCGGAATTCTCCGGACCTGAAACCGGATTGCTCCCAGTACCAGAACCGGAATTTTCCGGATTTCATTCCGGATACTCAAATTTTTAATCTGTTTCAACACCAACCTTCATCTCACCCTTAGTACTTGTTACAAGATTGTTTAATCCCCTAAACCATGTATCCTAACATGTTCATGTCATTTCATATGCAAGATAACCCTAGGATGTCATCTATTCCAACTAACAAATAAGGATGCTACTTTACTTAACTCCACGGTGCATTCGAGATGTGTTCCTCCAAGCCTCCAAACTCCGTTTAATTGGAATAGTTGAATCATCCTCGTTCCGGGGATTTAAAATGGCATGTCATCATGTGTTTGCGCATTGCATTTGTTAAAACTTGTGTGGTGATTGATTGTTCTTCCGTTGTTCTGCTTCGTTAGATCAAGCAGCCGGGGTTCCCCCGCAATACCCTGAAGAGCCGTACTACCAGTACCTGGATCAAGGCAAGCGTAATCCCCCTCTGAGCATATCTTATCCTATGTTTCCGCAAATATTTTCTCCACTATAATATTGCATGCGGTTCTAAATGTCAATTTTGTTGGATTAGAGTATCCTATAGTTGCATTAAGTTTCCGATGCCAATACCTGTTTCCCTCCTATTATCCATAGGTTTGTATTGTTGGCCTGAGATACTAAACTATGCTATGTTGATGCTTAGCCATGCTTAGGCAATTGTTATCCGTCTGATGGATAATTCATGTTGGAAACATGTGTGAAGTGTTCAGATGATGTGGAGAATTGTGGTAACAGGTAATAAGATGCTTAAAGGTTGGGATGAGAGGCCACTGTGGTTGTGGTGCTTTGCCTCGTTCTCGCCGCCTAGGTGCGAGTTCTTTACCTCCCGAACCAAGACTGAGCGTGCAACCATGCGTGAGGCCTATGCAATTGCAGGAACCCTCATAGACTAAATAACTCGAGCGGGGCTAGCCAGGGTCCTCTAGTTCAGGCTTCCATTTGCGCGTGCGTGATGATGGTGGTATGAACTGGGATGAGGATGGTGGTGTTAGGAAAATGAGTGGCCGTGGGGCAGGGTGTGGTGATCTCGTGTCCTGCCGCCACTGATGATCCTGGAAAGTCCTTAACGAGGGAGAAGTCGACACCGCTCCCACCCAGCTGGCTTTCCAAGGAAGAGAGCTAATGCACAGGTAATGGGCTGGACGGTACGCGTGGCAAACATTGTACACCCCTGCAGGGTAAATCTTTTCGAAAAGCCGTGTCCACGGTTACGGACAACTTGGGAAAGGATGATAAGATCATAGAATAACTTGAACGGAATGATTAAAACCTAGGTACTAAAGGTACCACTTCAAGATTGCAAGGTGAGCTTTCTCGAGGGTGATTCGGGGAGGTGCCTTTGATGAACAGGTACAGTGGTTGATGATGGTAGATGTTGAGAAAGGTGATGAAAGAAAAGAGTTACTTCTTACCTCTTTTGAAAATACTCTGAATAGTCGATGCCATTGATTTATGTTTTTCATAAATAAAATCAGTTTTATGCAAAAGTGCCATATAACCTTGAAAGCCTCATCGAGCTAAAGCTCTATATATAATCTTGCGAGTTCGTCGAACTCAACGTCGTTTGTTTTGTTTCAGAGGAGGACTTCACCGACCTCGAGGGTGGGTTCTTTGTGGACGTCGACGAGTAGTCTGGGGTTCCCAGGTGGCAGCTTGGGACATCCCAGATCAGCTGGCGCTGGATGTTTATTTGTAGGCCTCTTAGGTCATAATTTAGATCTTGTTGTTTAGACAACCTAATTCGCTTCCGCTTGTTGTAATGTTGGGTCCTTGACCTCTGGTTGTCATTTGCTATCTTTCTCTATTATAAGAGTTGGACTATAATGATTTGTGTCATAGAGTGTGTGATGTGCCAGTTGTTCCACAAGTCTTGGTCTCTCTATTATGCATTGAGGGTTGTGCCTGTGTTAAGGCATCAATCGGGGTGTTGTGTTGCCAATGATCCATTCTGAGCAACACCTGCCAAAGGTTTTGGCCGGGGATTGGTAAACCCGTAACCTCCGGTTGTATCGCTTAACCGGTGACACACAGCATCACTGTATAATAGTCAGGTCAGGGCGCCACAATGGAGTTCAAACAAGAAAGTTATTGCATTTTAGGTTTTGCAGTTTTGGAGACTTCCAGGCCAGAGTCTCTGGTCTTCTGGACCGGAGTCTCCGGACCCAGGGGAATTTTTTGAAGTTAAGCAGCTTGGTTCACTCCCTGGACTCTATCCGGAGTATTCCCGGAATGTTTCCCGAGTGTGACCGGAGTCTCCACCCCAGACCGGAGTCTCCGGCCCTTGGTCGAAAAGTCTCCAGCCCGAGCTGCTCCTTGCCAGAAGTGGTTCAGCCCCTGGAACCTGTCCAGAGTCTTGCCGGAATTTTCTCGGAGTCTCCGGTGCGTAGGCTGGAGTCTCCGGTCACTCTGACCTCTCCGGTCACTCTGACCGGAGTCTCCGGTGTGAAGCGGACTGCAACGGCTATTTTTCTGGGAGGGGTATAAATACCCCTCCACCTTCCTCCAGTCAGCCAGCTCTGTCTAGTACGATTTGCTTTCTCTCTCCTCCATTGTTGCAAGCTCATATCTTCAATATCTGCCAATCCCTCCACCCAAACTCGTTGATCTTTGGAGGATTGAAGGAGAAGACCTAGATCTACATTTCTACCAATCAATCTCTCCTCTAAGTGAGGGGAACCCTTTGTATCTAGTTCTTGAAGTTCCGTTTGTTGTTTTCTTTGTTGTTCTTCCTCTCTTCTCCCCCCATAAGCATTAGTTGCTTGTGGTGGGATATGAGAGTGAAGGATTTGAGTCTTGTGCTCTTGCCATTGCTCCGTGCATCGGTTTGTGTTCTCCACGAGGATTCGTGGAAGTTGAAAGCTTGTGAACTTGTTACTCTTGGGTCTTTGGACCCTAGACGCTTGTGTGGTGGTTGAGTCCCTTGTGTGGTCACTTGTAGCTGTTCAGGAGCCCCCAATCCCATTGTGGGTTGTGCCCCGGATCGTTGTTGAAAGGCTCCGGATTTCCGCCTCGAAGGATTCCGATAGTGGAAGGTGAACCAAACCTTTGTGGTGCGGTTCATCGGAGAAGAAGGTGAAACCTTTGTGGTTGTTGAACCATTATGTTGGTTCACACCTCTCCAATGAGACGTACTCCCCTAAAAAGGAGGAACTTGGGAATACATCTTCGTCTCTGCGTGCCTCGGTTATTTCTATACCCGAGCTCTTTACTTATGCACTTTACATTGTGATAGCCTTCGTGCTTGAAGTATTCTATTGCTATCACCTTGTTGCTTGTCTTGCTTAGCATAAGTTGTTGGTGCACATAGGTGAGCCTAGTTTATTTAGGTTGTTCGCTTGTTAATTTAAACACCTAGTTTTATTCCATAATTATCAAGCCTAAACCGGAAAAGTTTTAATCGCCTATTCACCCCCCTCTAGGCGACATCATTGTCCTTTCAATTGGTATCAGAGCCTCGGCTCTCTTTTTGGGCTTTACCTCTTAGAGAGTAAATATGTCGTTTAGAGAATTAGTACACGATCCCACTTTCATATTCGATGGCACAAATTATGATGTTTGGAAAATTCGCATGCTTAATCTTTTTAGGGCCATGGGTCCAAATTATATTAAGAGGATTGTAGATGTGGGTTTTATCCTCCAAAGGATTCCCAAGAATTATCTTTAGAGGATGAGATAAACTCTCATCTCGAGACTCAAGTTTCTAATGGCCTTATATGTGTTTTGAGCGATGTAGTTCTTGCTTCAATCATGCCTTTTCGGAATGCTCATGAGCTATGGACCAAGCTTCAAGATATATATGAAGTGTCCAACATTATTGAGGATGATTGTTCTCTTTCCACCTCCGGTCGTGATGAGTTCACAACTTCTTCCACTTCACCAACATGTGATTTGTCACAAGGTAATGATATGGTGAGTGGTGATAGACATTGCCTTGTTGATGGTGAATATTCTATTGACTATACTTCATCTCTATCCCATTGCAATGTTCTATCTTTGGATTTAAACTCTTCTAGCACTCCAAATGTCATACATGCTAGAGTTGATAGTCCTTGCATATCATGTAATAGTTGCTTAACTAAATCTCATGATGATATGCTCTCTATGTCTTGTTGTCATGAAAATAATGCTTCCATATCCTCTAGTACTTGCATGACTAACAATGTAGAGGAATCCCAACATTTCTTGGAACAAGACATGGACCTCAATGGTGCTTCAAGTTTTTCTTCATCCTCTTCACCCATTAATCATGTTTGCCTTATGGCTAAGGAGTCAGGAATCTTCTATCTCGAATCCCGATACATCTTGTGATGATGTGGTTGAGGAGTCTCATGGAGAAGATTTTGATATTGAATCCTTAACCAAGAAGGGTGAGATGGTTTTTGGTGCTCTCCCCAAAGGTAGCAAAGCTATCCCTCCTCTATGTGAAATCATTGCTTATGTTATTAAGAGTAGGGAAATCATTGAGGACTTAGAAACTCAATTTGATGAGAAATGTGTCGGAGACTAGTCCTAGGAACTAGGGGTGTGTCTCACGAATGCCAGGAATCGAGTAAGGGGCTGAACACGCGGTCAAACAATCCTCAACTACCTCGGCGACGGTGCTCATCGAGCTCGATGAGGAACATCACGACAGAGACAAACACACCAGCACGTACCCAGGTTCAGGCCCACCGTTGGCATGAAAACCATTGTCTCATCTACCCTTGTTCACCCTTCATGTTTTACTTGAGAAGTTGGAATGTTGGGATCCTCCGTTGACGTCCTTGATCAGCTGCTTAGAATTGTCCGTAACTGGGGACACGGCTAAGTACTTAGTTTTGACACTCTCGAGAGGTTGTGCACGTTCACCATTTGACTCAATCAGCCCAAACTATCCTCTACACTCCAGCAGTGATAAGGAAAAGGAGAAGATCGAGACGAGACTTTTCAGAAGTTGTGTCCCCATGATCATACCAGGAGACTACCGCCCACCTATCAACCCTACATCTGTCGATCTCCTGACCTAGGTTCACACCAACTTACTCCGTCAAGACAAAGCCCATATGACAAATGGCTGCACTGGAAGCAATCTTCACTTGGAGAAAACTTTGGTCCCTTTGTTCCTGGGTGGCCGTCCACAAGTGAATATCCCTCAGGTAAAACCCATGGGGACAACACTCAACTCAAACATCCTCTTATCAAAACCAACTCCACCCAGGTGTTTCATTTTAACTTAGTAGAATTTAGCTTTTCATAAAAAACATCTTTTGCATAGCACTTCAATAATCAACTAAGTTAAAATGGGATGCTAGACCATCTAGTAAAGGGGAGCTATTCTAAACAGTTTTAGCATAGCAATTCTACTAAGTCCTACACATGCTTAAGAAAAATATTCTACTCATGCATATACAAAATACTTAGGAAATTTTATGAATGTGCCACTTGCATTTGAAAGTTGTCGGTGCTCACAACTCTTTTCAACGTAACTCGGAGCTCTCCGTTCAATCTAAACAATATAACAAACAATAATACAACAATCAACACGAGCATATAACATAACAACAAACATGGGCAAAAACAATACAACTGGGTTGGTGGTCCAAATTCATCACATAATTCAATATGCAAAAGGAATTAATATGATGAGGTCTAGGTTGGTCAAGATCCATTGTTTGCAATTTGAATTTTGGTCAAATTGCATACTAGGTTAAAGTTTGCAAAACAAGTCACTAAAAGATTTTAAACCAATTTCAACATTTCCATGATGAAATGATTCAACTAAAATAGGTTTTGGGTCTACTGGACAGAGGACAACTAATTAAAACTAATACAATTGGATTTACTCAAAAATCTAAATTTAAACTAAAGTTATGCTAAAATTACTCAAATTACACATTTTAAATTTGAATACATCTAAACTTGGAAAAATAGAAAACTAACAGAACCAATATACTGTACAGAACCTAAGGTTTCCAAAAATATTTTATTTGTAAAATTTGAACTTTTGTATCTAAAGTTATGTCAAATTTACTCAAACTCCTCATTTGAAATTTGAATAAATTTAAACTGGACAAATTTGAAAACTAACAGTACCAAAAGTTTCTACAGGTCAAGGGCTTTCCAGGGGTATAAAGTTTGTAAAAATTGGATATGTGGTTGAAAAGATATGACAGATCTAAGATGTCAGGGTTTTTCTGCAAACTGCCAAATAAAACTAAATAGAAAAATCATTTTCCACGCGGGCGCGGACTGGATCCGATGTGGCTGTTGACTAGGCGCTGACTGGGTGGATGACGTGGATAAGTCAACTGATCTGGATCGTCAGATCCAGATCTGATGGCTAAGATCCAACCGTACCCATTCAATATAAACGATCTAATCTGGACCGCAGGAAACTAATCGGACGGCTAGGAGTGAAAGGTTCTCACCGGGCGGTGCTCCGGTCGCCGGAGATGTCGAAGACGGTGGCGCTGGCTCGGGCGTGGACGTTCCCGATGTTCCGGTGGTTCATGGACTCGGGGAGGGCCACGACGAGATGCGGCACGACGCGGGAGGCTCGATGGGGTGGTCTGCGTCGTGGATTGCGTCCAGGGACGACGATGCAGCGTGGACGGAGTCCTGTTGGCGGCGACGAGCTTCGGTTGAGTTCGCACAGGTCGTTACAGCTGCAAAAAAAATTGAAGGAGGAGTCAGGGAGGTGCGCCTAGTCAAGGGAACTCGCAAGGGACCAAAAATGGGCGGAGGGAACCTTCGGTTACGCCGGAGTTGAAGAAAAATGGCGGCTGCAGTGGCGGAGCTCCGGTGAACTATTCCTGTGGCCTGGGGGCGTGAAATGGAGAGGAGGGACAGGGGAATCAGAGAGGAGGGGCTGGGGTTCAAATAGGGCAGAGGGGGCGGCGATTCCGGCCTTAATCGCACGAATTTAAATCGAGAAACGTCGGGTGTTTCTTTCCGTTGACGCGTGAGTGATTGACGCAAGGAAGAAGATGCTGATGTGGCCTGGCTGATGGGGCCCACCTGTCAGTGAGGGACGGAGAAGAGAGGCCGGGGTTGGGCTCCTGCTGGGCTGCGCGCGCGAGGGAGAGATTGGGCTAGGCCCAGTTTGGCTTGTCCTCCCTTTTTTTTTGTTCTTCTCTTTGTCTTTTTCTGTTTTTCCTGTTTCTTTTATAACCTTTGTTTTAAAACTCCAAATGAACTCAAACCAATTTGTAACTTTTTGTGAAGTAAACCTGTATCAAAATAACTATTTGGTAACACTTTTGCAAACATGGTTTTTAGGGTTTAATAAAAAGTCAAAAGCTAAATAATTAAAATCAAATAATTGGAAAACAACAATTTATGAGATGAAGGTTTCTTTAAAATACCTTGGATAAAAGAATTTAAATTAAACTCAAATTTTGAAAATAAAGATTACATGGATATTTAAACAATTAAAGTTTTTGAAGATGCAAAAATGTCTTCTATTATTTGGTTTCTATTAAAATTTTAAAATTTTCATTTAATAAAAACAAAAGTTTCAAATTTTAGTGATTTTTAAACATTCCAAAAATTTGGGATGTTACAGACTACCACCCTTAAAAGGAATCTCGTCCCTGAGATTCGAAGAGGCTAGAAAGAAAGATAGCTTTAGACAACTGGGTTTAGATTATCTCGGTGGGCTACCACCCTTAAAAGATTTTTGTTGGTAGTCAAACATTCTAACCCATACAAGAAGATCAAGGCAATTCATTACAAACAACTCCTAACAAACATCAAACAACCTGGTACACAAACAAACAATCTAGTATTGTCATACAACCTAAGTTGGTATGGCCAATACACTAACACGATATCGTTGTTCTAATTAAGTGGTTGTCTCTAGTCTATCTCCTTCTTGAGTGCTTCAAGTTATTATTCAACTTTCTTCACCATCTTCTAGGTGTTTGAGCTCTGAGTCTGGGTTTTTCAATGGTTTTCCATGCATGTAGTGCTTCGTGTTGACTCGTAGAATTGCATATGAAGCAGCAGACTCCGACTTTAAGGACATGGTCATCTAGAATAAGAGAAGGAAATTTCTGGAGGTTCAGCAATAGATGAGAGTATGAGAAAGATTAAATGAAAAGTTTTGTTTTTAGAAAAGTGAATAAAATAGATTTTCAATCCTATGGTCAAACCTATTTCTATCCAAAGCAAGGGTCTCGAACCTACAGGCAACACAATGCTCTGATACCATCTGTAGCGGACCTGCACTTAAAAATTGACAAGTCCCTGTGTATAGTGCAAATCCCTAGATCGATTCGTTTGCACACACAGTCTAGGATGAAATATCACAACAAAGTATCAATTATTACACGTGGATCCAATACTTAGAAAAATATCCATTACAACTTGCATAGCACGAAGCTAGCTTTGAAAGAGTAAAGCAGCGGAAATACAAGTAGCAGTGAGTCTCCATCATCTTCATGTACCACAGGCGAAACATGTTGGTTGTAGACTCGAAATCCTGAAACGAAACCTCACTCATCGTCGGAACAACCTCCAACAGGAAAAATGTTGCAACAAGGTGGGTCAGAACCATATAAAATGGAACTGGCAAGTGACACTCTGTGGACACTTAGTGGAATAACTCTAATAACCTATATGCATATTTGGCTGGTGGAGTTAAAAGGCTAAGTTGCAGAAAGCCAATTTTTTCCTAACTCTTTTAAAAACACTTTTCTTCTAATCGAGACATCCATGGCATGAAAACCATTGTCTCATCTACCCTTGTTCACCCTTCATGTTTTACTTGAGAAGTTAGAATGTTGGGATCCTCCGTTAACGTCATTGATCAGCTGCTCAGAATTTTCTATAACCAGGGACACGGCTAAGTCCTTAGTTTTGACACTCTCGAGAGGTTGTGCATGTTCACCATTTGACTCAATCAGCCCAAACTATCCTCTACACTCCAGCAGTGATAAGGAAAAGGAGAAGATCGAGACGAGACTTTTCAGAAGTTGTGTCCCCATGATCATACTAGGAGACCACCGCCCACCTATCAACCCTACATCTGTCGATCTCCTGACCCAGGTTCACACCAACTTACTCCGTCAAGACAGAGCCCATATGACAAATGGCTGCACTGGAAGCAATCTTCACTTGGAGAAAACTTTGGTCCCTTTGTTCCTGGGTGGCCATCCACAAGTGAATATCCCTCAGGTAAAACCCCTGGGGACAACACTCAACTCAAACATCCTCTTATCAAAACCAACTCCACCCAGGTGTTTCATTTTAACTTAGTAGAATTTAGCTTTTCATAAAAACATCTTTTGCATAGCACTTCAATAATCTACTAAGTTAAAATGGGATGCTAGACCATTTAGTAAAGGGGAGCTATTCTAAACAGTTTTAGCATAGCAATTCTACTAAGTCCTACACATGCTTAAGAAAAATATTCTACTCATGCATAGACAAAATACTTAGGAAATTTTATGAATGTGCCACTTGCCTTTGAAAGTTGTCGGTGCTCACAACTCTTTTCAACGTAACTCGGAGCTCTCCGTTCAATCTAAACAATATAACAAACAACAATACAACAATCAACACAAGCATATAACATAACAACAAACATGGGCAAAAACAATACAACTGGGTTGGTGGTCCAAATTCATCACATAATTCAATATGCAAAAGGAATTAATATGACGAGGTCTAGGTTGGTCAAGATCCATTGTTTGCAATTTGAATTTTGGTCAAATTGCATACTAGGTTAAAGTTTGCAAAACAAGTCACTAAAAGATTTTAAACCAATTTCAACATTTCCATGATGAAATGATTCAACTAAAATAGGTTTTGGGTCTACTGGATAGAGGACGTCTAATTAAAACTAATCCAATTGGATTTACTCAAAAATCTAAATTTAAACTAAAGTTATGCTAAAATTACTCGAATTACACATTTGAAATTTGAATACATCTAAACTTGGAAAAACAGAAAACTAAAAGAACCAATATAATCTACAGAACCTAAAGACGGCAGCGCTAGCTCGGGCGTGGACGTTCCCGATGTTCCGGTGGTTCCTGGACTCGGGGAGGGCCACGAAGAGATGCGGCGCGACGCGGGAGGCTCGATGGGGTGGTCTGCGTCGTGGATTGCGTCCAGGGACGGCGATGCATCGTTGTCGGAGTCCTGTTGGCGGCGACGAGCTTCGGTTGAGCTCGCACTGGTCGTTATAGCTGGAAAAAAAATCGAAGGAGGAGTCAGGGAGGTGCGCCTGGTCAAGGGAACTCGCAAGGGACCAAAAATGGGCGGAGGGAACCTTCGGTTACGCCGGAGTTGAAGAAAAACCTGGGGGCGTGAAATGGAGAGGAGGTAGAGGAGAATCAGAGAGGAGGGGCTGGGGTTCAAATAGAGGCAGAGGGGGGCGGCGATTCTGGCCTTAATCGCACGAATTTAAATCGAGAAACGTCAGGTGCTTCTTTCCATTGACGCGTGCATGATTGAAGCGAGGAAGAAGATGCTTATGTAGCCTGCCTGATGGGGCCCACCTGTCAGTGAGGGAGGGAGAAGAGAGGCCGGGGTTGGGCTCCTACTGGGCTTCGCGCGTGAGGGATAGATTGGGTTAGGCCCCGTTTGGCTTGTCCTCCCTTTTTTTTGTTCTTCTCTTTTTCTTTTTATGTTTTTCCTGTTTCTTTTATAACCTTTGTTTTAAAACTCCAAATGAACTCAAACCAATTTGTAACTTTTTGTGAAATAAACCTTTATCAAAATAACTATTTGGTAACACTTTTGCAAACATGGTTTTTAGGGTTTAATAAAAAGTCAAAAGCTAAATAATTAAAATCAAATAATTGGAAAACAACAATTTATGAGATGAAGGTTTCTTTGAAATACCTTGGATAAAAGAATTTAAATTAAACTCAAAATTTGAAAATAAAGATTACTTGGATATTTAAACAATTAAAGTTTTTGAAGATGCAAAAATGTCTTCTATTATTTGGTTTCTATTAAAAATTAAAATTTTCTTTTAATAAAAACAAAAGTTTTAAATTTTAGTGATTTTTAAACATTCCAAAAATTTGGGATGTTACAAATGTTCTATCTTTGGACTTAAACTCTTCTAGCACTCCAAATGTCATACATGCTAGAGTTGATAGTCCTTGCATATCATGTAATAGTTTCTTAACTAAATCTCATGATGATATGCTCTCTATGTCTTGTTGTCATGAAAATAATGCTTCCATATCCTCTAGTACTTGCATGACTAACAATGTAGAGGAATCCCAACATTTCTTGGAACAAGACATGGACCTCAATGGTGCTTCAAGTTTTTCTTCATCCTCTTCACCCATTAATCACGTTTGCCTTATGGCTAAGGAGTCAAAGGAATCTTCTATCTCGAATCCCGATACATCTTGTGATGATGTGGTTGAGGAGTCTCATGGAGAAGATTTTGATATTGAATCCTTAACCAAGAAGGGTGAGATGGTTTTTG
Organism: Poa pratensis; assembly: GCA_947311845.1. Classification (NCBI taxonomy): domain Eukaryota; kingdom Viridiplantae; phylum Streptophyta; class Magnoliopsida; order Poales; family Poaceae; genus Poa; species Poa pratensis. The sequence goes on along the minus strand of CAMZMU010000077.1, from coordinate 16,672,888 downwards.
GTGGTCTCCCCAAAGGTAGCAAAGCTATCCCTCCTCTATGTGAAATCATTTCTTATGTTATTAAGAGTAGGGAAATCATTGAGGACTTGGAAACTCAATTTGATGAGAAATGTAAAATTGAGAGAGAAGATGCTATGGAAAAAGCTTCCTTAGAGATTGCCCTTGAGGAAGAGCAAGAGCTTCAAGTGTCTCTTGAGGAGAAACTTGAATCTCTTGATGAAACAAATGATCTTTTATTGCTAAAATCATTAAGGAAAAGATCATGCTATTGCTAAATATAAAGTGCTTAAAAAAGAAAAGTTGAATTTGGTGTTGGCAATGCTAGACTAGTTGAGGATATAGAGAGACTTGACAAAGCTCACAAGGCTTTGAAAGTGAACACTCTCTCCTTATCAAGTCTCATGATCAACTCCAAACTCAACTATCTAAAAATGATGAGCTTGCCAAGTTGTCTTCTTCCATTTCTAATGATAATGATGCTTGTGCTACTAACTCCACTTCTCGTGAAGCATCTATTTTGAAGGAGAATGTTGAGCTAAGGGCTCAACTTGAGTTGCTAACTAGCAAGTATGGGAAATTAGAAAGTCATGAAAAGCTCTCTAGCTCTAATGAGGATCTTCTAGCATCCCATGCAAGGCTAAAGTTAGCTCATGAGGCTATCACTACAAAGGTAACATCTTGTGAGCCTCATGTGGACAAAGGCACAACTTCTACTAAAAATGCTTTATTGCCATGTGCTAGTCCTAGTGATTCATCCACTCACAATGTTGCTACATCTTGTGATGAATTACTTTCCATGCCTTGTTGCTCTAACAATGAAGCTTCTACTTCCTCTAGTATTTGTTGATACTAACCATGTAGAAATTAAATGAGCTCAAGGCCCAAGTCACTTCTTTGAAGAAAGACTTGGAAAAGCGTCATGTTGGGGATTCTACACTTGACAATATGTTGAGTGTTCAAAGACGCCCAATGACAAGAGTGGACTTGGATTCAACTCCAATATCAAGAACAAGTCCAAGTCAACAAGAAGAACAAGGGCCAAGAACAAGTCAAGATTCGGCCAAGATTGTTTGCTTCAAGTGCAAAGTTGAAGGGCACCATGTTAGATCTTGCCCTTTGAAGAAGAAGGCTCTTAGTGAGAAGCAACAAGGGAAGAAGCCTCAAGTTCAAACTCAAGTTCCTCAAGTTGAAGAACGGCCTCTTCCCAAGAAGAATCAAGCTACCCCTCCTCAAGTCAAGATTCCAACTAAGAAGAAAGGAGGAAGCAATGTTGCTACTATGCCGTGAGAAGGGTCACTTTGCTTCTTCATGCACAAATGGTACCTTATCCAACCCCATTATAATTGATGATGTTTATTCTCTTCGGAAGGATAAGGTTGGCAATGTGTTTGCCAAATATGTTGGTACTCAAAGTGGTGTCAAGAAAAGAACCATTTGGGTTGCCAAGCCTATTGTGACTAACCTCTTAGGACCCAACTTGGTTGGGGACCAACAAGCTAAAACTTGATCAATAGGTGTTGTTGGAGGGCATTGGAGACTTGGCTACATCATGAAGAATTAAGGGATCTTCATCAATTATATTATCTCAAGCCAAGTCATTTGGATTATATTGTTCTATCTCATATCCAATGTTCCTCCTTGCGGTAACTTTTATTTAAATCATATATACATTGAAAGTTGCTTGCACCCTTGCATGTGTTAGGTTTTGTACCTTGCTAGTGTTGTATGTGTTGTGCTCTCTACTTACTTATCTTGAGTAATCAAGTATGTGTATGTTGGTTTGCACACCATTACTTGTGTTGAGCCTTATTGCTTTTATTTGATATCTTATCTTGTTGGCTCTCTTTGAGAGATTAATGGACTATCCATTTTGGAGAGTGATATGCTTCGTGCACTTCACAATCCTAAAATGTGTGTACATGAGGAATACCACTTAGTGTTGATATATCAATATTATCTATTCTCTATGTGGTATGTCATGCTCATGAGAAATTCAAATTCTATAATGTCCATTAATTTCTCTAGTTGGTTTTGTTTGCCTCTTGTTAAGAAAATTTGGATTATCACATTATGGGGGAGTAATAAGCTTGTGCATATTACAAACCTAGAAAATGTGAACATGTGAGGTATTGCCACCTAGAATTGATATTGTTATTATCTTTTCCTATGTGGCATGTTCTCAAACAAGTTCCATATTTGCTTAAATGCTTTTTGTCTCACTCTTTTGGATCTTGTTTGTGATGGACTTCTTGGTATGGCTTTCCCCAAATATGTTCGCATATATCTTTTGGGAAACCAATTGCTTCAAGCTACTCTTTGTAGTTGCTTTGCATGATCGCGTGAATATTGAAGCTATCAAGAATATCTATCTTTCTAAGCATGGCTTTAATTCTATCCTTTGCCATATGCTTATTTGTTGTGAAGTTGGTCTTGAATATCATTCCTATATACCACCGAGAAATATCTCTATATACTCCTTGTCCATGACAAGTGATACTCATAATTGTGGTGGAATTTGTAGACATCTTCATTTGGCTCTTGCTTTGAATTGCCTTATTTTATTGCCAAGGATTTGTTTTGATCTAACTCTCTTTGTCTTCCTTGTATCTTTTGGATCCTTTGTTGCTCTACTCAAATTTGTTTTGTGCTTTCTTGTGTTGGAAAAGCAATGATCCCATTCTTGTGCATTTACATTCAAAGTCATACTTTTGATAATGCACTATTCTTGGGAAGCTATCCTACATTGAGTAGAACACATTCTTTAAATTGGTATTGTTTTATTGCTTTCCTTGAACATGACTAGTGTTTGAATAATATGTATGGAGAGTGATGATCCCATTTGTGTGCATTTGTATTCAAATGCAAGATCATAAATAATGCACAAATCTTGGGGAGCAATCCTATATGCTTTTGAACATTAGTTGTCTTCAATTGGTTTTGATCCCGATGACATGTCTCTTTGGAAGACAAACATTTTTCGTCTTGGTACTTTGTGCCATCATGAAAAGTGTAGAGGGTTTGGTTTATTCCTTGTATGTTTTATCAATTGGTATCTTACTTTCATTTGGTATCTTTTCAAAGTGGTATCTTCAATCATGTGTTGATTTGGGTCTTTGATATAATTTGGGCAATTTGTTTTCTTGTCACACTTGTGTGTGCTTTGTTGGTTTAATTGGTGTTTTGTCCAAATTGTATCTCGTTTGGTTCTTGAAAGTCTGTGCATGCATATTTATTATGTATATCTTATGGCATGCTTACTTTCGTTGATCCAATATATAGGATAAACTCCATCAAATCCTAAATGGCTAAGATGTGCATGAAATTCAATTTCATATCAATATGCACATATTTATGTGGAGTTTGTCCTATGTATTGTAGTTGCTCTAACTACTTTGGACCCAATGAGTTTGGGTACCATGTTTACTTGAATTTGTTTTAGGTACATTGAGATGCATTGGAAGCTTGTCTCATCTACAAGGAAGGTGTTATCACCATGTGCTTATTGGAGCCAAGCTTGGATGATCATGGCTCTATCTTCTACATCACCAATGCTATCTCGGTAACAAGTATCTACCTCATGCATACTTTTCTAGCTTTCAACCTTGTGTAGGTTGTTTCATGGCATGAATCTCTTTTGTTGCAATTCTTTGGTTCTTGCAAAACATCTTTATTGCAAATGTGGGCAAGCCGGGATGATTACATATCAAGGGGAATATATATAATCATTTTCATGATTCACCAATCCCAAATATGTTAATCTAGCACTTTCTACTCTATGTCTCGCATATGCAATATTGATGTTTTTCAAAATCATTTGCCTTTTGCGATACTTGTTATCTTTCTCGGAGCATCCTTTTTATCACCTTATCCCTTGTGGATATTTTTGATGCTATGATGAGTGTGTGTTGGAAGTTCATCTATATCCCTTTAAGATAAAATTGAGCTTTGTGCTATGCTTTTAAGCAAAGATCTTATTGGTGTATTTATGACTTCCTCTTGGATATCATGTTCTTTACCGTTGTATCTATTTTGTGTGTGCATGTTTTTTGTGGACTTATATCTTCGTGATTGGTGTCTACTTAGAAACTTATACACATGAGAATAGTTACATCTTTAATTGGTATTCCAATTCTTTAGTGACCACCTCTTATTGCTTTTGATTCTTTGGTGGTTTCTAAAAGGCACAAGCTTTGTTTTTCATTTGGTATACTTTTGTATCTTAATAAGCTTGTGGAGCTATTTGCTATATCTTCTTTGGTGTGTGGGTACGGGAAAGACACGATATGCACTATGTGCCACTCTTTTGAAAGACTATGTTGATGCTTTGGCGCATCCTTGTATTAGTCTCCTAAAATTGTCTTTCTATCTCACACCCATCCTTTTATTTGCCGCTCCTTGCTCTTGTCGCAAAACATTTTATTTGTTGCAAAGTTGTTTTGCTTCATTTCTCATTTATGTTCTTTTGCAATTCTTGAATCCTCAATATAGTTTGAACTCCTTCCCATCTATTCATTATTGGATATGTGCATTTGATTTCACTCATATTATGAGAAATGCAAACATTATGGGGGAGCTCTTACTATATTGGCCTTCTAAATTTTTCCTCCCATTTCGGCAATCGATGCCAATGGGGAGAAGTTTAGAGGGTTTGGCATTTGGTTTTATGCTTGAGTTTCGTTCTTAAGCATTTGCCTTTCTTGCTCTTTGTGTTGCATGGTTGCTTAATTCATTATATAAACCCTCGTAAAAGGGATTGTCATCAATTACCAAAATAGGGGAGATTGAAAGTGCATGTGTTGCCCCATGTGTGGTTTTGGTAATTAATGACAATCCTTATGGACTAATGTTTGCATTAAGATATACTTGTAGATCTTGTCCATAGGAAAAGATTGGAGTTCATGTGTTGGACTCTAAAAGATTACATGATGATCAATGCTCTATTCAAGGGTTTATATGAAGAATGGTCATGTGTAGAGTTGAGCATATTGCAAGCATGTCTTGAAGGATTCAAGACATCATCTTTGTGAAGATAGAGAAGATTATGAAGTGCAAGTTTAATATGATCTATCTCGGAAGATATCATTTGATTGAAGCTTGCAATGAATACATGAAGACGGAGCTTAGCGAGGCTCTCCCATAATCGTGTATGGGGGAGTATTTGGAGAAATCTTTATCAAGCATGTGCTAGCAAGAACAATCAAGAAAGGTGTTCCAACTTGAGAGAGTCAAGATCGTCATCATCAAGCTCAAGTGGAATGCGCAAGGCAAAGGTATGATCTTGATAGGTTTTCTATTTTACTGGTCTCATGGTGTTAGTGGGAGACCGGGTTATAGGATAGATGACGTACTATCAAGAGGGGCTCTCAAGTGAGTAACTTGATCGCATCTTATGGAGAGCTCAAACCTTTGCATACTTGGCATCATCATCTTTCTTGGTTCTTATTTGGCTTTTATCCATGTGAGAATTTAGAGCTTGTATTCATCTCCATACCAAGCTCTAGTTCATCAAAAACGGATTTCATTTGAAGATCTTGTAATGTTTTTTGATGTTAGAGGTTTTACCGGTTCGTCTTTTATAGAGAGGTCAAACTCTCCTCTTGTGTTCTCCTCCTCACATGATGTACTATGATGTGTATATGCATGATCTTGTGGAGCTTGTGTTTATCTTCGAAACAAGCCCAAGATCATAGAAAACGGAGTCCGGATGAAAAACTTGTTGCGTTCTCGGTGTTGGAAATATTACCGGTCCTCCTCGAGATAAGGTACACACCTTCCCTTGTGTGGTATATCCTCAATATTTGTGACCCTTAATATTTCCACTGTTTGTAGGAAAGGCCTTGCTTCTACCTTTCCAACAAAATTGGTTTCACCTGATTTGGAGTTCAAACGAGAAAGTTATTACATTTCAGGTTTTGCAGTTTTGGAGACTTCCAGGCCGGAGTCTCCGGTCCAGAGTCTCCGGACCCAGGGGAATTTGTCGAAGTTAAGCAGCTTGGTTCACTCCCTGGACTCTGTCCAGAGTGTTCCCGGAATGTTGCCGGAGTGTGACCGGAATCTCCGGTCCTTGGTCGAAAAGTCTCTGGCCCGAGCTGCTCCTTGCCAGAAGTTGTTCAGCCCCTGGAACCTGTCCTGAGTCTTGCCGGAATTTTCCCGGAGTCTCCGGTCACTCTGACCGGAGTCTCCGGTGTGAAGCGGATTGCAACAGCTATTTTCTGGGAGGGGTATAAATACCCCTCCTTTATACCCCTCCACCTTCCTCCAGCCAGCCAGCTCTGTCTAGCACGATTTGCTTTCTCTCTCCTCCATTGTTGCAAGCTCATATCTTTAATATCTCTCAGTCCCTCCACCCAAACTCGTTGATCTTTGGAGGATTGAAGGAGAAGACCTAGATCTACATTTCCATAAATCAATCTCTCCTCTAAGTGAGGGGAACCCTTTGAATCTAGTTCTTGAAGTTCCATTTGTTGTGTTCTTCATTGTTCCTCCTCTCTTCTCCCCCATAAGCATTAGTTGCTTGTGGTGGGATTTGAGAGTGAAGGATTTGAGTCTTGTGCTCTTGCCATTGCTCCGTGCATCGGTTTGTGTTCTCCACGAGGATTCGTGGAAGTTGAAAGCTTGTGAACTTGTTACTCTTGGGTCTTTGGACCCTAGACGTCCGTGTGGTGGTTGTGACCCTTGTGTGGTCACTTGTAGCTGTTCGGGAGCCCCCAATCCCGTTGTGGGTTGTGCCCCGGATCGTTGTTGAAAGGCTCCGGATTTCCGCCTCGAAGGATTCCAATAGTGGAAGGTGAACCAAACCTTTGTGGTGCAGTTCATCGGAGAAGAAGGTGAAACCTTTGTGGTTGTTGAACCATTGTGTTGGTTCACACCTCTCCAACGAGACGTACTCCCCTAAAAAGGAGGAACTCGGGAATACATCTTCGTCTCCGCGTGCCTCGATTATTTCTATACCCGAGCTCTTTACTTATGTACTTTACATTGTGATAGCCTTCGTGCTTGAAGTATTCTATTGCTATCACCTTGTTGCTTGTCTTGCTTAGCATAACTTGTTGGTGCACATAGGTGAGCCTAGTTTATTTAGGTTGTTCGCTTGTTAATTTAAACACCTAGCTTTATTCCGCAATTATCAAGCCTAAACCGGAAAAAATTTAATCGCCTATTCACCCCCCCCCTCTAGGCGACATCATTGTCCTTTCACCATGTCCTTGCGATGATTGGAGGAACTCAATTTTTTTTGGATATCGAATGCATTGTACTAAAACAAGTCAAGAAATTAAGTTTTATGTATTGTCTTGCTTTTGTGAATGTCTTTTCCATGTACTGACTCAGTATGAAAGAACAAATAAAATCTTACTATTAATATATAGTCCATAATTTATAGGTTAGAAATATATTTTTTCCTGGTTTCCGGGTGTGCTTAGTTGAGTCATTCCGTTATTGTTGTAGTGCTATGATCCACTTATCAATTGTTTGTCACAAAGTGCCTGCGCCAACTACACATTTAATGATGCATCGTTGATTAGACCGTCTATTTCGGCTTCATGTTCTGTTAGCAAGTTTCTACTGCATGTTAAGTTTGGAGGGTAGCTCCACATATTCCCTGCACATGATTTTACCCCGTGTGGGCCCCCATTCTTGGGGGAGTGACACCATGCCAATTTTTAGTGAACTCAGAAAATCATATGAAAATAAAGCAAGGAAACATGTGTGCCCTATTGAGCAAGCTCATGAGCCACCCTATTCTGATCCATACTAGCATTCCCACCTTCTCCACTATATGTTGTCCCACATGTAATTAATCAGAATTAAGCTTTCATATAAGGTCCCATCGATCACAGATCAGATACAATAGGCAGCCTGTTTTACAATTTACATGATTAATTATCTTTTAGCTTGGTTTTACATTTAGCTTGCCAGTTTCTTGCAATTTTTTCATATTGATCACAGTTGCAAAATTCTATTCTGATGTCAGTCCAATAGCGTAAAGTTTTCCTGTAATACTTCATGTATGCAGCCTCCAGATGACAAACGATAGAAGTTCTCCTACATACTTAAATCTTTTACCAGCTGAACTACTGATATGAAGTCATAAAATTATTTTAAGCTAAATATATCATATTTAAATATGAATTCCTTTTCCTCTAAAGACGGAGAAAGTATCCTTTTGGTTCGGCCTACTTATTTAATTCATGTAAATAACATACCTTTGTGAAACGCAGCGTTATTTTTTTAGCCTATAGTTCATTAGCATTCTTCTACATCTGCACGCACATCTAAATTCTTTGTTCCTCAGGAAAACTGAATATCTAGATCAAAGGAAACTTTTCTGAACCTGGCACTGTTCAATAAGCCACAATGGCGTCTTAGATACCCTGCATCATTTATTGTTCATCATTGCACATATAAGGCTTTTTAGCATGGCCATCTTTTCTAGGTTAACCATATTTAATATTACTTCTAAGTTTTTGGGTACACAGTAACAAAACATTTCTGTTTGTAACACCATACGGTTAAATATTTGGCTTAGCCTGTTGTCATTATTATTGTTCCATTTCTCCCTTTTCGGGAACAGTTGGGGGGAAATCCCTACTTGATTAATGTGAACATTGGTAGCATTACATAATTTGGAATAAGAAAACTGAATACTAATGTACACTCAGCTAACTTGTGTGTACGATCATGTTTTAAGTAGCTTTAACCTTTGGCCAATCCAAGTCTTTTTTTTACGGGGCCAATCCAAGTCTTGGAACAACAACATTCTCTATATGATTCTATCTGAGTTTGTTTTTCGTGAAAACAGAATTACACCTCTACGTTAATGTTTTCTTTACACATATGTAAGTAGCCATCTCCATACACGTACATTGTTATCTTATATGCATGAGTCTGACATATATGTGTAAAAGCAAAATATATGTTTGATGTATTTGCACACAAAAAAATGGAACCATCTAAATAGTAGTACATTACAGGATATTTAGTGACTGATGCAAGATATTGGCCTTTTGAGCTCTATCAAGAATTCAAGATGCATTATGCGACAGAAGAGGCCCTTAACCCAACAGGGCAATGTAGGCACATACAAGAGAAAACATCTATAGAATGATAACTGCCACCAATTTAGGGTGCAGATAAATTCGATGCTCATGTGTCATTGTTTGTGTATTGGTCCAGTAGTTTCTTATTAGTCTTTTCCTGTATGGGCTTTGTCATATCGAGCTGTGCCACATGCTGATACCCCATTGGTTATTGCTGATTTATTTCTTATCACTACAAATTGCTATATATGAGCTTTTTCCGATAGGTTAAGTTGCTCAGTATATTTGTATGATTTATGTTACTTCTCTTCTTGACCTTCCCTATCTCTTCTCTAGAACTGCTTTTTGATTCTTTCTCCATTGCGTGCCACTTTCCAGACTGTTCAGTCAAGGAAAACAACTTATGTCCGACCTCGGCTACTCTAAAACAGGTACCAAGCCGCCTCAAACCTTAGAACTGTGCACACGCTAATGTTACACACTCATGCGTCCACAATATTGAAGTTAAAATCTTTGTTTATATATTCTTTAAGGACCTCTTTAGCTTTTCTCTACATAACGTTCGTTTGATCAGATTTGGCAAACTCTGCTAACCATATAATATTAGCACCTTTGTTTTCTCCATTAATTATGTGAGTGTCTACGTCCTGATGCTTCTGTTAGGCCTTTCAGGATAGGATATTCACCATATTTTATTTATGAAAGATTGTCAGTTAATGTCATTTATCACGATATTATCCAGACGGTAGTCAAATGCAAAGCCATCATCTTATTAATTATTTCCCAAGTCACAGCTCCTTTATTTATGAAAGGTTCTTGACTTGATAGTGTGTACCTGCCATATATATGGAGGTTATGTCTGTACATCATTTAATTCATATTACAAAACTAATCTAATATGGCACTTCACACATTGTTGCTCTCCTTTCAGTTGCATAAATTATCCGTTTCCTACTAAGCTTATATTCTCTTATTCCAGCCAAAATAATGATGTTGATACCTTTATTTTTTTAAAATTGCTTCCTAAAATGGAGGAACTAATATTGAACATACTTAATTGTCATGTTTCTCTATTACATCATAAGATGGTCACCTGATTGTTAATTCCATAGTAATATGCACAGACTATACCATTTCTACCGATTACAAATCTTAAGGTGGATAGGTAGATTGACTTGCATTGCCACTATCCTTTGTGCCTGCATTTTCACCAGATTACTAATTCCAACAACATGTCACAGCCTTTCAGATAGGGGTTATCGAGATTCCAACCACTCTCCTGTTTGAGATGTTGAAGAAGTTAGGTCTCCCCAGCCCAATGTACAAGGCTCGCATGTTTGAAGAAGCAAAATTGGTGACCTCGATCACATTTTAACCGACAACTCAATGCCTTTGTTTTTTCTATGGTACCATCTCTCTGTCAGGCCATCCTATGCAGCAGAGGAAGCTATCATGTACATGGAAAACAATGAACACAAGATCCTGATTATAGCGACGATAAGCTCAATGAGAAAAAACTGACTGGAGATTTTCATATCAACCAAGTTATTGAAAATAATAGGAGGACTTCAAAGATCATCAAGGAGAAGGATCAAAAGATTGAGATCACTAGGTGCTGGGACAATTTCATAACGTATGTTGCCAACACAAATGACAAAGTCACTTAGATCGCCGAGGAAGGGTATAGTTGTGGTACCACTTGGACAATGACATCAACGCCACACTCGTGGGAAGTACAGAAAGGATCTTTACCAGCTTACCTTTGAATCAACAGATCTCCTACGGATTCAAGTGACACGGATACTGATTCAAGTGAGACTGATCAGTCCCAGGTTACTACCAAGTCCTTCTCCCTCACCAATGCATGACACAGAGAGCAGCTATGATGAGTTGATGTGCTAACATCTATTACAACTACGGGCTGTGCACTATGGACTTTCTCTATGTAGATTATCATGTGATGCCTCTCCAGCATGTACTGGCTACTATATTTCTGTGCTCCCGCTATCTAAGTTTAAGGATCTATGTGATGATCATAGATGTTGTAGTGAAGAACCTATTTATCCTGGAGACATGTGGGTCTCCACGAATGCAAGTGCATTGTACTTTGGTCTAAACTTATAATGCCACCACTATGTATATAGTGTTTGACTATCTTGTCATATAAAGAATGTCTATCATAGCGTTTTGTAAATTAGAAACCAGTGTCAACGGCGGGTGGCACGCGGTAAGCCGCGCCAAGAGATCTAGTGGAAATGAACACGCAAGCTCTGTGAATCTGTGACACACTGATGGGAGGGAGCATGGAGTGGCCGACGGGAGCCGGGAGCCGTGACCGCTCGTTGACCAAAAGGCAAATGAGCGCATTGCATTGACCAGTGTGGCAAGGCAACGGACGCATTTGGATTTCTGTAGATAGTTTGATTTGCGTTGTTCTTGATATTTTCCAATTTCTAAAGGGAAAAGTTGTTTTTTTTCTTCGAAAGGGGATACAAAAATGTTATTCTTGCTACGGCAAATGTGTACCCGACCCACTTAAGTTCTGTCCGGCTAGATTTTTCTCTAATAAATCTTGTGACAAATTGATCGAATGCATATCCTACAGATTTCTTTTTCCAGTTTTAGGCAGAAGTTCCCATTATGGTTCCATGACAATTGATTGCTCATGTCAAAATAAAATCACGGCAAGACAAAACTTGAACAAAGAAACATTGAGAAATCTCTTTGCCCCCTCCTATCCCCTCCCTCCCTCGCGTCGCCCGTCTCGGGCGACTCAGGGGGAAAACCCTAGCGCCGCCTCTCTCCTCTCCCCTCCGAGCCTCTCCCTCACCGCCGCCAGTGTCCGCTGCCGGGATCTGCCCACGTGGCGTCGGCGGCGGCGGGGCTTCTCCCCGTGCCCGGCTCCGTCCAGAGGTGGTCTTCACAGCGCTCGGGAGCTGAGGCGGCCAAGATGTGCGGCTAGACGCTGGCTTCGTCGGGCCTCCTGGCGGCGACTCCTATGGGGCGTGGGGGTCGGGCCTGTGCCGCCGAGCTGGAGGCTAGGGTAGGGGCTCTGTTCTGCTCGGGCTGTCCATGGCCGCGACTTGCCCTGCTCGTGGATCTGGAGTTGTGCTCCACCGCGAGGGCTACCCGCCAGATCCGGGCTGGATCTGGCTCCCGCCGGGACTGTGCATCACCCTGGTGTCCTGCGGTTGCGATGGTCATGTTGGCTCCCGGTTGGTGCTGTGTCCATCCTCTCTAGATTGAACGGGATGTGCGTGGAGGTTGGATGCCGGGGCGGCGGCTCCGGGATGTGGAAGTCGCAACACCGAGGCGGGGGTCATGCTTTTGGTGCTGGCTGGCGGCCCCGGGATGTGGAAGTCACAACGCCGTGGTGGGGGTCGTGGCTTTGGTGCTGGCTAGCGTTCATGGTCGTGAGGACGGCGTGTCGTCTGACGAGCGTCAACGATGGATGTGGTTCGGTAGCCACCTCGGCAGCCGGCCACACTCGGGGCTTCTGGAGACGGGGTTCCTTGTCGAGGTGAAAACCTGTGTGGCGCTGCCACGGCCAACGGCGGCGATGCCCTGGGGCGCCGTTACCTTCTTGAAGGCGCCGTCGCGATGTTTTCCCCTCTCCCTCCCCGATGCTCTGGGTGAAAACCCTAGATTCTTTGGATCGGGCGACGGCGGTACTTGGGTGCTGCTCCCTTCCTGGAGGCGTCGCCTTGGAATTCACGTTTGTCTTTCTTCGGTGGTAGCATGGTGGCGGCGATGGTGCTTTGTCGGAGGCGGAGTTTGCTTTTGTGGTTCGGCCCTTCACGGCGGGTGCAGCGTCTGTTGGTGAGTTGGCCCGAGCTCTGGGGGAGCTCTAGTCCATCAACGCTCGTGTCTCCTGTCTAGCCGGGATAGGAGTCCCTTTGGCAACAGAGATTGGACCGGGCGGTGCTATCTTGCCGATCTGGATGTGGTTCACCGCGGCGGCGTCTTCATGCCTTCAAATGCTTTGTTGCGGCTTCATGTTGCTTTCGTCCCAGCCTACTTGTAGCTCTGCTTTCACTGTGTGTGTGGAGGTGTTTGTAAGCTGGTTCAACACTTTGTATCTTCCGCCATTGATGTCATTAATTTAACGCTGGGCTACGGCTTATTTCTCAGAAATCTCTTTGACCGTGAGAACTGTAAAGATGCAGAAATGATATTATTATGCCCGGAGAAAAATTCAGCCTGCTACCATAGGGGATGATGCCTTCAAGAAAAAGTAGGTCTAGGATCTAGCTCAGTTTGAGAAAGTGAATAGATTGATGAGAGGAGTTCTAGAGATCACATGCAAAGTTGAGTCTTTTTTTTTGGCGCAAAAGGTGAGAACTTTATTTTTCAGGAATAGGATTACGGTCATAAATTACAATGTCTGATAAGAAACAAGGGGAACAGTCACGCAAAAAACAGTTGCAGGTGCATAAATAGGACCATCACATATCCAAAATATTTGAAATTCAAATTCAACTACAAGCATAGAATCGCAAGCAAAGTGCATCATCCACACAATAAAAGTGCAGGAAGGTGCATAAAACAATACCACAAAACAAAAGTCGATCAAAGATCTCTCTCAAATGGCACCACCATCATTGCCACCGTTGTCTCCGATGCCACAATTGCCACCATTTCTCGGCACAAACCCTCTTGATGCCAAGATTTGGTCACGACAAAGGTCTAAGAGAATCTCCAGCGGCGCCCTCCAAATTTGTGTCTGGCACCCCCAATTGAGACCCAATTGGGAGGTGTCAGACATGTGTCCGCCCGAATGGAGGGTGCAGCCCACAGCGGCGCACCCAAAGGCCCGCCCCCCAAACGGCCCAAAAATTGGAGCAATAGATCAAACACCTTGCGGGCGCCGAACCGCCGCCCTTTCAACTTCGCGTCGCATGGGAACACGACGGTTGGCGTCGACGCGCAACCGCTGCCGCGTCGCTTTGGGTGTCATTGGTGCCGCTTCACATGAATATAACCCTCGTCTCCGGCCGCACACTGCTCACATTCTCTCCGCACAACGCCCGCCCACAACTCGCTCGCGATGTCGCTGCCTGAGAAGGACGCCGTGGTGTCCGTCCGGAGCGGGAGAAGAGGTCGGGCCGATCAGGAGGCCGTGGTGACCGAGCCGCAGCAGGACGAGGAGGACACCATGACGGAGGACGATGAGCCCACAACTCCATCACCCGCATGCCCGGCTTTCTCACCGTGGGAACCTTGGTCCCCGTATCCGTCTTGTGTGGCAGATGCACATGCAGCACCGGACGCCCCCCCAGGCGCCTGCACCAACATAGGAGTGGCAGCTGAGAACTCCGGACGCGACGCCAGCGGATGACAGGCCTGGAACGCCGCCACCCAAGGCCGACTCCGATGACGAGGAGTAGTATTCTTAATTTCTAATTGTAATAATCATATGTAAAAGGATGCATGCATTAGAACTCTGGACACGGCGCCTGCGGACGACGGGCCTGGAACGGCGCCACCCAAGGCCGACTCCGATGACGAGGAGTAGTGTTCTTAATTTCTAATTGTAATAATCAAATGTAAAAGGATGCATGCATTAATAAAATGTCTCAATTCCGGCCATAAAGGCTAGAAAGTCTCGGCCACGCCAGAGAACAAGTCTCATATCAGGCCATACGCAGCACAAAAAGTCCCGGCCGTGTCGTAGAACAAGTCTCAAGGCCGGCCATCAAAAGGGCACCATCGTCGGTATGATGGATGCAGATCAGCGGTAGTCCTCGACGTTCACTTCCCCGTCCTCTTCTTCCTCTTCTGCTACCGCCGCCGCTGCGGCCGGTGCTACGGCCGCTGCTTTGGCCTGTGCCACCTTTGCCGCCCTCTCCGCCTAGATGCGCCTCCTTTCTTCCACGAAGTAGGCCATTTGATTGGGGCTCATGTCATTCGTGTTGGTGGCCATGATCAAACGTTCCTCGCTCCTCTCTGTGGCCTTGAGATTGGTCTTTTGCATTTCAAAGAAGGTGATCCATTTTTCTTCGTTGTCGGCGTCCACATCTTCGCCCTGGCCGAACTGATCGGCCTGGCCGGCCTGTTCGTAGTGAGGCCCAGCGATTAGTTCATTCATCGCCTGGGCGGCGGCCTCCTACGGCACAAAATGGCAACACGCATTGCACAAACAAATTTCATCAAGAAACATCACAATTAATGAGCCCAAGACCACAATTCAGTTGGCCGCCGGCAATAAATGAGTACAATAAACAATTCATCTTCCCGGCAACACAATAAGTACGACAACACAATCCATCTGCCCGCCGGCAATAAATAGCACGCACCTCGCCAAATGGGTCACCCGCGCTGGCGCCTGGATACCCGAAGAGCTGGCCCTGGGAAGCCGTCGAGTCGCCGCCTTTTGATGCCATCCGCCACAGCGCCGGCGACTCGGCGAAGACGGGCGTGGTGTTCAGGTCGATGGCCGGCTCATCGGGCGAGATGGACAGCCACGACTGCTGCGTCTGGAAGCTCGTAGAGCCGTCGAAGATGCCGGAGCAGACGACGACCCGCAAAAAGGGGGCGGCTATGGTAGAGCTTGTTTGGCTCATGGCGATCAGCAACTCGGCAGTGTTGTTTGGCTCACTCACCGCCAACGCCTTCGCCTGCACTCGACGGATTTGTCAAAGTTTGGAAGCGGCCTTGCGCAACTGTTCCTCGCTCATCGTCCCTGGCCACCGCCGGCGGCAACACAAGCTTCTGCGGCTCCCGCTTCATCGACTTCTTCTTCGGCTGCGTCAGCGTTGGTGGCTTGCGAGCCTTCCGTTTCAAGAGGCTGAATTGCTTCGGTGGCATCGTCACGGTAGGCGAGGAGGTCACAGCGGTGCGAGGGTTTTGGAAATGGAGGGAAGATTGAGAATTTTGGCGCCCGGGGCGGCAATGTAGATGAAGAAGAATTGCGCATCGGCTCTGTGTGTATGGCGGGCAGGCCAGACCTGTCGGAGGGCATGTCTACCCAGTGTACGGCTCCCCCGAGAGGGCCTCCAAACTTGGGGGCCCTTTCGGGGGTGCCGGACACAAAATGGCTCGGCCTGGACCTTTGGAGTCGATTTTTGCATCCAGACCCCCATTGGGCCTTTGGGGGGTCATGTGGAGGGCGCCGCTGGAGATGCTCTAAATATGTTCGGCTCTTCTCATATAGACCACTTGGATCCATGAACATGGTCCTATGATCATTCTCCATCCTCTTGACCATTTCTTCGTTTGCCAATCTCCTCTCCTCTATCATGACTAATCTCTCCTCGGTCGCCACCTTCCTCTCCTCAGCCTCCCTCTTATCCTACACTTCCTTGTTCTCCAGTTCCCTCATTTGATAGCAATATCCTTCCTCGTTGTCATCATGTTGTCCAATGACTCTTTGCAACCCGAATTGACTCCTCCCTTCATTCTCTTATCCTTTTTGTTTCTTCCTCCCATCGGGCCAATTTCTATTGACCAAGGAGAGAGGAGTGGGGATACATGATCCATCATCATCGTTGTCAACCGCAAAACCCACTCCAATCAAGCTAGAAGGAGGGTTCTTCTTGTTTGGGATTTGATTGTAGGGGCAGGCTCTCTATTTCTCATCATTCTTGAGATTTTTCTAACAATGGTGCAAAGTGAAGGACTTGTTCAACTTTTGACCTTTCTTTCAATTTTCCCTAAAGAATACCGTTTTTGTGAAGCTTCGGTCAACTGCTAGTTCATTAAAGTAAAAGTATTAAAAACCCGAGATTTTTATATTGTAATCCCTCCATTCCAAATTAATGGACGCATATTTAGTACTATGTCAATTAATTTGGAACACAGTGAGTTCATGTTTTCTTTCTTTTGCATGTCTACAAAGTTTAATATATTCACATAAGCTAGGTCGCGGAAAATATCCCTTTTCATGATAATTTATGTGTGGACATAGGACATCGACAACTAAATGTGTTAAAATTTTAAGATTATTTATTTTTACATTTGGAATGTCTTCTTTCTAAATAGGAAGAAGTTTGTACTTTGCTCCATTTTGAACTCCAAGCAAAGTTGCACTTTGTAAAATAAAATTTCACTTGCACTATTATGAGTCAACTTCAGAAGACCTCAGTCCATCAAGACTTCGACAGATCCTATGATAACCTCTGTTGGACTGATTTGGTTGTCTATATTTTTTTTTAGAAAAAGGGGCAGTCCCAGCCTCTGCATCGATTTGATCCATGCGGCTTTTATTGATTATTAATGAAAGTCGGAAAATCTTACAGGCATATTACATCATGGGTCACACAAAGTTGTTACATGAATCAACCATCTAAAAAACAGGGACAACATAAAATGACTCTGCATCAACATGTTATCCTAAGATCAGAATGCCAGCTGAACTGGGAATATAGATCCGACGCAACCGATTCCACGTGGCTGCACCCAAAATCCATCGTGCCTCGCTTATCCGTTGACTATAGGTAGGACCACGTACGGATCCAATGAGTAGCCATCGGGATAACCTGCATGAAAGAAGTTTTCTTTGCTCTGTTAAAGATATTATCATTTCGAATGTTCCAAATTGCGCATAGCAATGCACAAACACCAACTCGAATTTGACCCTTCTCCTTCTTGGAGACTCCCGTCAACCAATTACCAAATAGGTTAGTTATGCTACTCGGGGTTGAATATTGAAGGACATATGAACTATACGCCAAGTCATCTTTGCCAGAGGACATGACATAAATAAATGGTTAATTGTTTCATCTTGATCACAAAAACAACATTTTTTACACCCATTCCGATGGCGAGGTTCAGGGGCGAATCTCCTGTACAAGGGCTGGGTTCAGCTGACCCCAATGGATTGCTAATAGCAACGAAGAAGTCTAGAGAAAATTCGTATCTGACCCCAGCCAAAAATCCACTTTGGCCCCATCTAGCTTGCTAGGCCGCAAAAGCACAGTTCATGGGCCTGAGAAAATAAGAAATGTAATTCATAATAATGGTCCAGGGCCCATGCTCAGCCCTGGTCAGTTTGATTGTTTCCTCACGTACGAGACCACCACGAGTCCACGATCCCTAATTCCCTGACGAGACGACGGCTTGAATTTCCTCTAATCTCTCGATTACTCTTAGGTGAGTGGCAGCCGCGCCGCCCGCATGGCAGGAGCCCCGGATTCAGTGAGGGCGCCGCTGGAAATCGGTTGCAAGTCGGCAGGAGATTGAAACCGGAGATTTTGCCGTTCAAGTTCAGGTAATCGATAATTCATAGATTTTAGACGGTCTAAACTCGCATCAGTCGAATGCAACCAGTTGCTTTTGCAATCTCCTTTGGTCTAGTAATCAAGTTATCCCTATTCCCCTAAGCACCAAAGTCTAAAATTGTATATTGTTTCTTATTTTTATTGGGTTGTGAGGGCGAGGGCGATGTGTGCGACTGCGAGGGCGAGAGCGAGAGGTGCGTCTAGGAGCGGCGGTCGAGACTTTTTAAGGTCGCCGGACGACGGTGGCATTAACGCCGCTGCCCTCGAAAAGGCCGCCGCATTGATGCCACCGTCGGTTGGGAATCCGAGGCGTGGCCACGCGGCACGCATATTTGACCACCGTCGGTTGAGATCGTTGTGGCGTGGACAGGCGTGGCCCGCACGTCGGAGGCCGACGTGGCGAGGCCCGGCGCAGCCCAGCGGCTCCCCAAGTGGAGGGCATGGACTGGGTGAGCCGGAGCAAAGATTGGGCCGCGTCAGACCAAAAAAACGCATTTGGACGCCGCGAGTGAGAGCCGTTTTTGGCCCGACACGCCCCAATTGCTTTCGGGCGACCGTTTGCACGCCCCCGAGTGGAGATGCTCTAATAGCCGACCCCATTACCAATTTTTTCTAGATTCGCCTAGGCGAGGTTATCTTTTGTGAGGATTGCCTTGCGATACACGAACCACATAAAAATCCTAATTTTTTTAGGTACTTTCATTTTCCATAAATATCTTCGTAGAAACCTTGTATGATCACTCATGAAATCTAAGTACAAGGATTTGACAGTAAAAACACCCGTTGTTGTGAGCCCCCATTTGAAAACATCCTGTTGTTATGTTAAATTAACCTGCATCAGCCGGTTTACCAGGTGTAGCCATCTTGTCCACTTATTGCCCGTAAGAGCCCTCCTAAAACCTAAGTCTGGCGGAGGCGCATGGGACATCACGTCGGCCACCGAGACATGTTTACGGTGGACAATATGATATAGGGAGGGATATTGACTATAAAGGGGCTTGTCCCCCAGCCATGTATCTTCCCAGAAACGGGTTGTCTCTCCATTCCCCACAACAAAAGAACCCTTGTCAAAAAAATTATCTTTTACTTTCAGAAGCCCGTTCCAAAAATGGGAGTCAGATGGTTTGCTCTTAACTTGTGATAGCGATTTTGAATGCAGATACTTGTTCTGAATTAACTGCTTCCATACTCCACTATCTTCTGACAAAATCTTGAAGAGCCATTTGCTTAGTAAGCATTTATTTTAAAATTCTAGAACGTCAATCCCTAAACCCGCTTGGTCTTTTGGTCGGCACATAATATTCCATCTAGTTAACCTGTACTTACGTTTATGCCCATCATTTTGCCAGAAAAACCGAGACCTAAAAAAATCTAGTCTTTTCCGCACCCCTATAGGTATTTCGAAAAAAGATAACATGAACATAGGTAGGCTCGATAAAAGTGAATTAATCAAAATTAACCGGTCCCCATAGGACAACAATTTGCCCGCCCAACTTGCTAACTTTTTCTCAAAACGATCTTCTATCCGCTTCCATTCCCAATTTGTCAACCTGCGGAAGTGAATCGGGATACCCAAATATGTAAACGGATAAGACCTCGACTCACATCCAAAAAGCAACCTATATTGCGCTTCAACTTCTTTAGCTTTTCCGAAACAAAAGATCTCACTTTTGTGAAAATTAATCTTCAGACCAGAGAGTTGTTCAAAAATGCAAAGAATGAGTTTCATGTTGAGTGCCTTGTCTAGATCATGTTCCATAAAAAGAATCGTATCATCCGCGTATTGTAAAATTGATATCCCCTCATCTACTAGATGCGGTATAAGTCCAGCAACTTGTCCGTCCTCCTTAGCTCTCGCAATTATTATGGCAAGCATGTCTGCCACAATGTTGAAAAGAATAGGAGAAAGGGGCTCTCCCTGCCTCAAGCCTTTTTGTGTTTGGAAGTAATGACCTAGATCATCGTTTACTTTGATACCAACACTCTCTTTACTAACAAATTGTTCAATCCATTTACACTACTTAGGATTAAAACCTTTCATACGCAGGACTTGTTGTAGAAAAGGTCACTGAACTTTATCATAAGCCTTTTCGAAATCTATTTTAAAAAAGGAATCCGTCCATTTTCTTCCTATGAAGTTCATGAACTGTCTCGTGAAGAATTAAAACGCTGCCACAATGTTGAAAAGAATAGGAGAAAGGGGCTCTCCCTGCCTCAAGCCTTTTTGTGTTTGGAAGTAATGACTTAGATCATCGTTTACTTTGATACCAACACTCCCTTTACTAACAAATTGTTCAATCCATTTACACTACTTAGGATTAAAACCTTTCATACGCAGGACTTGTTGTAGAAAAGGTCACTGAACTTTATCATAAGCCTTTTCGAAATCTATTTTAAAAAGGACTCCGTCCATTTTCTTCCTATGAAGTTCATGAACTGTCTCGTGAAGAATTAAAACGCTCTCAAGAATATGTCTCCCCGGCATGAATTCAGTTTGAGTTGGTCGAATCACCTTGTGTGTGACCTCCGCAATTCTATTAGTTCCCATCTTAATAAAGATTTTAAAACTAACATTAAGCAGGCAAATAGGGCGATACTGCCTGAATCTGGACGTCGTTTTCTTTTTTTGGAGTAGAATTATATTGCCATATTTAGCTGAAAAAGAGGTAACTCGCCCCTCTGAAACGCTTTGAACAAGTTCACTAAATCTCCTTTGATAGTGCCCCAAAGTTTCTGATAAAATTCAACGGGAAACCCATCTGATCCGGTGATTTGTTTTTCTCCATTTGCATTACGGCCTCATAAACCTCCTTCCCTATGAAGTCGGATGTGAGAATTTTGTTTTCCTCCACTAAAATTTGTGGGATATCGTCTGTTACGGATTCCACAATATATATCTACAAATTAGACAATAAACTCGAATATGTAGTTTCAAAATCGAACAATTTGATCGCTGGCCGTTTGAGATCTACGTGACGACGATTTTAACGCCGTGGAAGTCCACTCGCTCGCTGTCAGTGTAGAAGCGGCCACCTCAACTCTCTTCGCGATGGCGGCAATCGCCGGCCTCACCGGCGTCTCCCTCCGCCGCGCGGCCATCTCCTTCTCCCTTTCGCGCCGCCTCCTCTCCCGCTCCCCCCATCCGGCGTCGACTCCCCTCCTCCTCGGCCACTTCTTCCACCCCCGCTCTCCCTATCCGCCACACGCCGTCCTGCCTCAAAAAGCGCCGCCCAGCGTCCCCGCATTCCAGCCCCTCGCCGCCTCCTCCCCGCGCCTCTCTCTCGACTTCATCCCCGTCGACGTGTCCCGCTTTTCCCTCTCTGACTCCCACCTCGGCCTCCTCCTCCTCCACTCTAGAAGCCCACTCCCCACCGAGCACGTCCCCCGCTTCCTCGTCTGCGACCCAGCTCGCCGCCTCCACGTGATGCTCCCTCCACCGCCGTGCACCGCCGACAGCTGGTTCGTCGGCTCCGCGCTCCTCTCCCGCGCCGCGCACCTGAGCGGGCTCCGCTTCGAGGCCGTCTGCCTCACCGTCGACGCCGACCGCCCGCGCGCCTGGGTCGCGTCCTTCGACGACGGCCAGTGTCGCTGGCGTGCGCTGCCGCGGCCGCGGGATGTCGTCATCGACTTCGACCCCTGCTGGTTTGAGCGACACTGCGTGCGCGCCGCCGGGAGCCTCTACTGGCACATCTGCAATTCCGGCCGCGTGCTCGCGCTGGACGCTACCACGCTGCAGTTCTCCTTCCTGCCGTTCACCGCGGACGAATCTTTCAATGACGCGTACCGCGTCGGGGAGATGCCGGAGGACGGGCGGCTGTGCATCGGTTCGATGGAGCTCCAGGTGTTGCAGCTGTGGGTGCGTGGGGATGGCATGGGCAGCGACGGAGGGTGGGTTCTGGAGAGGGAGGCGTGCATGCGTCAGGTGTTCGACGCCCTGCCGCGGCTACCCAGGGACCCCATCGCCCGGGTGTACTTCACCTTGGGCAACATTGACGCAGGGCGCACCGGCAAGGTGTTCATCAGGGCGTGGGTTTATGGGCACTACTCGTATCATCTGGACACCGGGAAGCTCGAGTGCCTGTCAACGGACGATGGTATGGAGTATGGCCATCCCATTCTCCCCTACTTCTCCTACCCTGCAGATGGTGGTGGTGGCTCGGACTAAACTTACAGGTAAATCCCATTGGAAGACACCCCACCATTTATTCACTGTGATTGTTAAAAATTGAACCTTTGCTACGATATCTGTGAGCACTAATTATGCTATTAGTTGATATGCCTGAAAATTTCTATATTGCCGCCGCAACCTGAATATTTGCTATGCTGCTAGAATGACAAGCAGATGGCTGCACTTTATTGTTTTACCACGAGAATATATACTGGGAAGCTAATATGAGATAACGATCAGTTACTTGTCAAAGTTGTAACTTGTTGTTGTGATGAAGTCATTCAAATTAATCCTGTACAAGGACTCTCGTGAGTGATCCTGTAATTAACCATCTATACCGTACATCCAAAAGTGTTTCTTGTTTTTAAAATGTACTCAGAAAAAGTCAATGATCATGCTATAGTGCAATTTTCGGAGCAGACACAAAATTAAATAAAGCATGTCAATTTTAATTTTTGCTACGATATCTTTGAGCACTAATTATGCTAGTTCATATGCCTGAAATTTACCATATTGTCGCCGCGACCAGCATATTTGCTATGCTGCTATGACAAGCAGATGGCTGCACTCTATTATTTCCCATGAGAATGCTGGGAAGCTAATGTAACATATATACGTCAGTTACTTGTCGAAGTTGTAACTCGCTGTTCTATGCTCCTTGTAGAACTGATGAAGTCATTCAAATAAATCGGCATAAAAAATTCTGATGTGTGATCCTGTATTTAAACCATGCATGTATACTGTATATACAAAAGTTTTTCCTGGTCTTAAAATGTGCAGTGAAAAAACTCATGATCATGCTATATTGCAGTTTTTGGAGCTGACACAAACTAAACTGGAAGACACCCCACCATTATTCACTTTGATTGTTAAAATTTGAACGTTTTCTGCAATATCTGTGACTATGATCCGTAATTGTGCTAGTTGATATGCCTGAAATTTTCCATATTGTCTCTGAAACCTGAATGTTTATTATGCTGTCAGATGGCTGCAATTTATTCTTTCCAGTGAGAATGCTGGGAAGCTAATGTAACATACGACACTCGTCGAAGTTGTAACTTGCTCTTCTATGCTACTTGTAGAACTGATAAAGTCGTTCAAATAAACCGCGTAAGGATTCTGATGTGTGATCCTGTAACTAAATCGTATATATTGTATATCCAAAAGTGTTTTCTTGTTTTTAAAATGTACTCAGAAAAGTCAATGATAATGCATATTGCAATTTTTGGAGCTGACACAAACTTAAGCATGTCAATTTTGAGAAAGGACTTATGGCACAGTAGATATGTACAAGCTACTCAGCTGTAATTAAGTACTGTATAACTTTGTTATCCTCCGGAGAAAGAACAGTTTATAAAAAATGCATTTTGTGTATCCTATCATCTGTTTCACATAAGTGACATGGTCAAGGTACATACCATTGTAATATGTAACATCGTTGTTTTATCCTTTTAAAGGAAAACAAATATCTTACTGGTAGAGGTATTAGTAGTGTTCCAAATCTTCATTTTCTCGAAGGAGAGATGTGATAGGCACCTGAACACCTTAGAACTGATGTATGCCCCTTGTAGAACTGATGAAGTCATTCAAATAAATCGGCGTAAAAAAATGATGTGTGATCCTGTATATCCAAAAGTTTTTCCTGGTATTAAAATGTACAGAGAAAAGACTCATGATCATGCTATATTGCAATTTTTGGAGCTGAAACAAAGTAAAGCATGTCAATTTGAGAAAGGACACATGGCACAGTAGATATGTACAAGCTACTCAGCTGTAAATAGGTACTGTATAACTTCGTTATCCTCCGGAGAAAGAACAGTTTATAAAAATTGCATTTTGTGTAGTCCTATTTTTCTGTTTCATGTAAGTGACATGGTCAAGGTAATGTAACATCATTGTTTTGTCTTTTAAATGAAATCAAATATCTTAATCGTAGAGGTATTGTTAGTGTTTCAAATTTTCATTGTCAGGAGAGATTTGTTATGCAGCTGAACACCTTAGAACTCACTCACATCTTATTACATTTTAGTTACATTTTCTTTGCTAGGTGGAACATATGGTGCTGCCAATATTTCGGAGGGGTTTCCCATTTGATCATTCCATACAATGTATTTCCTTTCGAACTTCAAATGTCACAATAGATGTGTTTGATCTTCCAGAGTTTTAGTTAGACACGTGAACCTTTGTATTTTACATGCTCCTTTTCATAAATTTTTATGTCATATTTTTTATTCACGGGAACCATTGCTGATTATTTATTTCCTTCCGATCCAGGGTGGTGAGGCGTAACTACTGACCGGTCACGTTGAAGACACAAGCGCATTATGGTTTAAAGTCTGTTCACGTGAAGCTATAAGTACATTTTTTTTACTTATGCATGCACAATGAAAATTCAGGGTCTCCAGTGTCTACTACATTGCTCCAATATAATTTTCGCAACATGAAATCCTGATAATAGCATGTTGTGTGGTACTGTCAGGTTAATGGTTCCAAGATTCAGAATGGTAATACTGCCACAGTACCATGTTATTGGCCACAATGAGTAACAGTTAGCCATTTAGCCCATACAACTCTGATATGTTCTTCTTTCATACCATCTTACCATGGTTGTTTGTGTGTCCTGTCATGGCACACTTCTTTGTTAGAGTGGCGTTTAGACTCTTGGGAGCATTTGCTCCTGGCTAAAAATGTAATGTAAATGCATTTTAAAATTTCAAAAACAATTGAACAAAAAATATATCATCCAACATTCTATGTGTTCACTAAGTGGTTTCACGAAAAACGGACATTTTTGTGCCGTGTGTAAAAAAAGATGAAATTCGGTGCTAAAAAAAGCCTTTTCACGAGCCATATTTTTGTCTTTTCACACAAGTCACAAAAATTATCGGTTTCCCGCAAAACTTGGTGTAGTGCACATATAATGTCGAGATGTACACATTAAATTTTTGTTTGATATTTTGAAATATTTTTCTGATGGCCGGAGCATATGCTCCCATGTGCGAAAAAAGAATTTCCCCGCTTTCTTCTTCTTTTGTAATGGCGCACTTTCTTTAGTTTGTTCACATTTGTGCAACATTTGTGCTCGGTGGCGGCGACATCGACACATCTTCCTAGTCTGGGCAGCACAATCTCTACGAAGCGCACTGTCCGCGGGTTTTAGTCTCTGGAGGTTTTTCTGGGGTGTGCTCTGGTGATTGTTTGTCCCGCGGTCGATGCAGGGGTTGGAATACTCTTTTTTTTTTTTTGAGAAACAGGGGTTGGAATACTCGACCCAAGCCTCCCGGTGACGGGCCTCCCTTTGCTCCGGCAGAAGTTAGACTCTATCTTTATATAAATTTGGATCACAATAAAACAACACTATTTAGATGCTGATTAACTACAGTTTTAAATTTTGAATTTGCGGCCAAAGCTGATGCTCTACTACGCCGCTAGAGAAAGGCGAGGATGGAAGTGTGGCTTTTGTGAAAGGATGGAGCGGCAGAACAGATAAAAATAACCGTAAGGACAAACAAATTCACGAAATAAATGTTAGACGAAACTATTTCATCGAAATAACCATTTCGGGTAGCGCACTACAGTTGGGCGCTATGCTCTGCATCGTAGCGCCCTAGGCTAAGGCGCTACATTGCTGGTTGAGTAACGCCCGATTGGAAGGCGCGATACGCCCGAGTGTTTTCAAACTTATTATTCTAGTGACCTTGCACGTGCAACGCACGTCTCATAATTTATTATAATATAAACACGTCTTTAAATCTATATATGTTTCATTGAGTTATTTTACCAAGTCAGTTAAATTTGTTTCACCATGCAAAGCTGAAATCAGACCAAATATCTCGAGTGAAGTACTTCATTGTCGCATTCCAGTTAGAATGGTGATATAGGAAGTGGGTGTTTGTTGTTTTTCGGGATTGTTGATATAATTTATCTTTTGATTGCTTGTGAAACTTATGTGAAGTACACAAAAAAGAACATAACAACCTGTCAAAATAAATAATATAATCAATTATGATCAATTGAATGAAAATAGTCAGACCATGTATATATTTTTTATTTGTTCCCCTTTGTAATAGCAGTTAGCCCATTTTGATTTACATATTGCAAACGCAAAATATAACGTGCACATGTTTAAAAC
This sequence comes from Poa pratensis, assembly GCA_947311845.1. NCBI lineage: Eukaryota > Viridiplantae > Streptophyta > Magnoliopsida > Poales > Poaceae > Poa > Poa pratensis. The sequence goes on along the minus strand of CAMZMU010000077.1, from coordinate 16,646,332 downwards.
TGGGTTAGGTTTTTTTTAGCAAAGGAATTTGGCTAGGTGAACAACACCGGTTGCAACAGCCAAGCCTAGCTCGGGGAACACATTTAACTGAAGAAAAAATTGTCATGTCAATGTATGTCTCTCTATGTTCTTTTCCATCTCCTTTGTACGCGTTATTCGTTGTCAATCCCTTACTCCTATGGTCAATACACTGTACACAACTGTCTCCTCCCTTCCTACACAGTCGCAATGCTTCCATGCTCGGCGAGCCGAGGTTACGCCGGGTGGCCTCCACGACCACGGTCATGAGCACCTCGCTCGTCTCCCCCTAGAGTTGCCTCCTCGCGTTCCTCCGCCGCCTCGCCATTAAGCTCCCGCCTCGACGGCCTTGTTCCACCCACGGCTTACTTCTCACCTGCCTCCATCTCCGGTCACCGAAAAGCCCGAGGATGCGCTCGAGCTCGGCATGCTCGCTGGCATCATAGCACTCGGAGACACGGGAGTCATTTTCACCGAATAGTCGGCCGTGGCGACTGCGCGTCAGTTGGCTCCATAGCACAGACGTCCTCCTCCCGCAGTACAAATGTACATGCCAATAAAATCGGAGAAATGTGAATTAGCTCTCTACCTATCTGTGTAAGTATCTCTTGCCTTGTATTTTTATCGCGTAGGCTGCGCTCGTTCGGGAATCGGGAGTTCTATTCCTTTCCCGGCCGCCGGCGCGTCGACTCCAGAAGATCAGAATGAATCGAACTCGGAGATCAAGAGGCTAAGACTACATAAAAATTGATCGGCAATCCAGTGTTTGCAGCGCCCGCGGCAATCTCTCTTCAAGCCTAATTCTGTTCGCCAAACAGATCGCTGCTGCCTGGTGAGTCGTCCATTAAGTTTCGGCAAGGATCGGCAAGTTTAACTCTGCAAATCTGAATTATTGATCAGTGATCAGGTACTAATTAGTAATTAACTTTTGGCAGGAATTTGAGGATCGGCTTTCTGTTCTTGCTTCCTTGAACATCATGGGGAAACAGGAATCTGGTGCATAGAAGCGTAAGAGAAAAGAGAGACAAGAAGAATTGGTTAAATCCCAGAAAGGTGCTATGGACAAATTTATTAGCAAACAATCATCGCAAGGGTCATCCGGTAATCAATCAGCTGATTTAGCCTTTCGTGGTTCTAACGGCAAGCTATATGAAGATAGCAACGGTAATTTCTTGGGTTTGATAGAGATGTTGGCTGAATTTGACGACGTTATTCAGGAGCATGTTCGTCGTATTATAGATGAAGAAACTCATGCTCATTATCTTGATCATAAGATTCAGAATGAATTGCTACATTTGCTTGCTTCTTCTATTCGGCATGAAATTATTAAGAAAATAAAGAGTTCAAAGTATTTCTCCGTCATACTTGATTGTACCCCTGATGCAAGTCACCAAGAGCAAATGTCTATAATTATAAGATATGTTGATTCATCTTCAAGTCATGTTTGCATTGAAGAATCCTTTCTAGGATTTTTAGATGTAAATGATACGACCGGCCAAGGACTTTTTGATGTGCTAGAGAACGAGCTAAAGGTTCTTGATAAAAATGATGTGAGGAGACAAAGTTATGATAATGGGTCAAATATGAAAGGAAAGCATCAAGGGGTACAGAAGAAACTTTTGGATGTCAATCGTAGAGCTTTCTATTCCGCATGTGGATGTCATAGTCTTAATTTAACACTATGTGATATGGCCAAGACAGATGGCAGAGCTAAAGATTTCTTTGGAATCATCCAACGCATTTACACAACTTTTGCTAATTCTACTAAGAAATGGCAAATTTTGAAAGAGAACATATCAGGATGGACTCTCAAGTCCGTGTCAGCTACGCGTTGGGAGAGTCGTGTTGAAAGTGTTAAAGCTATTAGATTTCAATGTTCAGACATTAGGGAGGCTCTACTTCAGGTAACCAATATGTTTATGTTAATAATGATGTCAATTATTTAGGCTATGGCTACATCATATATATATAACATTTATAAACTTTCTTCTAATTTCAGGTATCCAAAACTGATAGTGATCCAAAGACAAGCAGCGAGGCTCTAGGTTTGGCAAAAAATGAACTTGGAGAGTACCAATTCATAGTGGCAATAGTCATTTGGTATGAGGTGTTGTATGCTGTTAATTTAGTAAGCAAAAATTTGCAAGCAAAGGATATGCTTATTGATGTTGCTATTGAGAAAATGGAAGGGCTTATTTCTTTCTTCAAGGGGTACAGGGAAACTGGTTTTTTAGATGCATTGGAGATAGCCAAAGAGATTGCACTTGAGTTGGATATTGGTGCAACATTTCGTAAGAGGAGAGAAATTAAAAGAAAGAGACAGTTTGATGAGAATCCAGATGATACAAATGTTGCCACACAATATGCAGAAGAATCATTCAGAATCAGCTATTTTATACCTCTAGTTGATCAAGCAATTTCCTCACTGACAAGGAGATTTGAACAATATCAAGGTTATCAGAAGATTTTTGGTTTCTTATTTACCTCTGAAAAATGCGCTCATTGGATAATAATAGTTTGAAATCTTTTTGTGATGATCTTGAGGCTGCCCTTAGAAAGGGGAAAGAATCTGATATTATTGATCTTGAGGCTAAACTGGAAAAGCATGAAGAATCTGATATTGATCTTGAGGCTGAACTTGAAAAGTTAAAAAAATCTGATATTGATGCCAATGATTTGTTTGTTGAGTTGAAGTTTCTCAAAAATTTCTTACCAACATAAAGTCTCGGGCCTGTTGAAATTCTAAAGTTTATAAAACGCCACGATTGTTTTCCCAATGCAAGTATTGCATATAGAGTTTTGTTGACCATTCCGGTGACTGTTGCATCGGCGGAACGAACCTTTTCTAAATTGAAGTTATTGAAATCCTACATGCGTACTACAATGACACAACAAAGACTCAATGATTTGGCTACAATAGCACTTGAGAGCGAAGTGTTGGAGAAAATTGATTATGAGGATATCATTGAAGATTTCATTTCAAAGAACACTAAGAGAATGATGAGGTTCAAATAAACATTATGCAATTGGACGTTGAATAGGTAAGATTTTTAATATATGTAAAACATTATGTCATATTTAAATTGTTCATTAGTTTTTTTTCGGTATAAAATAGGGCACCATTTTAGAGTTTCGCACAGGGCACCGGATTTCGCCGGCCCGGCCCTGTGCAGAATGTTAAATATAGCCTAATAAATGAAAATTTAAACAATCAGTATGTTATTTTATTTTGATTATGTAGCTTGAAAATGATTATTTCTTCAGGTATGTCAATCACTAATGCTTAATTTTACCGTATCCAAGTACCGGGGTCACGTCCTCTAGCTAGCAGCCTAGCAGCACCCATATCCACGTTCGGCAGTTTTTTAATGTAGTTTCTGTTTTAGAACCACGTTCGGTGCTATGGTTTGTCCTTGCCGTCACCTGGATGCGATCGCGAAAACGGTTTTCATGTAGTCCGTGAGGTTTTTCATGTACCATGAAAAAAATGAATCTTGACCTCTTTGTTAGCTTGCATGCATGGCTGTCGCCCTTCAATTTGCAGCCACCGTGAATGGTGTGGATCAGTAGGTGGACGACAATTTGCATGCCCAGAAATAATAAAAAACAAGAGAACAGACCAAGGAATTATTTTGCAGTAGTAGTTGATTAGGGCATGTACAATAATTGATAATACAATCTTAGTTTAAACCTGCCACGTAATATGATAATAAAAAGATATTGTACAATGGTTGATAAGGCATATCCTAAAAATATGGCGATATATTTTTGCTAAGAGATATATTCTCTTAGCTAAGAGAAGACAAAGCTCTTTTTTTTCATTTCTATCCTCCAACTCATCAATCATCCTATGTGACACCGCTAAGACAAGACCATTATACATGCCCTTAGCTGCTATACCAAGGCAAAGTGTAGACGGTGATAATGCTCTCTGTACCGACCAACGCGATTTTTCCACAACTAATAGGATCTCCACAAATTATCATGACCATTGATTATGCATCTAACGAACCATGTTATTCCTACTATTTTATGTGTTAAAAAAACTAAAAAATATGTTAACGCGTGGTTTTAATTTTGTTTTCAATGCATGCACAGAAAATGCATGTTAGTACATGAATCTAAAATTCATGTTACATAAATCCATCAATTATTGATAATGCGTTGACATTTGAAGATTCGTTGATGAATTTGTTGCACGAATCTTGATGAAATGAAGGGTGTGGATAGTATGTGGATATCATGTTAGTTGTGGTGTTGCATTTTCCCTATACCGACATGCTCTTTCTGCGGCCCGCCTGAACCGCACGAATCGTCAAACGAGAAGGGCCTGAAATCCGATTTTTTTTCGGTTGGAGTACGAGTCCATCAGGAACTTGGTTCTCTCGTCTCCCAAACTCATATTTTTCCGATACTTCATCGCTGGCAACTCCAACACGAACTCCGTTCTGCGCCGCGCTCCGTCCGCGCACAGCCAGTCTATATAATCATCCATCTCTGCTTTCACAAGCCACAATCCCACGAAAAAAAGCATCACCGACCATCAACCACCTCTCCGGACTCCGGTTGCAGTAGCGGCAACATCTGCTCGCCCCGGTTCGATCGCCCGGCCATGGCGCTACTGGAGTCCAGCACGCCATACTCATCCTATCTGCCAGGAACCCTAGCGTCAACCAGTCCGGCGGTGGCGAGGATGATGCGTAGGTGGAACTACAAGGAGGGCATGGGTCTCGGCGCGCGGGGTCAAGGAATCATCGCCCCGGTACAGCCCGCCACGCAGCGCTGCCACCCGAACGCCGGCCTCGGCTATCGTGACAACCCCTACGACAACGGCCTGCAGGACACGACGGTGCCACCGGCGGTCGTCGAAGACGAGCTGTGCCGCCGCTTCTTGGCTATTTCACTGGCCCTAGATCTAGAAGTGGAGTGCTGCGACAAGACCATCGCGCTGCTGCGCGACATGACGGCGCAAGGGAACGACGACGGTGCCGAGATGGCGGACGCCCTAGCTACGGTCGTGGCGTCCAGGAAGATGTTCAAGAGGAGTCGCACGCCAGGGACGTGGAGAGCCACGCTGCCTTCTTCCATCAAACGGTACATCATCGACCAGGTACTCGAGCCGAGGCTGGTCGCCGACGTGCGGGAGTGGACGCCGTCGTGGGACGCGGACTGCCATCACTGGCTGCGCCAGTGGATCCCCCTCGTCGGCCACCTGCCGGAGAGCCTCTACGACGCCGTGGAGAGCAAGATAGTCGCCCGCGTCGACGAGTACGTCGTCGTCGCCCCATGGAAGAAATACATGGATCGGAAGCAGTGGCGCAGGTTCACCCGGCGCCACGTCCTGCCGAGGCTGACGCGCCTGGTGCGGGAGCTGAGGATCACGCCGCCGAAGCAGATCGACCCCTCGTTCGGCACGGTGATGGCGTGGGCACCTCTCGTTCCTGCGCGGAAGGTGGCGTCGATCCTTGAAGAAGAGCTCTTCTTCGACAGATATGAAGGCACGCTGCGCCACTGGCTAGAGTCCGCCGCAAAGCCGTCCTTGGCGGAGGCCGTTGCGTGGTGTACCGGCTGGAAGAAGCTGTTCACGCCGGAGCTGCTCGCCGACCAACGCGTGCTCGCGCGTCTGGATGCCGTCGTCGCCTTGGTCGATCATCGTGAAGCGTAGGATCTACAACAGTCTTTGTGGCCTTTGCTGGTAGTCGATCTTCATGCATCGGCTGTAATTTGTCATGTAAATTTGTGGTTAACTAGGAGTAGGCGAGTAGCTATTTTGTAATGCAATGGTGACATACACATGCTGTGAAGCCTGTGATTTACATATGTATGAGATATAGAAACGATCACTCTTTTAGAATTGTTAACTAGCTTGTAGCATGATTGTTTCTCAAGTTCAGTTGTCAGGAAGAATTTCATTTTCTGACGTTCTTCGTAGGCGCAGAGTCCCCATAATAATTGCTTAGTTTCTCTTCAAGTTCAAGGTTAGGTCTGTCATGTTGTCACTTGTCAACTATTAGTGCTAATTTTACTCTTGCAATATTGATCCATTTGCTCTTCGGAGTAGTAAACGGGAGGGCAAAATTACAGTGGGTTGCTCAAAAACAGCAGTAGAAATTATTTATGGTTGCTCAGTCCATTTGAGTGAACGAAAGTGGATAGACCCTGCTTAGATCCCACTACTAAAAACAGCATTTCAAATTGTCGAAAATTTCACGATTTATACAGCTCACAAAAAATGTCTTTTTCGCGATTTGTTTTTGTGCGAACCTAGAAGTACACCCGAAATTTTTTATTTGAATTTTTACGACAATTTAAAATGCATTTTTCATAACAGGTGCATCTAGACCCACGAGTCAAAACACTGTGTCCATGCTAATGGTGTTATATAACATGCAGTCCTGCCCTACATTTTTTTGATTGGTTTGGTGCTCCGACATCCCAAATCGAGGTGGTTCTAAACTCAGGTTTGCCTATCTCTCTAGATACATAAAGAGGAAAAAGATAACGTGATGTAAGTCTGATTGCTTACGTCATATATAGGTGTTGTTGCGTCTTGCTATCCTTATATGTTTTGTTGGGCATACATGTTATTAGCTCTTAGCAGTTAAACGTGGGTGTACGTCACATGCTAAATCGGTTGAATTTTATGATGTATTTGTCTTTTAAATAAAAAGAAGAAGATTTTTTTTAAGCAAACGTGATTCCATATACAATCCACCTAAAATACGAAACATTGTATTCACAAGAGAATAGTCAATTGTCTGAAAAATTCTTAAACATTACCCGCGTGTCAAGTGTTTGAATTAACATACAACTATCCTCATGTCCAATTCACTACATATGCTACAATGAAAAAACTTGGTCGAAGTTCGAACGAATTTCGCGAAATCAACAATTATCGATAGATGGCGAGAAAATATAATCCCTCGGAATGTATCTTGGTGGCACCAAGGATCAGTTCGTTGATGAACTCCCATTAACAAAACAACCCCATTTTGTTTGCTCTTCTGGAACATAATTGGAGCCGACAGCGTGCTGACTGCCGAGTGGCTTCACTGATACCTCGAACGCCGAACGGTGCGCCGCGCAACACAGAAGCCCCAAAACCCCAATCCAACCTCAACTCGCCGGCGATGGCGACCATGGCCGTCATCCGCCGCGCCGCCCTCGCCTGCCGTGTCCCGCGCCGCCTCCTCTCCCACTCCGCCACCACCTCCTCCCCTCACGCGCGCGCCTCTTCTTCCCTCCTTGGCCACTTCCACCACCCCCTCTGTACGCAAGAGCCGAGGGCGTACAAGCACCCGCCGAGCGCCGCTCCGGCCTTCCAGCCTCTCACGGCGTCATCCCCCCGCCTCTCCCTCGACTTCCTCCCCGACATCTCCGACTTCTTCCTCTCCGACTCCCACCTCGGGCTCCTGCTCCTCCGCCACAAGGCCGACGACCTCGACTCCCAAAAGCGCAGCTTTTTCGTCTGTGACCCGGTCTCGCGGCGCCACGCGCTTGTGCCCCCGCCGCCCTTCGACCGCTTCTCGGGCGGCGAGGTCGCCGGCGCCGCGCTCCTCTCCCGCGCCGCGGACGCGCCAGCCGGCCTCCAGTTCGAGGTCGTGTACGTCGCCGTCGACGCCGGCCGCCCACGCGCCTGGGTCGGTTCCTTCCGCGACGGATGGTGCCGCTGGAACGCGCTGCCGCGGTCGCGGGAGGTCACCATCGACTTCGACCTCATGAGGTTCGAGCGCCTCTGCGTGCACGCCGCGGGGGGCATGTACTGGCACATCCTCAACAGCCACTTCGCGCTCGCCCTGGACGCGGCGACCATGGAGCTCTCCTGCCTGACGCCGCCGGGCAGACTGTGGGGCGACATGGGTGGATACCACAAGTACCGCATCGGCGAGATGCCGGAGGACGGGCAGCTCTGCGTCGCGTCGATGGAGGAGGACGGGCTGCAGGTGTATGTGCGTGGGAATGGGGAAGGCAGTGACAACGGCTGGGTGCTGGAGAAGCATACACCCATGCGGGAGGTGCTCGACGCGGTTCCAGGGCTGCCCAAAGACCTACTGGCACGCCATGCCAAGGTGTGGCTCACCGACATTGACGCTGGGCGTACTGGGAGGGTCTTCATCCACACGGTGGGGTGTGGCAGCTTCGCCTATCACATGGACACCGGAAACCTGGAGTGCCTTGCTACGGAGGATGGCTTGTCATACGGGCGCCCAATCTTCGCCTACTTTTCGGCTCCAGATGGCTGCTCTGCCTAGCTTTCAGGTAATTTCGGAGACCTTCCCTTGCATGTTTTTACAATGCTACTTCTGATAGTTTTGGAGCAACCCAAAGAATTGTCAATGACCTTGGTCTAAGTTTTGGAGGTTTATTGGAATAGACGAATAGTGCAGAGTGTCCATGTTTTATCCCAACAAAGGATTTTTTTTGTGAATCAGATTATAGCTTTGAACTTGACTAGGATTGGACCTTTCATTTTTCTTTCATATTCAGAAGTTACAGTGCCTTGATTACTAGCATGTATTGTCAAGTTAATATACATGGTTACAGAAACATACATGTTTCGATGTTAAATCTCTTTCTTGAACACCACCATGCAATTGTTAGTTAATTTGCATCCCTAGTTGTAAAACTCTCTGGGGATAAATGAAGCTTTTTGTTATCATTCTTAATATTTTTCTTGGACATCTGTGAGTTTTTGGTTGAGTGAGCTGGTTTCCTTCTTCAAACTGAAGTACGTACACTGAATTTTTATCGTATACAGAAAGTAGGGGTATCAAAAAGAGTTTACATGCTGTCTTATGCAACTATCGATTAAATGCCTCTGTTGCATGGCTAAAGCATTAGCTTTTCTGTTCATGCCAAAAAGGATTGCACTTTTCCCTGTGACAGTTTACCATAATTGTGGACATAGTATGCAGTAACAGCATGTCTATTGTGATAGAGTAACATCTAAAGTATTTCGTTATGTGAGTGTACTTGAATAATTGCAATCGTCTTTCCAGAATTAGTTTGTCCTTGCCTTAAACTTCTCCATGAGAAGGGTGGGTAGATATAGTACTGTTCGACATATCGTTTTGCACATTGAGGTTTAGCCTTTTTTGTTCGTCTTTAGTCCTTGATTTGATAATTCAAAAAATAAATACCCATCTTCGTGAGTGGCACTGGTATAATTTCTGGCACAATTTGAAACCTGTTTTTCTTTCATATTCAGAAGTTACAGTGCCTAGATCAGTAGCATGTATTGTCAAGTGTTTTTTGTTAATATAGATGGTTACAGAAATATACATGTTAGGATGTTCAATCTTTTTCTTAAACACCACCATGCAATTGTTAGTTAATTTGCAGCCCTAGGTGTAACACTTTCTGGGGATAAATGAAGTTTTTGTTATCGTTCTTGATCTTTTTCTTGGACATCTCTGTGCTTGTGGATGAGTGAGCTGGTTTCCTTCTTGAAACTGAAATATGGACACTGTATTTTCTATTGTATACATAAAATAGGGGTATCGCTAAGAGTTTACATGCTGTCTTGTGCAACTATCTATGAAATGCCTCTGTTGCATGGCTAAAGCCTGTAGCTTTCTGTTCATTAAAAAAAGGATTATACTTTTCCCTGTGAATGTTCAGCATAACTGTGAACATGGTATGCAGCATGTCTGCAATTCTCCATATTGTGATAGAGTAACATGTAAACTATTTCATTATGTGAGTGTACTTGGATAATTGCAATACTATTTACAGAATTAGTTTGTCATTCCCTTAAAATTTCCCATGAGAAAGCTGGGTAAATATAGTAATATTGGACATATCATTTTGCACATTTAGTTTAGCATTTTGTGTCTGTGTCCTTACTCCTTGATTTGATCATTCAAAAAAATAAGTACCCATCATCATGAGTGGTACTGGTATAATTTCTGGCACAAGTCGAAACCTGTTTTTTCTGTGTTGGAGCAGTCTACATAAGTCTCAGTGACTGTCATTTTCTTTTCTTTCTTGGATAACGGTGGCGCCTGCATATTGCATATGGTTCAAGTTTTTGAGGTTCATATAAATTAGTGCAGAAGGTCCATCTTTTTTCCCAATAATGAAGATGTTTTTATGAGATTTCTGTTTTGAGTCATGATAATGTAGGGGTTCCTTGAAGTCTGATTCTAAATCATTGGACCGTGGAAACTGTAATTTCTAACATGTTTTGACTAAGACTTTGACCTTTCTTTTTGAAAATTCGACTGAGCTTGTTTGACAGTAAGCAAAACTAGAAAAACGATCACATTTTTTTTTGTTCTTGCTGTCTCGTTGTCTTGGTTCTTGTGACATTGTCAAGTGTTCTTGTCAAAGATTCAAGCAATCATCCATCATGTTATTACATTCATCGTGTGTTGTTTGCGTGGTGCATCTAATGAATTTTATGTTCCACAGGAATGCATAGCTTTGTAAAATTATGTCAGTCAATTACTCATATATGTCGCTATGGCACTTGATAAATAACTCCTGAAGCATTTTTTTTAGAACCTTGGAAGCATTTTCAAGTTTTGTAGAATTTTAGCTCTCAGCTAAGTTATCAAAACCATAAATCAAGATCGTAAGAATTGTACACCACCTTGAATTTTGAATGTTTGACAAGCACTTTGTCATCCTTAGCAATACAAGTATATTTCTACATGATTTTAGCCATGATGACTGATATATTTTCATGATATATAGATTTTGGCGTGGAATGCTTATTCTTGGACAAGATAAGCACCACGAGACCATGTTTCCACCAGAATTGGTTGTATTTTGTCTTTTCAGGGTATAAATCACAATAATGTTTTTACATGTCTGAACAGATAGATGGTAAACAATCATCTTTGCTTAAGCTTTACAATTTAGAATTGTCATATTTAATTCATCTGAATAGAACAATGTTTTATGTGAAAACTTTGTTGAATGGGTGAAATTTGCACTAGTCACGTGCAAGTATAATTTGATTAAGGCTTGCAGTGTTGCATGACTCGGTGTGGTCAATTTTTGTGTATCTCAAGATTGAATTATTTGCTGTTACTACTAGTGTAACAAATTTTCAAATGCTGAAGAATATACAGAGACATGTATTGGGTGCAGCTGAGCGTTTTGCTACCTGGTAGTTACATGATCCTCATCAAGTGGAATTCGATGCTGCTGCCAATGTTTTGTAGGGTCGTTTGAATCCAGGTTTTAGTTACACGTTAACACGTCCGTTTTTTCCATTAGCGTGTTCCTCTTTGTAATTATTTGTGTGTTGTCTATGTCTGATCCGCTGGAAAGTTTGCTGATACTTCTGCTCTTTATGATCCAGGGTGGTGACTACTGACTGGTGACTCAGAGGCATTGACACTTTTTTGTTCAAAGTCAGCTCGCAGGAAGCTCCTACGTACGTTATTATGTATGCGACAACGACAATGTGGAGTCTCTACTGTATGCTGCGTTATCTAAGTATACAATTTGGGCAACATGAACGAAATCCTGAAAACAACAGGTTGTTTGCTGGCCGGTCCTGTGTTTCGCAAGGATTGAAACTGTGGCAAAGTCCTCATAGCTCACAGGAACACCAACTCAGGTTTTTTGTTTTGTTTCGATGAATACCAGCTAGCCCACTTAACTGTGATGTTCGTCTTTCCTGACGTGTTACCATGTTAATCCGTGTTCCGTGTGCTGGCCCCTCTTTTTTTAGTTATATTCGGTGTCGTAGTTTGCATGTTTTAGTTCGTACATACAGCTCGCCGCTAGTTTGCTTAAGAGCTGGTCAATTTGACATGTAGCATGTAACTGCTTAAGAGATGACTCATTAAGAAGATATGATGTTCCTGCAACACACGCTACCTGATTTATACAAGCACAGTCGCAGACAAGCATGCTTTATTCTTCGCCGCTCTAACTCACGACGGCTGGATTGCAAATCTCAAGCCGGAGCCATCCCTCACTGTTCACTAGCAAGTCATCTGTCTGTGGCGCTCTATCAATCTGTCACCAGGACAACCTGACCTGATATCTTGGCATTGGACCTCTAATGAACCATATTGGGCAACCTCTGTTTACTCATTGCAGTTTGAGGGATCTGTTCAATCCGACTTCAAAGAGCTTCATATGGAGATTCAGAGTGCCAGATTTTCAGTTGGGTTGTCGTCCAGACAGGTCTCACCGTTGATAATCTCACTAAGCGCTGATGGCCCCATGACCCTGCCTACAAACTTTGCAATACTCATCCAGAAACGATCTCCCGCCTAATTGTTGGACGCACTTTCAGGACCCTAGCTACTTTCCCAATTCCTCGTCAGTTAACTGAAGATTGCCAGCGACAACAGACAGCTACAGAGCTTCAGCGACAACAGTGGACGGTCACGATGAGAGGAATGTGTAAGCTCGTTTTTGCTTGAATGTCAAAGTTTCTGTAAACATGGAAGCTCTGAAAATAGCAGGCTTTGCCATGGTAAAGTGCTATGGTGTTGTTTCTGTGCCTCACTAGGTGGCAAACGCTGGCAAACTATGGTTCTTGTCGGAACACTTGGCGCTTATTATTCCCTTCTTACTATCTAGGCTGGGTGATGGGTGGCTCATAAGAAGCTCTACATCCGTTCTTATGTACGCAGCATAAAAAAAAAGTGGAGTCTCTACTATCTACTACATTATCTGAGTGTAATTCTGGAGTATTATATCTTGGAATCAGCAGGTTATGTGGGTCATTTGCTGGTTCTCTGTTTCACAAGGAAAATAGTGTTAACAGTAGCCTAATATTTGTCACGTTGGCGTTGAGTAATAGTTAGCCCACACAACTTTGTTGTTCTTTCCTGTCAGCTCACCAAGCTAATCTGTCTCGTCTAATAGAAAATTTCCTCTTCTTCTTCCGTTGAGCTGATCGTGTGATGGTTCACAGTGTTCTAATAAAACATAATATTTTCTCAGCTTAGTTTACTGGCTCCTAAGCATCTTACTGTAAAAAAAAAGAGGTTATGTATATGCTTCAACCAAGGGCATGTTCAGCAATTCCGAGTTTCCGACCTGCAAAATGTCATAGGAAGGATGCAAGCAAAGTAGAGAGTGAAATGTTAAAAGCGCAGGCTCATCATAGCTCAGAATACACTGATTGGCATCACAGCTAGAGTTTTCATCAACTGCCACAAGTTACAGCAACCATGTCCAATCAGTCATCACATACAGCAGAGTTCACCCTGCAAGTTAAACCTAACTCCATCCACCTCGATAACTAAATGTACAGCAGGGGCCGTCGAAACACCTCACAGGGGCCCGAGGAAATCACCATCCAGCGTCACAAGGAGCTGGAACTGGCGATCTGCTTCCATCCAGCGGAATCCCATGACCTTGAAGCGCACGATGGTGTCCTTTTCCAGCTTCGAGTGGTCCTTCATGAACATCGGGTTGTCACCGCCAATGTACTTGTACTCGCTCATCAACTTATACGACAGAAAGATGTTCTCTATCGGTCCAGATTTGAGGAACACGCCATGCTTCAGGATCTTCTCCACACAGCCGACCAAGATCTCACCCTTCATGGGCTTCTGAGTGATGCAGGTAAATGTGACCGGGAAAAGAACATCTCCAGTCAGCTCACGAACTTTCCCTTCAGATATCGCCTTCAGCTCATTGACAGCGATGTAGTAGCCATGGTCCTTGGAGGCCTTTCTGTTTGTTATGTCCTCCAGAAGACGCACAATGACAGACTTGCGGAGCAACAGACCCTCGGGGTTCAGCTGGTCAGGAGAGATCAGCACATTCCAAGACATCTCCGCCTGAAGGAAAACCATGGTTGATCACCTGTCAAAAGTCAAATTTATACAAGTCAGCATTTTATTGGTGCATCAATCCTTCCCTGAATATCATAGAGGCACATGCTTAAGGAATTACAGGGCATGGAAACTTAAAATGCATTTCTTCTGCTACGGAGCACATACACTTGCAAATTTACTGTCCATAAACAAGCATAAAACAAAATTAGGAGAAATGAATGGAATAGTAAAGAGTAAAGAATGTCAGCAATGGTGCTTTTATTTCCTAGAAATAGACTGGATGGCCATGGTAAAATATCATAGACACATGCTTCAGGTGTTTCTACATTTTATATTAACACCATTATGCTACAACAACATATTAGGCATCTACACTAAAAGCTCAATTTACAGATTTTTTTTCTTCTAATGTTCTACATTATATATTCTCCGTTTGCGCACATCAACTATGGAAAAAGTGAAGTTATGGTCAACTTATATGAATGTATCAGAAGAGTTGTGCTGCAGCATTCTTATATGAACTTTGCACAAATCCCAAAATCACATAGTTAAGTGAAATAATTCCACGTTCTGTTCTCATTGCAAAGGGTGGTACCGCATTTCATCCGCACAGGAGAACCAAGCAATCAAACACCTCTATGCACAATTAGCATATGCACTGATGTACCGGTTTTGGACCCATGCGGCCTGCACCGTGTATAAAGAAGCTTGTTCATCCTATTTCATTTGCTTACTCGCAACTCCGCACAAGAGAGGACATCTCTCTTGCAGCAGCCCGTATATGTGGAAAGATGTCAGAAATTTATCGTCATCCAGAGGCCCCAAGTATTATCACTACTGGATTCCCATCATCAATGAGGCGAATATTAACAGTGGGATATATCCTAATATTAACAGTGGCTGTTAACATACTGGACATGACCTAATTAATCTCAGCTGCATGTCTGCTCGAAACTTTGTGCAACACTTAGTTAGAAGGGCATAATAGCATTTCTACCATAATCACTTGATCATGAAAGAAAAGGAACCAGTATATGCGATAACCAGGTCCGTTACAGTATCAATATGCTCTCAACACCGGTTAATTGAGAACCAAGCGCTGGCTTTGTGGCTAGAGCTCATGGTGGGTGCGTGGCCGAATTAAACGGGGTGCTATCTGCGTGAAAAAACGCTGGAGAGGTCTCATTTTCCACCTAACAACATACAGTTAAGCAAGCGATCCATCCCCCCTTTAGCCACATTTTCTAACACCGGTTAATTTGCTGAATGAATCTCGGGGATGAGATAACTAGCAACAAAAACATTCCTGATAGAAGCAAAGCACCCATATCATCTATCCTGACCATGAAACGTCTCAGCTTGGCTGTATAGCCAAACGCCATAAATTTCAAGACAGAATTTTTGGACCCTCTACAGTATTAAAATGTTCCTGGTCTACAACGCGAGATTTTGTTAGATACTCGAATCTACAACGCGAGTAGATCTGTAGATGGATCCTCGCGAAGAATGATTCGGGTTTGGTTGCAAGCATTCAGCAAAGAACGACAACTCTCGGTGTTTAGGGGAAATACCTAGGATTTCGGAATTTTTTTAAACTAAAGGCCAGAGGCCCAACGTTAAATTAATAACGCCAACAACGGCGACAAGGGTACATAGTGCTGAACCCAGCTTACATCAACGAACTGCACTCACACACCCAAGATACAGGACAACCAAAGAAACTCCAGCAGGGCAGACGCCCCCTAAGAACTACTCCGAAGAGGAAGTGAACTCGCTCCACGGGCAAAGGAGTTGGGCCGAAGCACGCTCGCGGTCAGACCGGCACACCAACAAACGATGCACACCGTCAACACGGGCAAAGTCGTCGGGCCGAAGCTCACCCAAGAGCCAAGGCCGGCTCACCAACACGCACTGCACACCGCCGAAACCTGCACAACGTCAAAGAGATAGCCACCAGGGGAGCACCTGCACGCTGAGGTACACCAAGGGGATCCAAACATGGGAGCGCCGAGAGAGCAGGACAAGAAACAAGCTTTGCCGGAGGAAGCACCTCCGGAGAGCAACCCGCTGTGGACTCCAAGGCAGTGTCTTCAAGAAGCTCGTGACACCAAGGCGCCACCACCGCCCGATCCTAGGATCTTGGATTTTCATCCGGAGCGTAGGAGATCGGAGAGGCCGCTACGACGCCTCCAAGAAGGTGACGGCGTTCGAGAACGTCGCCGTCGCATCCCGAGAAGACCCGGGAAGGGTTTCCCCCCGGCAAACTCCCACCGCCTTCTACACGGGGCGCCGAAAGTCGACAAGCGACACTCGAGCCGCCGTCCCCGCAAGTCACTCGCCAGCAGCCCGGCCACCCCTGTGGCCGAGGTCAGCAGCCATCACCTGAGTCCTTGGCACGCCCGCCAACCACAGGACTCCCACCATCCAGGGCCGCCGCCCGGCTTCCGAGCTCCGCGCACCACTGAAAGGAACGCAACGAGGAAGAAGGCCTCCACCCCAAATCAACCGACAACAACCCCATGGCTACCGCGGAAACTGATGTGGACCGAGGGCAGTAGAGCTCGAGGGGGTCGGGGCCCCTGCCCCTCCCGCGTCGAGGCGGACGGAGAGACCGCACCACCCTACCAGCCGCTCCCAGGAGACCTCCAGACAGTCCAGACGAGGCAGCAACGCAGAGACCAGATGCGGCCCGCTCAACCCAGATCGGGCCCAGTTGGGCCCAGATCGGGCCCGAGCCGGCGCCGCCGCCGTGCCTCCCTCCAAGAGCTCCGGGCGCCGCCACCACCACGGAGCCGTCGCTGTGCCTTCCCGACGCGTCGTCGTCACCACCGACGCTCCGCCCAGCCGCGCGCGAGTCCGAGCTCGCGTCGCCCGCACCAGCCGCCGCGCCGGACGGCAACGGCGCCGTCACGAGCACGCCTAGACCACGTAGCCTCCGCGCCGCCGACGAGCAGCCGCGCCGTCGCGCCCTACGCCAGCGCCACGCCCCCGCCCAGCCGCCGCGGCCCGCGCCGCCGCCACCACGCGAGGGAGAAGAGGGGCCCCGCCGCCGCCAGCGCCGCACGGGCTTTGCCCGGCGACGCCCACCGGCGGCGGCGAGGAGGAGGGGAGAGGGTGGGGAGGGGCTAGGGACGGCGCCGCCAGGAGCTCTCGGTCGCTCGCGGGAGCGACGCGAGAGCTGCTCTCCTTTCTTCCCGATTGTTTTCGGAATTTAGGTTTAAGAAAGGGAGAAACGGAGAGGTTTAGGCATGGGGGAGGCGGATAACTGACCGCCGCCGCTCACCGGCCGTGCAGACTGCAGTGCCGCAGCTCTCCCGCTAGTTCGCGCCGCAGATGGCCGCCGGCCGCCGCTGTGTCCGGAGAGACAGAGAGAGAATGAGAGCAGAGCAAGCAGTGCAGGGCATCTCTTGAATGGGTGCTTAACTTAAAAAAAAAACATTAGGGCGCCGAGCTGCAGGTCGATGTAAATAATGCGTTGTCATCCTCCTTTTACTTTCTAGATATTTTCAATTTTCTGATTTTCTCTTAATCCGTAAATATTTTCCAGGCCATTTCTAGAGAGAAAAGATGAAGATCATGTTTTTGCGTGTGGAAAAAGATTTCTTTCACCCATCTCGCGATGATCTGGCCGACGAAGAGGATACACCTTTTATTCTTTGCCTGCGGATGTGAGGCAACAAGTTCATCCTCTCCAGATTTCCTGAGCATCTCCATATGAACTCACTATCGTACTCATCGTGGTGTGGAAGAGGATATCGAGAGTTTCGAGAGAGATTAGAGGGGCCACATCTTAGGGTGCTAGTAGAGGGATAGGGGGTGGGGGAGCGAATAGTCGCTTTGGAGCTCGGGCGACAAGGAGCATGATATTGATTTTCTTTTAAAACGTTTCAGAAAATTCGAAAAGAAATACCTGGCCGTAGCCAACTACACGCACTACGAATTTGGAAAGTTTCATTTAAAAAGACACTGTATTTTTAGCTTAGCAAAAAGATAAATCGAAAACAATTTAGATAAAAAAGTTGAACCGTGCATGCCCTAGATCTCTTTTTTTTGTCTTTTTTGCTGAGGCTAGAATACATTGTATTTCACATAAAGATTTTGTACCAAGCGTAGTGCATAGGTTTGCCTAAATCATGGCTTTTTTTTTGAATTTTTCGGAAACTTCAATTTAATTAATTTTTAAATTCGAATAACGTGCTCTCTCACGCCCGGGCGCCATATCGCCGCACCCGGGAGCGAATAGTCGCTTATAAATATATCAGAAAATATAGTTCTTGAAAATATAGTCGATTGTCTGTAATTATTAAACATTATCCACATTTAGTGTTTGAATCAACATACAAATATCCACATGTCCAATACACTACATATGTTATGAGGAATCTGCCAAAATCGGGCAGATAGATAGACTCCTTTCCCGTTGTTGGAGAGCAAAAAACTAAATAACTTAGACATGTTATCTATTAATGGCACACAAAGAAAATAGTTTTGGTTTCTATTTAGTAGATACTGCCAAGCAAGAACCCGACAAGTGTGGCTAGAGCCTCCTCTTTTCTCTATCGCATCTCTCTCTGCCCTCCCTCCCCTTGAGAGTCGCTCCTCTCCATCTGCCCCCCTCTCCTCTATCTCTATGGACGGTCTGTCGGCCAAAATAGTGGGAAGAGGGTGCATGTCCCTTCTGTTTATAGTAGGTGTAAGGTTTGGTTTATGTCGTGTATTGGACTGGGTGAGGTCGTGTTGGAGCTGTTGGAATTTACTAGTATTTACTAGCCCAAGATAAATTCAGAAATTCTCAATGGCACATTATTATATTTTGTTAATTGGGAAAATTAATGAGTCATTGATTAATTAGTAACGGTCACGTTTATTACGGCCGTTTCTAATTCATTAACAGACACGGTTAAAACAGCCGTTTCTGATTACAAACATTAATGAGTCATTGATTAATTAGTAACGGTCACGTTTATTATGGCCGTTTCTAATTCATTAACAGACGCGGTTAATACAGCCGTTTCTGATTCACAAACACGTTTATTGTGACCATTTTTAATTCATAAACAGACGTGTTTAATACGATAGTTTCTAAATCATAAACGGATGCGTTTATGAGGGCTATTTTGACTCCCAACCTGCACTATATAAAACCGAACCAAGCCAATTTTGGCACATATACGCAACACATGGTCTCGCACCACCGTTCCAAAACCTTGCGCCGCCGTCTTCCAAGTCTTCTCCATCCCGTCTTTCGGCGTGCACCGGCTGAAGGGACAGTAGGCCTCCGAGACCCCGCCTCTTGTGATCATGTACGGGAGAGGGCGATCAGGTTTTTGGGGAGCGCACTCGCGCGACTACTGGCATCGAGTTCTTCCTCAACGATGACTTCTTCCCCGACATCGGCAGCCTCTTCATCGACGACATGGGCGACAACAGCAACGCCAACACTTCGGCTGCCGCTGCACCGTATGATTACTTGATCTTCCTGTTTACGATACTGCTACAGTTTCTGCTTGTAGTAATTGCTTTAGATTCGTTCTATTTATCTACTATTCAAGTAGATCGCATGATTAGTATAATTCTGGTTATTCTAGTCATAAACTATTTACTGTTTTCGCGGATTAAATCAATAGCTAAATTGCTTATATTTTCAACAATCCAAAAACCTGATTATAGGCAATTTGCTGCGCCTGGCTTTCTCGCGTCTATGAGGCCATTTCCCTTCAAAGGGGTACAGTATAAACGGTGGCGCATGAGAGCAGTTTATGGTTTCAAAACAGTAACTGCTATGATGCCACCAAAGGCAAGCCTGAGGGCGATCTCAATACTGAACAACTGGAAGCTTTTGAGAAGCTCGATACCCTTTTCAAGGATGCCCTTCTGAGTGTTCTTGACGACTCCATTGTGGACTCGTATATGTCGTTTGATAACGGCAAGGACATGTGGGATGCGCTCGAGGCCAAGTTTGGTGTCTTGGACGCTGGCAGCGAGCTGTACGTCATGGAGCAATTCTATGACTACAAGATGACTGATGAGCGCTCTGTTGTACAGCAGGCTCATGAGATACAGTCACTCGCTAAGAAATTTGAGCACTTTAAGTGTAATTTACCGGATAAGTTTGTTGCCGGTGGCATTATCTCCAAGCTTCCACCTTCGTGGAGCAACTTTGCTACTTCTCTGAAACACAAGAGACAAGAGTTTTCCGTTTCGGATCTCATTGGGTCGCTTGATGTTGAAGAGAAGGCGAGAGCAAAAGATACACGTGCTCGAGTTGCTGAGGCTGGTTCTAGTGCCTATGTGGTACAAAAGAAGAATTATCAGCCGCCCCACAAGCCCAAGTTTAACAAGAACAAATCGGGGGGTAAAGGCAAGTCTGACGATAGGCACAAGCCTTCACAGTCTACCAACTTCAAGAAGAACAACAATAAGCCAAGGAAGGGAGCATGCCATGTTTGCGGTGATCCGAATCACTGGGCACCTCGCTGTCCTAACCGCCATGAGCTTCGCACATCGGAGAACAGCGGCAAGACTGCTAATGTTGTCATCTGCGACACTGAGATGAAGGAATCTGGGTACGGTATATTTCCTACCATTCTTTCAGTTTGTCATTCTCCTGAATGGTTGATTGACACTGGTGCCAATGTACATGTTTGTGTTGATGCTTCCATGTTTTCTTCTTACCAGGTCACAGGGACTTCTCCCGTGCTGATGGGGAACAACTCACATGCTTCTGTTCGTGGTGTTGGTACGGTCGATCTGAAGTTTACTTTGGGGAAAACCGTGCGCCTGAAGAACGTTCATCATGTGCCCTCTATCAATAAAAATCTCGTTAGCGGATCTCTTCTGTGTCGAGATGGTTATAAGTTGGTTTTCGAGTCCAATAAAGTTGTAATATCTAAGTATGGAAAATTTGTTGGTAAAGGCTATGAGTGCGGAGGCTTGTTCCACCTATCTTTGTCAGATATTTGCACCAAAGTTATTAATCATATTTGTCACGAATTTGAATATAATGTTTGGCATTCATGACTTTGTCATATTAACTTTGGTTGCATGACGCGGCTAGCTAATTTGGATTTAATTCCGAAATTCACTACTGTCAAAGGTTCCAAGTGTCAAGTGTGTGTGCAAGCTAAGCAACCTCGCAAGTCTCATACGGCTACGGAGGCAAGAGACTTGGCGCCACTGGAACTTATACATTCAGATCTTTGTGAGATGAATGGCGTGTTGACAAAAGGCGGAAAGAAATATTTCATGACGCTTATTGATGGCTCCACTAGATATGGTTTTGTAGTACCTGGTCAGGAAGCAAAGGTGTGCAAGTTGTTGAAGTCCTTATATGGCCTTAAGCAAGCTCCTAAGCAATGGCATGAAAATTTGAAAGAACTTTAACTACTGCAGGTTTCATTATAAACGAATCTGACAAATGTGTGTACTATCGCTATGGTGGGGGCGAGGGAGTTATTCTCTGTCTGTATGTCGATGACATACTGATCTTTGGAACCAACCTTGATCTAATCAAGGAGGTTAAGGATTTCTTATCTCGTTGCTTTGAGATGAAGGATCTAGGAGTAGCCAATGTTATCTTGAACATCAAGCTGCTGAGAGATGGTGATGGTGGGATTACACTGCTTCAGTCTCACTATGTGGAAAAGGTCTTGAGTCGATTCGGGTATGACGACTGTAAGCCTTCTCCGACACCATATGATCCTAGTGTGTTGCTTCGAAAGAATCAACAGACTGCTAGAGATCAACTGAGATATTCTCTGATTATTGGCTCGCTTATGTATTTGGCTTCTGCCACGAGGCCTGACATCTCTTTTGCTGTAAGCAAGTTGAGCCGGTTTGTTTCTAGTTCGGGAGATGATCATTGGCATATGCTCGAGAGAGTTATGTGTTATTTAAAAGGCACTGCGAGCTATGGAATTCACTACTCTGGATACCCGAGGGTACTGGAGGGTTATAGTGATTCAAATTGGATATCTGATGCTGATGAGATTAAGGCCACGAGTGGTTATGTGTTTACACTCGGTGGTGGAGCTGTTTCCTAGAAGTCTTGCAAGTAGACCATCTTAACGAGGTCAATTATGGAAGCAGAACTCACAGCGTTGGACACAGCCACTGTTGAAGCAGAGTGGCTTCGAGAGCTTTTGATGGACTTACCTGTGGTTGAAAAACCAATACCCGCTATCCTTATGAACTTTGATAATCAAACTGTGATACACAAGATTAAAAGTTCTAAGGATAATATGAAGTCATCAAGGCATGTGAAGAGGAGATTGAAATCTGTCCGAAAATTAAAGAATTCCGAGTCATTGCGTTGGATTATATCCAAACGTCTAAGAATTTGGCAGATCCCTTCACAAAGGGTTTATCACGTAATGTGATAGATAGTGCATCGAGAGAGATGGGTTTGAGACCCATGGTATGAGTTGTCCACAGTGATAACCTACTCTATGTGATCAGAGATCCCGTGAATTAGAAGTGGGAGACAAGCTGTTGGGCAGCTGAGAGGAGAGTGTCCTTATATTATATTTCCCACTCCATGAAGATGCAATACTCTTCTATTCTGTATGGCAGGTTGAAATTTATCTTAATGTATTCCAAGTGGCTTACTTTTATAAGCGGAGATGTTGTCCTGCAGAGCATCTCTTGAGGAATACATATATGAGTTTGACTGTTAAACGTCGCAGTCCGTGAGAGTTGGATGCTCTTTAATAAACTCATGAAAGGTCTTGGAGTATGACGCATAAGCTCCACCTGCAGGAAAGCCTTGCGGCAGCTCAGTATTGGTCAAGGGCTTGTGTGAAACTAAGTCGCAGCAAACTTGTAGTTCAAGGCATAGTACACTATCCAAGTTGTGATCTAGTGTAGCATAAGTTTCTAAGTGAAAGTTCAACTTAACAGTCTCCACTGAGTACCGGTATATAAAACAATGTTTTGGAACTGAATGATGAGATATGAGTCAATGAGACTTTGTGGGGGGATTGTTAGAATTTACTAGTATTTACTAGCCCAAGATAAATTCAGAAATTCTCATTGGCACATTATTATTTTTGTTAATTGGAAAAATTAATGAGTCATTGATTAATTAGTAACGGTCACGTTTATTACGACCGTTTCTAATTCATTAACAGACACGGTTAATACATCCGTTTCTGATTCACAAACATTAATGAGTCATTGATTAATTAGTAACGGTCACGTTTATTACGGCCGTTTCTAATTCATTAACAGACACGGTTAATACAGCCGTTTCTGATTCACAAACACGTTTATTGTGACCGTTTTTAATTCATAAACGGACATGTTTCAGTTTCTAAATCATAAACGAACGCGTTTATGAGGGCTGCTTTGACTCCCAACCTGCACTATATAAAACCGAACCAAGCCAATTTTGGCACATATACGCAACACATGTTCTCGCACCACCGTTCCAAAACCTTGCGCCGCCATCTTTCAAGTCTTCTCCATCCCGTATTCCGGCGTGCACCGGTTGAAGGGATAGTAGGCCTCCGGAACCCCGCCTCTTGTGATCCTGTACGGGAGAGGGGCGATCAGGTTTTTGGGGAGCGCACTCGCGCGACTACTGGCATCGAGTTCTTCCCAACGACGACTTCTTCCCCGACATCGGCAGCCTCTTCATCGACGACAACAGCAACGCCAACGCTTCGGCTGCCGCTGCACCGTATGATTACTTGATCTTCCTGTTTACGATACTGCTACAGTTTCTGCTTGTAGTAGTTGCTTTAGATTCGTTCTATTTATCTACTATTCAATTAGATCACATGATTAGTATAATTCTGGTTATTCTAGTCATAAACTATTTACTGTTTTTGCTGATTAAATCAATAGCTAAATTGCTTATATTTTCAACAGGAGCTGCTACCTTGTTGGCGCCTGATGGCGGTTTGTGGTTGGATCTTGTTGTTGCCGACTCTCCATGACGGGGATGGCGACTGTCGGTGGGATCTGGTGAGGCTCCCCTAAATAAGCGTGGTGAGGCTCGGGTCTGGCTCCCTCCCGATTGATCTAGTTACCTTGGTGGTGATGGTGGTGTGGAGCCACCGAATTTGCCGCCTCACGAGGAGGTTTCGCTCTGGTACCCTGGCGTTGTGCGAATTCATGCTCCCGTGGCAGGAGGTTGAGAATAAGGAGCTCTGAGTTGACTCCTTCAATAAGCGTCGGCATCCCTAGTTCTTCAGCTCGCGCGGAGTGGTGTTCCTTTTGGCCGGCCTCGGTGTCGAGGGGTTGCTCTATTGCAACTGGGTGTGTGTATGGTGCCGGGAAATCTTGGAACCTGCGACTCCTACGACGGTTTCCAAGTTGCGACGTCGTTTGGCCATATTCGTGACCAGACGGTTGGCCCCGCCATTTCTAAAGAGCAGATGTTGTTCTAGTTTGTTCTTCATCCTCTAGAGGATCTTCTCCTGCCTCAGTGCGGCACCGTGTGCACCTAATTCCCCAAGTGGCTTTGTCCCGGGTAGAGGCAGGAGTGGCCATGCTTGGAGGCTGCTCGTAGTGGGCGCGAAGACCTCACTTGATAGCGCTTATGTGGTCTCATGTCGGGTGTTCCGTTTAAATATTAAGTGCCTAGTTACACTTTTTGTTTTCTTGAGGTCATTTTTGTAAATGTATGCCCAACGTCGACATAATGTAGATTCTAAATCCTTCGGAACCTTTTCCCGTTCCAAAAAAATTAAGAAAACGGCCAAGTTGTTGTAGGTGCAGAATTGGAGTTGCCATGTCTGTCGGAACTAAGGATTGACCTTCGATGATGTTGCTAAACGAAAAGAAAAAGATAACGCTTTTGCTAGCGCTCGATTAGCCGGGAATTAATCTGGCGCTCGGTCAATTCTCGTGCCATGCAAATCGAGATGGGGAGAGAGGAGGTGGAGCTCCTCGACGGAGACGGCGACGACGCGGCTGGCCGCGGCGGCAACATCGATGACGAGGGATGGAGAGAGCCGGAGCCACCGACGATGCGGCCACGACGGAGATAGTGGAGGCGAGTAAGAAACATAAATTTGGCGGGTGGGGGTTGTCGTGGCCGGAGAAGACGCCGGAGACTCGCCGGATTTAGAGGGATGGCCGGGGGTAGCAGTGGACCGGTAGAGGAGGAGATTGGGGCAGGGGCGGCGAGGCGTCGCGGCAGCACGCCGGCCACGGGCGGGGAGGACGGCGGTTAGGCCGGCGGCTACAGCGGGGGGGGGGGGGGGGGGTCACCGGAGGAGAGGAAGAAAGCCAAGGAGGGAGACGACCCAGTGATACCCGAGCACTAGGCGCGTCCAGATAAAACACATTACAACCACAACCTTAGCTTTAGTGTATTGATTGAACGGCTACGCATGTCATGATTTTACACCCCAACTCTATTTTGATTCTGCCAATAGATAAACTAGAGAGTTTACCTAACCAATTTTTTTAAAAAAAACTTCAAAATTTCGTAAATTTCCCAAATCTACGAATCTCGGCCAGCTGCAAGAAATAGTTCGAAAATGAATCATTTAATCCTTTCATAGACCAAGTCAAAATGCAGCCACAATTCACAAAAATTGCTTACTTTCGAAGAGTGAAGTTTCAGCATAGTATAGTAGTGTGTTCATTTAAGTGAAGATTAAGGCAATCGACTAATGAAAGACCCAACAGTGGCAAGCTAATACAGACAGAGTTCACTTGTTTGTGTGCGAAGCTTCCGGAAGCTACCAAAACCTGCAATCGCGCGGCGCGCAGCACAGAAGCCCCAAAACCCCAATCCAACTACTCCTCGCCGGCGATGGCGACCATGGCCGTCATCCGCCGCGCCGCCCTCGCCTGTCGTGTCCCGCGCCGCCTCCTCTCCCACTCCGCCGCCTCCTCTCCCACTCCGCCGCCCCTCACGCGCGCGCCTCTTCGTCCCTCCTCGGCCACTTCTACCACCCCCTCTGCCCGCAGGACCCGAACGCATTCCGGTTTCCGACGACCACCGCGCCGGCATTTCAGCCTCTCACCGCGTCCTCCCCGCGCCTCTCCCTCGACTTCCTGCCCGAGGACCCCGACATCTTCGACTTCACCCTCTCCGACTCCCACCTCGGCCTCCTGCTCCTCCGCCAGAAAGCCGACGCCTTCAACTCGAGCAGGTGCAGCCTCCTGGTCTGCGACCCCGTCTCGCGGCGCCACGCGCTGGTGCCCCCGCCGCCTTTCTGCCGCCTGTCTGGCGGCGAGGTCGTCGGCGTCGCGCTCCTCTCCCGCGCCGCGGACGCGGCGGGCGGCCTCCAGTTCGAGGTCGTGTGCGTCGCCGTCGACGGCGACCGTCCACGCGCCTGGGTCGGTTCCTTCCGCGACGGATGGTGCCGCTGGAACGCGCTGCCGCGGTCGCGGGAGGTAACCATCGATTTCGACCTCATGAGGTTCGAGCGAATCTGCGTGCACGCCGCGGGGGGCATGTACTGGCACATCCTCAACAGCCACTTCATACTCGCGCTGGACGCGGCGACCATGGAGTTCTCCTGCCTGCCGCCGCCGGCCATGATGTGGGGCGACATGGATGGAAACCACAAGTACCGCATCGGCGAGATGCCGGAGGACGGCCGGCTCTGCATCGCGTCGCTGGAGAAGACCTATGGGCTGCAGCTGTGTGTGCGTGGAGAAGGGGTGACAACGGCTGGGTGCTTTTTTTGAATTTTTCACCACATATATTCAACACAAACCACATACAGCGTACACGGTAGGAATACAAGTACAAAATACGTAGGGGAAAAAGGACCAAGGATCGAAGACCACGCCATCACCGGCGTCGGAGTCGAAGGCGGCCAGCCGCCACCTCGCCGCTGTCAGGGAGAGCTTTTCCCTATAGAGGACGCTGCCGTGTCCCTCCGCCGCGTCGCGCCGGAGTTGTTGACGATGAACGGCCGGGGCAGCGCCCCCCTGTCCCATCCACTCCACTTTGCCGCAGCCGCCGTCGAAGCCACCGCCGGAAGAAGACGCAGATCTCGATCCGTCCGCCGCCAGATCCACCGCCACCTCGGATCTGACGGAGAGCAGAGGATCACGAGCACCGCGCCGGGCCTCGAGATCCAGCCAGTCCAGCGCGCAGACGAGGAGCTCCGAAGACCTCCATCGCCGGAGAAGAACGCGCCGGCTCCAAAACCGCCCGCCCGCAGCACCACCTCCACCAGAGCGCCGCCGGCGAGACACCCATCCTACCCTCCCGTATATACAAGCCGGAGCCGGGATCCCCACCCTCCCGCCGCCGGAGCGGCAGGCGGAGGGAGGAATCCCGCGGCTCACGGCGCGCACGGTGGATCGACGGCTCGCTCCAAAAATCGCCTTCCCTTCTTGCTACAGTGGCGGGGAGGGGAAAGTTTCTTGCTACAACGGCTGGGTGCTGGAGAGGCGGATCCCGATGAAGGAGGTGCTTGACACGGTGCCGTCGCTGTCCAAAGACATCCCTGTGCGCCACTACAGGTTGTGGCTAGGTGACATGGATGCGGGCGAATAGGCAGGGTGTTCATCAACACCATGGGGTACGGCAACTTCTCATACCATATGGACACTGGAAAGTTGGATTGTTTGACGAGGGAGGATGGCATGACATTTGGACACCCCATTTTTCGCATACTCTTCTGCTCCGGATAGCTGCCCTGCCTGACATTCAGGTAATCTTTCCAACTGAAGTTTTAAAGGATCCTACTTCATGTGTGGATTACTCATTTGTACCACGGAATTATTTCCAACTGAAGTGCTAAAAGGTTCAAACCTGTGTTTTGAGCAATCCACAGAACTGGCAATGACATTGGTCTAAGTTTTGGACTTTGGAGGTTGATTGAAATAGTGCAGAATGTCCTTATTTTGTCCCAACAAAAAAGTTTTTTTTTGTATCAGATTATAGATGTGAATTTGACTAGGATTGGACCTTCCATTTTTCTTTCATATTCAGAAGCTACAATGTCTAGATCACCAGCGCATATTGTTTTTAAAGATTTATATTAGGATGTGAAATCTCTTTCTTGAACACCACCATGCAATTGTTAGGTTATTTGCAGCCCTAGGTGTAACACTCTCTGGGGATAAATGAAGTTTTTTGTTATCACTAGTTATGAGTTTTTGGATGAGTGAGTTGGCTTCCTTCTTGAAACTGAACTCTGCACCTTGTATTCTAGTGGCATACAGAGAGTCAGAGAGTACAGGTATCACTAAGAGCTACATGATGTCTTTTGCAACTGTCTATGAAATGCTTCTTCATGGCTAAAGCATGTAATTCTGGTTACAAACAAGGGGTTGTAATTTTTACTGTCAAAGTTTAGCATAACTGTTTGACATGGTATGTAGTATGTCTGAACATGAGCCTGATGGTAAGGTTAACTGCAGATCAAGAGCGACATGTGCTCTCTCTCTCTCAAAAAAAAGAGTGAGATGTGCTTGAAACCTTGGGTACATATTTGTGTGGTCTATAAATCTTTCCAATTAAAATGTGAACGGATCCTCATGTGTGATCCTTAGTTGAACCATTTGTACCGTAAATCCCAACATGTTACCTGTTTGATAAAAGGTGTGTGTGTTATAGTGATTTTTTTTTTGCTGTTTGATACAAAGTGGGGAATGTCTGTTTTGAGTCTTGACGCACTATAAATCTACATGAAGCTCTTAATCAAGCCATGTCACCATTTTTGCAATTTAAAGAGACACCTTTCTTAATTTATATACCTTTGGGTAATGCACATGAGTGGTGGTACACACTACTGAAGTTATCCCGTTATCACAATCGGTTCGATCGTTTCTCAAATTTTCTTAGTCTTGCAACTGAACCTTTTTGCATTTGGTTACTGATAGTATCTAGAGAGTCGGTAACCGTCTCTCAAAACACAAGCTAGCTATTGACCTCCTTGAGTTGCACCACTACAGGAGATTGGTTTTCTTGATGGTTCAAATGTATCGTGTTTTCCATAATATAATTGAGCAGTGATTACACAGTTGATTTAATTTGCTGGAAATTTGCCATATTGTGATTTCAACCCTGAAATCTTGTTGAACAATTCTGACAAAAAGATGGCTATAGCTTGTTACACATGACAAAATTGAGCAACATAACATAGGTCATTGTCGAATTTTAACTTTGTCCATGTTACCTTTAGAATGAATATAGCATTTCCAGTTAACTGTGTCATCCTCTCAATCACACCATATGTACCATAAACCAGATGTGTTTCCTTTTGTAAAAAGTACCGAGAAAACTCAATGCATGTGCACATGGTGCAATATTTGGAGTTTGATACATAGTGAAGCATGTCAATTCTGAGTCATGGCACAGTAGAAATGTTGCAGATACTCAAGCCATAAAACAGGTTATAACTTTGGTTTATCCCCATAAAAGGAGAATTATAACGTTGAATTTGGCTAGGGATGTACTTATATCTGGTCCATTGAAGTGACATTGTTTTGTCATCTCTAGGAATTAACATATCTACATGGTCATGGTAAAAAGGAACATTCTGGTGCCATTGCATTAACAGATTTTAGTGCTTAAAGAAGCAATTTTCATAAGCATTGAACTTGTTTCTTTACATAGGGCACAAAGTTCAATTTTTCCTTGGAAGTTTTACTAGCAGATAAAGGAATCGGAACATTTTCATGTGTAATCTTTTTGAAATATGGAAAATACTAGCATAACAAATTTCAAATGCTGAAGAAAATATAGAGATACATATTGCAGCAGCTGCAAGTTTTGTTACCTTGTAATTACATGAACTTACATCGCGTGGAATCCGATGGCGATGTTGCTGCCAATATTTTTTAGCGGCGTTTGAACTTTAAAAACCACATATATGTGCTTGATCTTCCAGGTTTTAGTTACACGTCAGTTTTACCATTAGTGTGTTCCTCTTCATAATTATTTCTGTGTTGTCTATATCTGATTCACTGGAAAGTTTGCTGATAGTTATGCTCTTTCTTATGATCTAGGGTGGTGACTACTGACTGGTGGTTTCAGAGGCATTGACACTTTTTTGTTCGAAGTCAGCTCGCAGGAAGCTCCACGTACGTTCTTATGCGTGAGGCAATGAAATGTGGAGTCTCTACTGTCTGCTACGTTATCTAAGTACAATTTGGATGACATGAATGAAATCCTGAAAACATCAGGTTGTTTGCTGGTCCCGTCTTTCGAAAGGATTGATACCTTTGCGAACTCACAGTATCCTCATATGCGTTGAACCATGGCTCACAGGAGCACCAGCTCATGCCCTTTGTTGCAATGAGTACCAGAAAACCCATTAGACAGTGATGTTCTTTTTACCTGACGTGTTACGGTGTTAATTTGTGTTTCTGTGTGATGGCTCCTTTTCTTTTGAGTTGCTATTCAGTGTCGTAATTTTGCATGTTTATCTCACACATACAACTGAGCGTAGTTTGCTTTAGAACTGCTCAATTTGACAGGTAGCGTTTAAGAGATAATTGTCTCTGCATGTACTGCTTCGAGGGTCAGATGAACTACTGGTAATATTGTAATATCTTCCATAAGGTGAATTTACCAAGACCAGGCGACTAAATGGCAACCTAACTCGAAAGTTGAAGAGAGATAGGAAGTTATGGGGATGCATGCTCTGATTAAGAAACAGGATGTCAGAAGTTTATTGACCGGGGAAGTTCTGCTGGAAAACTGAATGTGAGAAACAATGATGCTAAATGTTAGCAATTGTACAAAGATCATCTCATTTATATCTTATATCTGTATGACAGCATGCATGTATAATCACCATTAATTACAAATAGGGAGCTAGTAACAATCCTTTGTTTCGCAACTTAGCTACACAATTTAAAATAATGCTAACAATACCAGGGAGGCGTTTTGGCTCCGGAGCTCACCTGCTCCTGGTTGAATAAAAGAATTGAAAAAATTGTGATGAACATATACAAGTTTTCGACATACGTACCAAGTTTCGCGGTGAATGATATTCGTAGTGCTATGAAAATAAAATAAAAATCAGTGGTGTAAATTTTTTTTGAAATTTCAATTTGGTCATTTTGTCTTTTTTTTGCGCATAGCACTACGAATGTTATTTTATCACGAAACTTGGCAGAATTTGTATGTGTTACTCACCAATTTTTTCAGATTTTAAAAAATATTTTACTATTTGTTTAAAAAAATTCAACCAAGAGCAGGTGAGATCGGGAGCCAAATTGAATTTCTATTATACCATGTAGTTCTCAATAAAAAAAGCTTAGATTATTATTTGGTCGATGTGCATTCCAATGTGAAACACAACCAAAATTATTGACCGACACATATTGAAAATTTCTCAACATACGCAATTATTACCAGAGTTATAACTTAAATAAACAACAAAATCATACAAATCCAACCACCCGCTCCTGAAACATGGTACTTCAAAAAATCCCAAAATGGTTCCAGATAATGTGGTGTATATTATTTTACCAACTTATTTCCACGTCTTCCAAAATATAGAGAAAAAAGCTTAAATTTGTAAATAAAAAACAAATGTTTATGGAAATTCAAAAGAAAAATCAATGTTATTCCCAAAATATCAATGAGAAATCCCCAAATAATTAAATTGCGAACCATTTTTTTTCCAAATTAAGTGAGGGCTTTATAATTTCAAACATAAATTTTTTAAAATCGATTTTTCTTCAAAAGCCCATGATATTTTGTAAAATTACTTGTTTCATATGTTTTGGGGTGTCGTCTAAGTGAAGTAGTAGACATTTGGACTACGTGTCACCTAAATCACAATGAAATGTCCATAGACCATTTTGATAGATTGTATCTTATTCGATTTTCAGAGTTGAATGTTATTGTGCAGATTTTTTCGTTTAAAAGTGTTGCTCCTACTCAGTAATGGCCGATGAGGTCCAAGATGTACTTAACTTTTTTTTTGAAGGCATCAAGATGTAACTTAACCGATATCGAGGCGAGGCTTGTCTGAGCACCAGTTCATAACTGGCACAATATTCCAGCCCACTGTTTATTACTCCCTCCGTTCTAAATTAGATGACTTTCCATTCATGCACATGTGGATGTACCTATACATGTAACATGTCTAGATACATCCGTATGTAGACAAATAGAAGTCATCTAATTTAGAACGGAGGGAGTACTTGGCTTCTTCTCCTTCCCTTTCGACCGCGACCACAGATCGGCCCGCTCCAAGCCCGATAGGGTTTTGCTTCTAGGTCTCCAAGCCCCTATATAACTGACCAATTCCCCCAACCTTCCCACCCCCTCGCTCTCGCCGCCGCCGCTGCCCTGCCCTCCGCGCCGCCGCAGCCATGGTTCGTTCTCTCGCTCCCTCCCTCTCACAGCTCTTTCCGCAGTCTCCTGTTCTCCGGCTTTGCTCTGACTCCTGTTCGTTCGTTTGCTGTTCTTTGTTTCCAGGTGAAGTACTCGACGGATCCCGCCAATCCCACCAAGTGTAAGTTCCTTGCTCCAGCTAATAAGCGATTTCGTTTTCGCCGTGCTGCATGATGAGTTCTGCCGATCTATAGATTTCTGATCCGTGTTTTCCTCTTTGATTCTTGCAGCCGCCAAGGCCATGGGCCGGGACCTGCGTGTTCATTTCAAGGTGAGCTCCCGAGCCTAATCCCCGAGAATGCGTGTTGAGAGGTCTTAGTGTGAAAGGCTAGGCACGTAGATTATGCTGCTGTCTCGTCGTTCTCTTAGGGGCATGCTCTAGTTTCTAATGTCCGCTGTTAGCTTATAGAATCGCATGACCCTGTAGACATGCGCTGCTTTGTTTGTTGCTCCTTTGTTTTTGTGCGTTAGTCAGTTCCAGTAGTGCCGTTAGTATCCTCTTAACTAGACATATTGAAACATCTTAGCTTCGAGTGCCCTAGCACTTTCTTTTCCTAGTTAGCTGTGTATTACTAGCTGTACTCGTCGAGTAGAGTCTGTAGTTCCTTGTTTGTTTTGCTTCAGAACCTTCAGCTTGACTGTCCAGTTCCCTTGTAAACATACTTGTTTAAAATTTTGTTTCAGGAAAAGCCCTATTAGCTAGCTGACCTTAGGAACTGTAAATATATCAAGTCTTGTTTTGTTTGATTGAGCTTTTTGTCAATTGGCTACCTTTCATTGTAGTAGCTGGAGCTTCTTTCACTAGTTCCCTAAAGAATAAAAGCAGGATGCTTTGCTTTCTATAAACAGTGTCCCCGTAATCTTTAGGAATATCATTTCCATCGTTTTTGGGTGAACCAGTTGACACAGTACTATTGTTCTATGTCTATTGGTTCAGTAAATGATGACACATTTTGTGCCAATGTATGCATTTCGTTGATAGATTTCGTGGTTCCTCTACTTTTGTGCTCACCTGCATAACTTAGGCATACATATGCCTTGTTTATCAGTAAGTTCTGTTTTAGAGCTTGAGCTTCTTGTGTTTTGACTTTGGACCCTAAAGTAAAAAAGCAGGATGCTTTGCTCTCTATAAGCAGTGTCCCCGTAAGCTTTAGGAATATCACTATCATCGTTATTGGGTGAACCTTTGGACACAGTACTATGTGTTTTATGTCTATTGGTTCAGTAAATGATGGTACATTCGTGTTATCACATAAAAGATGTTTGTTGTAGGACTCTGTTTAGGACTCTGTTCAGGACTTCTGTTCAGTCCATTCATTAATAATTCGAAACCTTCTGTTGTTGCTGCTGGAGCTTCTTGTTTTTGGACCCTAAAGTATAAAAAGAAGGATGCTGTGCTCTCTGTAAGCAGTATCCCCATAAACTTTAGGAACAGCAGCCTCATCGTTTTTGGGTGAACCGTTGGACACAGTACTTTGTGTTTTATGTCTATTGGTTCAGTTAATGATGGCACATTTTGTGTAAATTCATCCTTATTGTGTTGTGCTTCATGTGATGTTCTGCTATTTTATGTACCTCTTGTACTAAGCTGGGGAGATTTTAATTAAACTTTTTAGGACCCTACTCTTTTATTGGCAACCTTTTATTGTATCCCTTACTCTTTTTAGGACCCTAAATATGAAAAGTCGTATGTTTATTGTTACTGGGCCCATTGCTGGATGTGGGATTGTCTTTTTTGCTAACAACTCTTGTTTATGATGCAGTCAGTGTTTAATTATTGTTACTGTTCAAAATTGCAGAACACTAGGGAAACAGCGTTCGCCCTCAGGAAGATGCCACTGAACAAGGCTAAGAGGTACCTGGAGGATGTGCTTGCACACAAGCAGGCCATCCCCTTCCGCAGGTACTGCTGTGGTGTTGGACGTACCGCTCAAGCTAAGAACCGCCAGCCAAATGGTCAGGGTCGCTGGCCTGCCAAGTCTGCTCAGTTTGTTCTGGATCTTCTCAAGAACGCAGAGAGCAATGCTGAGGTACGTGATCTCATTGTGTCCTCCTTGTGACCTCCTCATTTCTTCATTCTGTTATCTCATTATGACCTCCACCTTTCTTCATTCTGTTATCTCATTGTGACCACTGAATTTCTTCTATTCTGTCTACTTTATTTTAGCCTAATTCTTCCAATTTGTGCTCAACAGGTGAAAGGTCTGGATGTTGATGCTCTCTACATCTCACACATCCAAGTGAACCAGGCCCAGAAGCAGCGGCGCAGGACCTACCGTGCTCATGGACGCATTAACCGTAAGTTTTATCAAAGTACTGTCTTGCATTGGTATTGCAGTTGCATTGTGGATTGCTCAGAACTCCCGCTACAATTGCAGCCTACATGTCTAACCCGTGCCACATTGAGCTCATCTTGTCCGAGAAGGAAGAGCCAGTGAAGAAAGAGGTATATTCCTTCTTTGACCGACTCTGTACTCTCCTTGGTTTGCATTATGCTTTGTCAACACTTTTGCCATTCCCTTGATGTATTCAATCCCTTGTTTGTGCAGGCTGAGTCCCAGATTGCGCCCAGGAAGGCCTAGAGGAAGAGAGCTCGTCATACTTGTCCACCTATTCGTTAGAGCAGTTTGTAGCATCTGGCTTTGGCTGAGGGGAATTTTTGGCCTGTTATCATCTGTCATCTTCTAAATACTGCTAGCTCATACTTTGTGAACCGTTGATGATCGCCTTGTGTACTGGATCGAATCTGGTTGTGTTTTGGGGTATTTTTCATATTGGCCTCTTAGTATCTATCGTTCAAGCTTTTCTCGTTTTAAAATGTCTCAATCCTGATTTAAGTGCATTTTTGACAGTCAAATGACGTCAGTCTATTTTAGCACCGCAGAGACAATCTCAATAACGTCTATTATTTACTATTCACATAACCAATCAAGCAAAGCTTGCACACAATCCAACAAAAAAGAGATGCGTTGATGGACTATTCGTGAGAACAGTGTATTCAGGTTAGACTACCCATAGTGGAAGTAACTTCACTAAGTAAGTTCACTAGTAACATAGATGCCACCTAAACAAAAAATGCTATGTGGCATGTAATTAATGATGAGAGATACAAATAGAGTAACTTAGCTAGTTACTTGTAACACTAGTAACATCACACTTTTCAAGAGAAAATGAGTCTATAGAGTAATAAATGAGACAATATATGACACCACCTCTATGTTACTTTGCACTATGAGGGTAGTAACATAATCTAGTAATATGTGTATGTTACTAGTTGAAGTTACTCCCCACTATGGCTAGTCTTATACGCTCGGTAAGCGTTTGGAAGATTGAATTTATTTGTCTAAGTCACCATCACACTAATATAAAGAGAGGTGGCATATCCAACAAATTCTAGTCCTATTTCCTTCGCTTCTGTAAATTTCTCCTACCCAGCGCAATTTCCCTGCTTGCCACAGCGCACGATCCGCCCTGCCACGACTTGTCTTGCCTCTTCCGTTTCTGCCTCACTTGTCCCTCGGCTCTCTTCCACCGCCACCTCGGAGCTAGCTATGCTTCAGTCCGTTCTTGTCGATGTCCATCTTGACCCAAACAAACAAGATTCACGCCAATGCCGCTACTCGCGCACAAGTCTTTCAAATAGAGTGTTTGTATGCTAATTTTGCACGATCCGCCCTGCCACGACTTGTCTTGCCTCTTCCGTTTCTGCCTCACTTGTCTCTCGGCTCTCTTCCACCGCCACCTCGGAGCTAGCTATGCTTCAGTCCGTTCTTGTCGATGTCCATCTTGACCCAAACAAACAAGATTCACGCCAATGCCGCTACTCGCCCACAAGCCTTTCAAATAGAGTGTTTCTATGCTAATTTTTCCAGGACAGATGATCAAGCCACCAAGGTCTGGGGAACGCCGCCCCCTAAAGTGCAAAATATTCAATTGGCTGACAAGACGCCAACGGCTACCCACGAACGCCCGCCGCTTTCGACACCAACTTTGAAAGTGCATGTGTTGCCCCATGCGTGGTTTTGGTAATTAATGACAATCCTTATGGACTAATGGTTGCATTGAGATATCTTTATAGATCTTGTCCGTGAAGAAGATTGGAGTTCATGTGTTGGACTCTAGAAGATTACATGATGATCAATGCTCTATTCAAGGGTTTATATGAAGAATGGTCATCGAGAGTTGAGCTTATTGCAAGCATGGCTTGGAAAATAAGATTGAGTGAACATTTATGTTTATCTCCAAGCCATCACCTATATCAAGAGAAGAAGATAAAGTGCAAGTGGATTCATGAAGACGGATACACCATTATCTTCTTCTCTTGAGGGAGTCAAGATCGTCTTCATCTAGCTCAAGTGGAATGCGCAAGGCAAAGGTATGATCTTGATAGGGTTTCTATTTTACCGGTCTCATGGTGTTAGTGGGAGACCGGGTTATAGGATAGACGACGTACTATCAAGAGGGGCTCTCAAGTGAGTAACTTGATCGCATCTTTGTGGAGAGCTCAAACCTTTGCATACTTGGCATATCATCTTTATTGGTTCTTATTTGGCTTTTATCCATGTGAGAATTTAGAGCTTGTGTTCATCTCCATACCAAGCTCTAGTTCACCGAAAACGGATTTCGTATTGAAAACTTGTTGCGTTTTCGGTTTTGAGGTTTTGCCGGTTCATCTTCTTTAGAGAGGTTTTACCTTTCTACATTTGGTCTTCTCCTCACATGATGGACTATGATGTTTCTCTGCATAATCTTGAAGGGCTCTTCGTTGCGATTCCAACGAGCCCAAGATCATCGAAATCGGAGTCCGGATGAAAAAGTTATGGATGTTTCATTTTCGGGTTCTGCTAGGCCGGCCCACAGGCCGGCCAGGCCGGCTCCCAGGCCGGCTGCCTCGGGTGGCTGCCCGGCCCACAGGCCGGCCAGGCCGGCTCCCAGGCCGGCTGCCTCGGGTGGCTGCCCGGCCTCCAGGCCGGCCCCCAGCCGGCCCCCAGCCCGGCTCCCAGGCCGGCCTCACAGTTTTCTCCAACGGTCAGTTTTTTGAGGGGACCTATTTAAGGGGTTTCTTCCCCAACGGTTCCCTAAGCTCAAGAGCACGAAAAAGCCCCCCATTGTTGACCTTCTTGAGCTTGGATTTCTCTCTATTCCTCCATGATTCTTGCCTCAAATTAGAGGGAAAGAGAGAGGAGATCTAGATCCACCCTTCCACCAATCAATCTCTCCTCTAAGTGAGGGGAAGCCTTTGGATCTAGATTTTGGAGGGATTTGGTGTTCTTCCTTTGTTCTTCCTCTCTTCTCCCCCATAAGCATTAGTTGCTTGTGGTGGATTTGAGAGTGAAGGATTTGAGCACTTGTGCTCTTGCCTTTTGCATTTGGTGCATCGGTGTGCTCTCCACGAGGATTCGTGGAAGTTGAAAGCTTGTGAACTTGTTACTCTTGGGTCTTCGGGCCCTAGACGCCTTTGTGGTGGTTGGACCCTTGTGTGGTCACTTGAAGCCGTTCGGGAGCCCCCAATCCATTGTGGGTTGTGCCTCGATTGTTGTTGAGAGCCGTTCGGGAGCCCCCAACCCATTGTGGGTTGTGCCCCGGATTGTTGTTGAAAGGCTCCGGATTCCGCCTCGAAGGAATACCGATAGTGGAAGGTGAACCAAACCTTTGTGGTGCGGTTCATCGGAGAAGAGGGTGAAACCTTTGTGGTTGTTGAACCGTTGTGTCGGTTCACACCTCTCCAACGAGACGTACTCCCTTTCAAGGAGGAACTCGGGAATACATCCTCGTCTCCGCGTGCTCGGTTATTTCTATACCCGAGCTTTTACTTATGCACTTTACATTGTGATAGCCTTCGTGCTTGAAGTATTCTATATTGCTATCACCTTGTTGCTTGTCTTGCTTAGCATAAGTTGTTGGTGCACATAGGTGAGCCTAGTTTATTTAGGTTGTTGGCTTGTTAATTTAAACACTAGTTTTATTCCGCAATTAGCAAGCCTAAACCGGAAAAGTTTTAATCGCCTATTCACCCCCCCTCTAGGCGACATCATTGTCCTTTCAATTGGTATCAGAGCCTGGGCTCTCTTTTTGGGCTTTACCGCCTAGAGAGTAAAAGATGTCGTTTAGGGAATTAGTGCACGATCCCACTTTCATATTCGATGGCACAAATTATGATGTTTGGAAAATTCGCATGCTTAATCTTTTTAGGGCCATGGGTCCAAATTATATTAAGAGGATTGTGGATGTGGGTTTTTCTCCTCCAAAGGATTCTCAAGAATTATCTTTAGAGGATGAGGAAAACTCTCATCTCGAGACTCTAGTTTCTAATGGTCTTATATGTGTTTTGAGCGATGTAGTTCTTGCTTCAATCATGCCTTTTCGGAACGCTCATGAGCTTTGGACCAAGCTTCAAGATATATATGAAGTGTCCAAAATTATTGAGGATGATTGTTCTCCTCCACCTCCGGCCGTGATGAGTTCACAACTTCTTCCACTTCACCAACATGTGATTTGTCACAAGGTAATGATATGGTGAGTGGTGATAGAAATTGCATTGTGATGGTGAACTTACTATTGATTATACTTCTTCTCTATCTCATTGCAATGTTCTATCTTTGGACTTAAACTCTTCTAGCACTCCAAATGTCATACATGCTAGAGTTGATAGTCCTTGCATATCATGTAATAGTTGTTTAACTAAATCTCATGATGATATGCTTCATATGTCTTGTTGCCATGAAAACAATGCTTCCATATCCTCTAGTACTTGCATGACTAACAATGTAGAGGAATCCCAACATTTGTTGGAACAAGACATGGACCTAAATGGTGCTTCAAGTAATTCTTCATTCATTAATCATGTTTGCCTTATGGCTAAGGATTCCGAGGTGTCTCCCACCTCAAATCCAAATTGTGATGATGAGGATGAGGATTCTCATGAAGAAGGTTTTGATTTTGAATCCTTAACCAAGATGGGTGAGATGGTACTTGGTGCTCTCCCCAAAGGTAGTAAAGCTATCCCTCCTCTATGTGAAATCATTGATTATGTTACTAAGAGTAGGGAATTCATTGAGGATTTGGAAAGTCAATTTGATGAGAAATGTCAAATTGAGGGATGACTCTATTACTATAGCTTCCTTGAAAGCTTCTCTTGAAGAAGAAGAAGAACTTAGGTCTTCTCTTGAAGAGAGACTTGAATCTCTTGATGAGTCTAATGATCTTATTATTGCTAAAATCATTAAGGAAAGAGATCATGCCCTTGCTAAATATAAAGTGCTTAAAAAGGAAAAAGTTGAATTTGGTGTTGGCAATGCTAGACTAAGTGAGGACATAGAGAGACTTGACAAAGCTCACAAGGCTTTAGAAAGTGAACACTCTCTCCTTATCAAGTCTCATGATCAACTCCAAACTCAACTATCTAAGAATGATAAGCTTGCCAATTGTCTCTTCATTTCTAATATTAATGATGCTTGTGCTACTAACTCCACTTCTTGTGAAGCATCTATTTTGAAGGAGAATGTTGAGCTAAGGGCTCAACTTGAGTTGCTATCTAGCAAGTATGGGAAATTGGAAGAAAGTCATGAAAAGCTTTCTAGCTCTAATGATGATCTTCTAGCATCCCATGCTAGGCTAAAGTTAGCTCATGAGGCTATTATGTCAAAGGTAACATCTTGTGAGCCTCATGTGGACAAGGCACAACTTCTACTAAAAATGCTTTATTGCCATGTGCTAGTCCTAGTGATTCATCCATCACATATATTGCTACATCTTGTGATGAATTACTTTCATGCCTTGTTGCTCTAACAATGAAGCTTCTACTTCCTCTAGTGTTTTGTTGATACTAACCATGTAGAGGAATTAAATGAGCTCAAGGCCCAAGTCACTTCTTTGAAGAAAGACTTGGAAAAGCGTCATGTTGGGATTCACACTTGACAATATGTTGAGTGTTCAAAGACGCCCCAATGACAAGAGTGGACTTGGATTCAACTCCAATACAAGAACAAGTCCAAGTAACAAGAAGAACAAGGGCCAAGAACAAGTTAAAGATTCGGCCAAGATTGTTTGCTTCAAGTGCAAAGTTGAAGGGCACCATGTTAGATCTTGCCCTTTGAAGAAGAAGGCTCTTAGTGAGAAGCAACAAGGGAAGAAGCCTCAAGTTCAAACTCAAGTTCCTCAAGTTGAAGAACGGCCTCTTCCCAAGAAGAATCAAGCTACTCCTCAAGTCAAGATTCCAACTAAGAAGAGAGGAGGAAGTCGATGTTGCTACCTATGCCGTGAGAAGGGTCCTTGCTTCTTCATGCACAAATGGTACCTTATCCAACCCCATTATTATTGATGATGATTATTCTCTTCGGAAGGATAAGGTTGGCAATGTGTTTGCCAAATATGTTGGTACTCAAAGTGGTGTCAAGAAAAGAACCATTTGGGTTGCCAACCTATTGTGACTAACCTCTTAGGACCCAACTTGGTTGGGGACCAACAAGCTAAAACTTGATCAATAGGTGTTGTTGGAGGCATTGGAGACTTGGCTACATCATGAAGAATTAAGGGATCTTCATCAATTATATTTCTCAAGCCAAGTCATTTGGATTATATTGTTCTATCTCATATCCAATGTTCCTCCTTGCGGTAACTTTTATTTAAATCATATATACATTGAAAGTTGCTTGCACCCTTGCATGTGTTAGGTTTTGTACCTTGCTAGTGTTTGTATGTGTTGTGCTCTCTACTTACTTATCTTGAGAAATCAAGTATGTGTATGTTGGTTTGCACACCATTTACTTGTGTTGAGCCTTATTGCTTTTATTTGATATCTTATCTTGTTGGCTCTTTTTGAGAGATTAATGGACTTCCATTTTGGGGAGTGATATGCTTCGTGCACTTCACAATCCAAAAATGTGTGTACATGAGGAATACCACTTAGTGATGATATATCAATATTATCTATTCTCTATGTGGTATGTCATGCTCATGAGAAATTCAAATTCTATAATGTCCATTAATTTCTCGAGTTGGTTTTGTTTGCCTCTTGTTTAAAAAAATGGATTATCACATTATGGGGGAGTAATAAGCTATGTGCATATTACAAGCCTAGAAAATGTGAACATGTGAGGTATTGCCACCTAGAATTGATATTTTCATTATCTTATTCCTTGTGGCATGTTGCTCAAACAAGTTCCATTTGTAAATGATTTTGTTTCACTCGTTTGGATCTTGTTTGTGATGGAATTCTTGGTATGGCTTTCCCAAATATGTTCCATATATCTTTTGGGAAAATTGCTTCAAGCTACTTTGGAGTTGCTTTGCATGATCGCGTGAATTTGAAGCTATCAAGAATATCTATCTATCTAAGCATGGCTTTTAATTCCTATCCTTTGCCATATGCTTATGTTTTGTGAATATGATCTTGAATATATCTTTGCAATCCACCACCGAGAAATTCTCCATACATTACTTGTCTTGACAAGTGATAATCATATTGTGGTAAATATATTGATCATATTCACTTTGGCTCTTGCTTTGAATTGCCTTATTTGATTGCCAAGGATTTGTTTTGATCTAACTCTCATTTGTCTTCCTTGTATCTTTTGGATCCTTTATTGCTCTACTTGAAATTTGTTTTGTGCTTTCTTGAGTTGGGAAAAGCAATGAACCAATTCTTGTGCATTGACATTCAAAAGTCATACTTCTTGATAATGCACTATTCTTTGGGAAGCTATCCTACTTTGAGTAAAACACCGTTCTTTAAATTGGTATTGCAATCTTGCTTTCCTTGAACATGACTAGTGTTTGAATAATATGTATGGAGAGTGATGATCCCATTTGTGTGCATTTTGTATTCAAATGCAAATCATAAATAATGCACAAATCTTGGGGGAGCAATCCTATATGTTTTTGAACATTAGTTGTCTTCATTTGGTATTTGATCCCGATGATGTCTCTTTGGAAGACAAACATTTTTCGTCTTGGTACTTTGTGCCATCATGAAAAGTGTAGAGGGTTTGGTTTATTCCTTGATGATATTTTCATCAATTGGTATCTTACTTTCATTTGGCATCTTTTCAAAGTGGTATCTTCAATCATGTGTTGATTTGGGTCTTTGATATAATTTGGCATTTGTTTTCTTGTCACACTTGTGTGTGCTTTCTTGGTTTAATTGGTGTTTTGTCCAAATTGTATCTCATTTGGTTCTTGAAAGTCTTGTGCATGCATATTTACTATATGTATATCTTATGGCATGCTTACTTTCGTTGATCCAATATATAGGATAAACTCCATCAAATCCTAAATGGCTAAGATGTGCATGAAATTCAATTTCATATCAATATGCACATATTTATGTGGAGTTTGTCCTATGTATTGTAGTTGCTCTAACTACTTTGGACCCAATGAGTTTGGGTACCATGTTGTACTTGAATTTGTTTTAGGTACATTGAGATGCATTGGAAGCTTGTCTCATCTACAAGGAAGGTGTTATCACCATGTGCTTATTGGAGCCAAGCTCGGAT
Source organism: Poa pratensis (assembly GCA_947311845.1). Lineage (NCBI taxonomy): Eukaryota > Viridiplantae > Streptophyta > Magnoliopsida > Poales > Poaceae > Poa > Poa pratensis. The sequence goes on along the minus strand of CAMZMU010000077.1, from coordinate 16,603,790 downwards.
GATGTGAACTCTTATCTTCTACATCACCAATGCTATCTCGGTAACAAGTATCTACCTCATGCATACTTTTCTAGCTTTCAACCTTGTGTAGGTTGTTTCATGGCATGAATCTCTTTGTTGCAATTCATTTGGTTCTTGCAAAACAACTTTGTTGCAAATGTGGGCAAGCCGGGATGATTACATATCAAGGGGAATATATATAATCATTTTCATGATTCATCAATCCCATATATGTTAATCTAGCACTTTCTACTCTATGTCTCACATATGCAATATTGATGCTTTTCAAAATCATTTGCCTTTTGCGATACTTGTTATTTTCTCGGAGCATCCCATTTATCACCTTATCCCTTGTGGATATTTTTGATGCTATGATGAGTATGTGTTGGAAGTTCATCTATATCCTTTAAGATAAAATTGAGCTTTGTGCTATGCTTTTAAGCAATGATCTTATTGGTATATATATGACTTCCTCTTGGATATCATGTTCTTCACCGTTGTATCTATTTTGTGTGTGCATGTTTCTTTTGGACTTATATCTTCATGATTGATGTCTAAGTAGAAACTTATACACATGAGAGTAGCTACATCTTTAATCGGTATTCCAATTCTTAGTGACCACCCTTTTATTGCCTTTGATTCTTTGGTGGTTTCTAAATGCCACAAGCTTTGCCTTTCAATTGGTTTATTTTTTTAATAAGCTTGTGGACCTATTTGCTACTCTTGTGTTTGTGTTCAAAATTATCTAGAGGGAGTGAGGATTCCATGTTGTGCACACTATATTAAAATGCAAATCCTACTTTGTGCACGTACCTTGGGGAGTTCCCTCTTGATTGTTAGAACAATTTGTTGATCTTATCTTAATATCTTCTTATGTTCTATTGGTTTTTCGGATCCTTTTTGTTTGCTTGCTTCTTTCGTCGAAGTATCTTTCTCTTTGATATTCTTTTGCAACTTTTTGGATCCTCAATATAGTTTGATCTCCCTTCATCTATTCGTCATTGGATATGTGCATTTGATTTCACTCATATTATGAGAAATGCACACATTATGGGGGGAGCTCTTACTATATTGGCCTTCTAAATTTTTCCTCCCATTTCGGCAATCGATGCCAATGGGGGAGAAGTTTAGAGGGTTTAAGGGAATTTGGTGTTATGCTTTAGTTTCGTTCTTAAGCATTTGCCTTTCATGCTCTTGCATCCTTGCTCTTTGTGTTGCATGGTTGCTTAATTCATTATATAAACCCTCATAAAGGAATTGTCATCAATTACCAAAATGGGGGAGATTGAAAGTGCATGTGTTGCCCCATGCGTGGTTTTGGTAATTAATGACAATCCTTATGGACTAATGGTTGCATTGAGATATCTTTATAGATCTTGTCCGTGAAGAAGATTGGAGTTCATGTGTTGGACTCTAGAAGATTACATGATGATCAATGCTCTATTCAAGGGTTTATATGAAGAATGGTCATCGAGAGTTGAGCTTATTGCAAGCATGGCTTGGAAAATAAGATTGAGTGAACATTTATGTTTATCTCCAAGCCATCACCTTATAAGAGAAGAAGATAAAGTGCAAGTGGATTCATGAAGACGGATACACCATTATCTTCTTCTCTTGAGGGAGTCAAGATCGTCTTCATCTAGCTCAAGTGGAATGCGCAAGGCAAAGGTATGATCTTGATAGGGTTTCTATTTTACCGGTCTCATGGTGTTAGTGGGAGACCGGGTTATAGGATAGACGACGTACTATCAAGAGGGGCTCTCAAGTGAGTAACTTGATCGCATCTTTGTGGAGAGCTCAAACCTTTGCATACTTGGCATATCATCTTTATTGGTTCTTATTTGGCTTTTATCCATGTGAGAATTTAGAGCTTGTGTTCATCTCCATACCAAGCTCTAGTTCACCGAAAACGGATTTCGTATTGAAAACTTGTTGCGTTTTCGGTTTTGAGGTTTTGCCGGTTCATCTTCTTTAGAGAGGTTTTACCTTTCTACATTTGGTCTTCTCCTCACATGATGGACTATGATGTTTCTCTGCATAATCTTGAAGGGCTCTTCGTTGCGATTCCAACGAGCCCAAGATCATCGAAATCGGAGTCCGGATGAAAAAGTTATGGATGTTTCATTTTGGGTTCTGCTAGGCCGGCCCACAGGCTGGCCAGGCCGGCTCCCAGGCCGGCTGCCTCGGGTGGCTGCCCGGCCCACAGGCCGGCCAGGCCGGCTCCCAGGCCGGCTGCCTCGGGTGGCTGCCCGGCCTCCAGGCCGGCCCCCAGCCCGGCCAGGCCGGCTCCCAGGCCGGCCTCACAGTTTTCTCCAACGGTCAGTTTTTTGAGGGGACCTATTTAAGGGGTTTCTTCCCCAACGGTTCCCTAAGCTCAAGAGCACGAAAAGCCCCCCATTGTTGACCTTCTTGAGCTTGGATTTCTCTCTATTCCTCCATGATTCTTGCCTCAAATTAGAAGGAAAGAGAGAGGAGATCTAGATCCACCCTTCCACCAATCAATCTCTCCTCTAAGTGAGGGGAAGCCTTTGGATCTAGATTTTGGAGGGATTTGGTGTTCTTCCTTTGTTCTTCCTCTCTTCTCCCCCCATAAGCATTAGTTGCTTGTGGTGGGATTTGAGAGTGAAGGATTTGAGCACTTGTGCTCTTGCCTTTTGCATTTGGTGCATCGGTGTGCTCTCCACGAGGATTCGTGGAAGTTGAAAGCTTGTGAACTTGTTACTCTTGGGTCTTCGGGCCCTAGACGCCTTTGTGGTGGTTGGACCCTTGTGTGGTCACTTGAAGCCGTTCGGGAGCCCCCAATCCCATTGTGGGTTGTGCCTCGAATTGTTGTTGAGAGCCGTTCGGGAGCCCCCAACCTATTGTGGGTTGTGCCCCGGATTGTTGTTGAAAGGCTCCGGATTCCGCCTCGAAGGAATACCGATAGTGGAAGGTGAACCAAACCTTTGTGGTGCGGTTCATCGGAGAAGAGGGTGAAACCTTTGTGGTTGTTGAACCGTTGTGTCGGTTCACACCTCTCCAACGAGACGTACTCCCTTTCAAGGAGGAACTCGGGAATACATCCTCGTCTCCGCGCGACTCAGTTATTTCTATACCCGAGCCTTTTACTTATGCACTTTACTTTGTGATAGCCTTCGTGCTTAAAGTTTTCTATATTGCTATCACCTTGTTGCTTGTCTTGCTTAGCATAAGTTGTTGGTGCACATAGGTGAGCCTAGTATATTTAGGTTGTTGGCTTGGTAATTTAAACACATAGTTTTATTCCGCAATTAGCAAGCCTTTAACCGGAAAAGTTTTAATCGCCTATTCACCCCCCCTCTAGGCGACATCATTGTCCTTTCAAACTTGGAGGATCCCCGAAGTGCCCCTCCTATGACCAATCGAAGGATGTTGATCACCTCCTTGTTCGCTGCCATCGAGCCCGTCAAGTCTGGAACTTCTTCTTCCCTCAAGATGCAAACCTACAATTTGCACCGCGATCTCCTAGAGCATCTAGAAACGTCGCAACTCCATCATTTTCAACAACGTTGATGAGCCGCTTCATATGGTCATACGGTGGTGTTTAGATGATATTCGCCTATGGGCTAATCGATGTAATTCAGCTACTTCTGCTGCCCGCCTCACTCTCTGGTGCACCATCTTTGAACCACCGTGAGAAAAGCTTCTCCTTCTTCTTCTTCCCCACCCCCTCTCCTTTTGTAACATGTGATTTGTAAAACATTGGTTTTAATAAAAGTTGTTCAGGTTGGCACTTAGCCCACCGTCGTGCCGGTAAAAAAAAGGATGTTGCATATCAATTAAATAAATATGTACCTGTTCAATACATCGAAATTGTGAGTAAATACTGCAAAGTATTTATTTCTGTTGTCAAAACAATCATTAAGAAAAATTTTGTAGCAAATAACATTTCACAAGATTACACTATAATTTCCAACACTGACATTGAACGAGGTCCAATAGATGGCCATACACGTCAACATTTCATGGCGCTCAATTTGGTGAATGCTTCTATCCATTTTGACCCAGGCTTATTTTGACTTATTTTTTTCGTCTGAAGGTTAATTGTTCATTTCCTTTATGCTGTTCTAATCAGTGAATTTAGTAGCTCTCCCGCTAACCTTAAAAAAGCTCTCAACCATCTCCCGTCTCTACCGCCTTCTTTATAGAAAATTCCAGAACCACAAATAGTTAGGACTTCCAATGTATGATCTGTAATCTAGAACCCTACAAAAAAACCACATTTAAAAAAAAACCTTTTCAATCATTTTACTGATATCAAAAGGAAAAAAGAAAGGAAAGTGGATTGAACCGAAACTTAGAATCAGGGAAAATTTGGTAAACCCATTTTGGAAAAAGCAATTTAATACTCCCTCCGTCCGGAAATGGATGTCTTGGATTTGTCTAGATTCAAATGTATGTAGATATGTTTTAGTGTATACATACATCCGAATTTGGATATATGTAAGACATCATTTTTCAAACGGAGGGAGTAGATAATATTCAAGCTAAAGCATGGCTAATAAATCAAAGCATAGAAAAGGCTGGGTTGGCTAATCAAATTAGAAGATTTTGAGCCAAAACCTTGTGAATTCAACAAGAGAAAAATCGACAAAAACTTAGACATACTTGACTTCCAACAATGCAACTTTCAACCTTACTTTACATCGTTCTAGCAAATAAAAACAATAAAACGAAGATATGGTAGATCCATGCTTTTGCCGTGGGCATTTCACGTTGCCATCAGAGTGGACTATATGACATAATTGGGTTGTTTTTTTTCTCGGACATACTAGCCTTTTCCTATGAATGCTTAAATGTCAAGTACAGTAACATATTTTTGGATTGTTATTAGTAGGCCATTTTTGCTAGCAACCTTCACTTTTTAAGGGCACTATGCTATTACCGTAGTTTCGTGTAGTGTTATCTGCTAAAGAAAAAAGTATTTTCCTTAAATGTCCGAAGTTATACTTTTTGGTAGTCATGTCAGCGGACATGTAATACGTTGCCCTAAAATTTGCAACAATTTATTTCTTATTTTTATAAATAATAATTTCATGAATGTTTTGTAGATCACTCTACCATTTTAGGGACTAATGTTTTTCTTCTGGGAATGGTGAAAATTGTAGCCTTTCTTCGAAGCAAATGAAATTCTAGCTCGTAGCTAGACTACAGCATGGCCACTGTTTATCCTCTAACCCTAAAGGCCTAAATCTAAGATGGCCCAATCGGCCCATAACCCATCTCCTCTTTCAGTATAAATACCCTTCCGTCTCCGCTCCCGCACGCCGCCTCCACAAAACCCTAGCCTCCCTCCGCAGCCGCAGCGGCGCGCACCCCACTTCCTCCTTCCTGAACACAGCGGCCTCGCCGGCGAGAGGACAGGATGGCGACCGAGGCACCACCGGCCGAAACCGCGGCCTCCACAGCGCGCACGGTGAAGGATGTCAACCCCCACGAGTTCGTCAAGGCCTACTCCGCCCACCTCAAGCGCTCCGGCAAGGTAACACGCCCAGCTCTTTCAGATCCGTCTCTAGGGTGGACTACAGTAGGGTATTTGTTGGAGGAGACTCCCTTCTTCAGGATCTTAGCGCCATCCCATGCGATTTGTCTGTGACGTCGAGCGTATATATTCCGTTCATTCCCGAATAGAGTTTCAATCCTCTTGCTTCGTTTAGGCCAACTACGCCCACCTCGGTTGTAAATTCTGTTGTTGTATCGTTTGTTGTTGCTAGTCCAGTAGTTGAGGAACGCGATTTCTGTGTGCAAAATCGATTGATCCAACATGGACATCTATTTGTAGATCTCATGCAAATGAATGGTGCTTTTCTTGTTGTAGTTTTATTTTGGGTACTGTATTTTGTTTGTTGTCTGTTCACTCTAATACGTGAATGTAAGTTTGTGATCACTTCTTACCTAGAGTTGATGACAAAAATGTACTCCCTCCGTTCACAAACGGATGTCTCAACCTAGCTCAAATTTGCATGCATCTACACACTAAATCATGACTAGATACATGCAAATTGAGCTAGCTTGAGACATCCTTTTATGAACGGAGGGAGTACAATTTATGCGAGTCATCTCATTTTATTTGACCCAAATATGCTTGTGTTTGTATGGATTCGAAGTTCCATATTCATTTAACATTCCTTTGTTAAGGAAATTCTATTTAGGAAGTAGTGATTTTAGCTGCATGGTTCTGAGACAGGCCAACCATTTGTACATTGGTCAGGTTTACGTTTTAATATTGTCTACTAGAATTCTCAGCACTGATGTGATATTTTCTCATACAGATGGAGCTTCCAGAGTGGGTTGACATTGTCAAGACTGCAAGGTTTAAGGAGCTCCCCCCTTATGATGCTGACTGGTACTACATCAGGGCTGGTGAGTAGACCTGTTTTGCCCTTTTCATCTAGTATGTTACATGTCTGATTCGTTTCCTGGGCATATGATAATTCTCATCTGTCCTTCCATGTTCTCACAGCCTCGATGGCAAGGAAGATCTACCTGAGGCAGGGTATTGGGATCGGTGGCTTCCAGAAGATCTATGGTGGACGCCAGAGGAATGGGTCACGACCCCCGCACTTCTGCAAGAGCAGTGGTGCTGTTTCTCGCAACATCCTCCAGGAGTTGCAGAAGATGGGCATTGTGGATGTTGACCCTAAGGGGTAATGCATCTGCTTTTGTGCTTTCTTGTGTTCAGCCGCTGTTATTTCTGTAACTATGAAGCTTTTGTTTGCTTATCTTGTTTTGATTTTATCTTTTGCAGTGGAAGGCTCATCACCTCCCAGGGAAGGCGTGATCTTGACCAGGTTGCTGGAACTGTCCCTGCTGAATTCTGAGCAGTTGAAATCCTGTTGATGGAATCATGTTTGGTAGTAGGAATTGGCTACAGTTTTGAACCCTTCGTTTGTTATGAAAGAATTTGAAAAGTAGCATCCTGTTTATGGTACAATGTGATTGTCTGAGCTTCTAAATTAACTGCCAGTTCTTCTGGGACAATCTTTTGCTTTTGAACTCTTGTGATGAAGTTTGATTATTTTTCCATATCGTGAAATGTGACATGGTTATTATTAGCGTACTGTAATATTTGTCTGGTATTAGAGTTGTCTTCTGTTGGTTAATAATATGTGTAGATATCTTATTGATCAAAAGATTAAGCAATAGGAGCAGAATTGTCACTAGGTGATTAAAGTTTAACCAAAGAGCTACAAGAACCTCTAGTCATTAACTGAAGAGCTTGCTTTGTTTGTTAGCCAGTGCGTTGAAAGCTTAGTAATATATTTGCAAAATAGAGCTTAGTTGTAAATGTAGCTTAGTAAAGGTCTTTGAAGTTATAGATAAAAGGTGTTGTCATGCTTCTTAAATGACAATTTGAAAAGTCATAATCAAAGGGCTCGTAAACTTGTTAGAGCAACTATGATTGTGGGTTATAAGCTTGTTTACAGAGAGACAGTAAAATGGAGGGATCCCTTGAGCAGAAGTCTGTGTATTATTTAGGTAAAAGCACCAAATGAGAGGAAAGAAAAAGAGTGTAAAAAGACTATCCTTAGCAAAGCTTATAGCTTACTCTACTATATGAGACACAACAGATTCCCAAGTCAAACTGACTGAAAAAATGAAACAACCCAATGGGCAGACTGCAGAGATGGCGCCTATGCAAAGCATCGCAGAGACTGCAGAGATGTGGAAGATTATGGGTACTCAAATTTTGGAGATCATTATTCTTAACCTTTCGCTGAAAGTTCTTGCTTCTGAACCTACTGATCTCATCAAAACCATGAGGTTTGTTGTTCAATTTCCAAAATCTAGCACGGTTGGATAAAAAAGGGGCTATGTTATCATATGGCATGATGTGAAAAAATATTGCTACCAATATTTGATTGTTGACTAGAAGGCATGAGTAATTCCCATGTGAGATCACAACCAATTTAATGACAACTCAACTCCATAATAATTAATTATATGAAAATAAATGGAAAATGAAGGAAATCTCAAGAGCCCCATCGTTTCATTTGGCTGTTATCATTTCATTTGGAAAGTGAAATGACATAGTTAGGGATAGGAATTTGCAAAAAATATAAAAGGCATTTGTTAGAATTTCAAATGAAATGACAGGTCCAATTCCATGACAGCCAAACAAGTTGGGCATGAAATCACGAATGAATTGCATGAATGATGGCTTCCAAACGATCCAAGGGTTATGACTGTTCTTAGACTTTCTCAACACTGGATGAATTTCTTGTAGCATGGTGTAACCCTGCAATTCGAAAAAGCTGTTTCACATTGTGATGGTGTCACCATCACCGCGGCCCCTCTCGTGCCCCACCCCACATACTATTGTAGCACCGCAAAGAGCGGGTGACTCGTGCATGCAACTCACCTCATCGACAACTAGTTTTGATCTAGTTTCCTGGGGATCAATTCTAACAATCTTCTCATAGTCACTAGGTTTTTACTGGAATTTGGAAACTCGGGAGCATGATCGTCGAGTGCTTCCTGTGTCCTTCGGGTTCTATATTGTAAGTATCTTGTTGGGAGATTTGGATGAGCGAGGTGATCCTAATAAATGGAAAATGCTGCATCCATTGCATTTGCCCATATGTGTACTACTGTACTCATCTCCAATTTAAAGAGTTCAACAATCGTGTGAGATTTGTTCTCCTATCTATGCTCATTTTCGAATGTACAGGGAATAGGATATACATTGCTTTCAACGTGTGAATGTGTGACCCTTAATTAAATAGATGGCTGCCTAATGGCCATCTCCCTTCATACCGGTGGTTAGAATTACTATTTGGATCAATAGAGGAAAATAATCAAGTCTTGTGATAAATTCTGTTCGATTTGGTTGGATCGGGTATGCAAGCTAATGATTGGTTTTTGCTCGTATAAATTGACAGCTTTTACCTGGAGTTCAAGACATAATGTTGACAGATAGATCTACAACAATTTAGAGTCTTTTCACACAAATCATTAATCGAGCTATCTCCATTTTTTAAGGGGCATTATATCAACAAATTACACACACCCGACAAGGGGAGAATAAAATCGTGTACAGTCAAATAAGAAGTTTTTTTTGCGAAGAAGTGTTTTTTTTCTTACTGCGAGGTAATGAAAATGACTATTTTGTTTCCTGTTTTCTGTGAGGTAAGGAAAATGTACATCTTGATGAAAAGTGTCAAAGATAATGACATGCATGACACAGTGGAAATCACAGAACCGGTACGGCTTGCGTAAGGATAGAGGAGGTGACCAAAATGCATTCTAGAGTTCCATCCCTCTAGCGGGTGAAGCTGCCGGCCCTCCCGCTTCTGGCGGCCTTTTTGGTTTCGAAGGTGTGGCCCCTCGCATGCGGAAATGTTTCCGTTTCTTTTTTTAGATTGTTTCATTTTCTTCTTTAGAATGGTATGTCGGTGGCGACATCCTAAAGTCACAATAGGGTTCCCCATACTATGCTCCCTCCGGTGGAGCGGGCTAACACCGGTGTAGGGCGCGTGAGGTTGTGTATCCGACAGATATCCTGGAATCCGAACCATTTTATATTCATTTGTGCGGTTGCAGGTGTTCCTCTTCCAATTTACAACTGTCATCATTCACGATGTTTGTTGCTCTGATGCGTTGGTCGTTCAAGACATTAGAACAACGACTTCTTGTATGTTTACTAGTACAATAAGCTCTACTACAACAAGTTACTTGATTCCGGTAAGAGAGGGGTGAGGACGACGACGCGCATTCGGCTCGCTCCACTGCTTGCAGTTATCGCTAAGTGCTCCCAAGGCCTATGTAATTTTTATTACTTTTGAGTTTTTTATACTGTCGTGAAATGATCAATAGATCTGTTGACCTGTAAAAACAAAACTGTCAGAGATCTGGTAAACGGAAGGAGGAAGTCTTCAGTTAGAGTGACCGGTCTGCGTGGCACACTCGATCCGTTCCCTCGTTTTTCTCCTTTATTTCATTTTTCTTGTTAGGTTTCTCGCATTTATTTTCATTTCGTCCTCCCCCCCCCCCCCCCCCCCCCCCTCGCTGCCAACTCCCCTCCGAAGGAAGCGCCCCTCTCGATCCACTGGCGGCGGCCGCGGCGAGCTCCCACGGCGCGACGGCTGACCAGTAAGAAAACCCGCACCCTCCTCCCCACCCTCCGCCCGGTTCCTCCTGCCCGGCGGGTGGATCCTCTCGGTCTCATCCAGATCCGTCCGGCTGATAATTCTGCAATTATTGGTCCCCCGATTCGTCCGTTCGTTAGTCCACTGTGCGGTATCGCTTCCCCTGAGTCTAATTTGGGAAAAAATCGTTGTTTTAGGTCTCGATTTCGTCACTCCGGCTGTTGACTGACCGGCCGATCGTGGCGATGGGAGGACGGTCACGGTGGTGACCGTTAGCGAGTTATTACTGCCTGGCTCCTTGCTGCGATGGCTTCCAAGGCCGTTGCTGAAATAGTGGCTGCGAAGCAATGCGCTAAGGACGTCACCGAGTCCACCGAGGCCGCGCCTTGTAGGAGGCAGTCTGAAGAGCGAATTGGCGGAGCAAGCAAACCGGGGCCTGTTTCGCCGAGAGCAGTCCCGCTGGGCGATGTAGCTACATCCAGTGGAGTGAAAGAAGACGATAAGGGTTGCAGTTCGGTTGATGGCTCTGTGAAACTGGATGACGATGAAGATGCCGAGAAGAGCTCCATGCGGGGGAGCGTTAAGGACAGCTCGGTGTCTGCTAAGTTCAGCGACGGAACGAGCAGCCTGACGAAGGCCAGCGGGAGCACCAAGGTCAGTGGCCAGGCTGATTTCGTCCAGAGTGGGAAGAGCAGTATTTATCGGGCCAGTGCCGGCAGCGACGTGAGCGACGACAGCACCTGTAGCAGTATATGCAGCAGTGCTAGCAAGCCTCACAAGTCGAACGATTCGAGGTGGGAGGCGATTCAGGTGATACGGACCAAAGAAGGTTCGCTAGGGTTGAGTCATTTCAGGCTGCTTAAGAGGCTTGGCTGTGGCGACATTGGCAGCGTTTATTTGTCGGAGCTTAGTGGCACGAAATGCTACTTTGCTATGAAGATCATGGACAAGGCGTCTCTAGCTGGCCGTAAAAAGCTTCTGAGAGCACAGACTGAGAGGGAGATACTGCAGTGCTTGGACCATCCTTTTCTTCCAACTTTGTACACCCACTTCGAGACGGATAAATTCTCGTGCCTGGTGATGGAGTTTTGCCCTGGAGGAGACTTGCATACCCTAAGGCAGAAGCAGCCTGGGAAGTATTTTCCTGAACAAGCTGCCAAGTAAGTGCCTTCATTCTATGTTTTATTTCACTGATAGCTCTATATAAATGTTATCACATTCATGATCAACCAATCCTTTTTATTTCTTTTGTTACAAGCATCGAGTCGTGTACTAATACAACAGGTTTGGTGCGGTGGATATATTGAACATTTCTTGTCAAATTATACGTTTAATCTATTTATTTAGACAAAAATTGATCGCCATCGTCTCTCATATGATTATTGGCATCTACTTGTGTATCTAATATTCCAGTAGCATTGATATTAACCTTTTAGATTGTAAAATCAGATTCACTTCATGTTCTTGTGCCTGTTCTTTGCTCATAAATGTTGAAATTTTTGTTATTCAAATGTCGAATAAATGCTTGTCGGTATCATGGATCATATGGTCTTCTTGTATTTTCTTAAGTTTATCAGGCACTTTTTGTTTGGCCTCTCTACGATTAACAGCTACTCCATCCGTTCCTAAATATAAGATGTTTTAGGCTTTTTTTGATTTGCAGGTATCTAGACGTGTTTTAGTGTGTTGGTTCACTCATTTTAGTCCGTATCTAGTCCACATTGATATATCCTAAACATCTTATAATTTGGAACGGAGGGAGTGTCTTTGATTTGCTATTCTTGGGAGCTTTTCTGTTACTGTTAGCAAGGAATGTTGGAAATAAGAATTGAGTGTCATTTTTTATTTAGAAAAACATACTTTCGAGACAATTTCACATCTTAAAATCTTAAGGATGACAAAATCTGTAGCTCGTTAGTCATGTATTATTTGTCGTTGATATTAGACATGTAAGCGCTAGAAGTGGTACTGTGGTAGTGATGCTGTTGGTAAACCAAATTTTGGGTTTCATATCTAGCCCACAACTTGCTTGGGACAAAAGGATAGTTGTTATTGCACATGTTTGGCGATGTACATAACATAAATAGATTAATGGGCATGCTTCTGTAAATGTCACCACCTTTACTTGGAGGTTCTTGATTAATGGGATTCTACCTGTTAAATAGATTAATGGGCATGCTTGTGTAAATGTCACCACCTTTACTTGGAGGTTCTTGATTAATGGGATTTATCCTTTACCAACTCCTTCCTGTGGTTGGATTAATTAATGGTCAACCAAACTTTGCATTCACACTAGCATTTTGGCTTCTGAACAAAGGATGTTTTCTCCGGGAAGTTGTGACTTTAACACTAAAATAAATGCTTTGTAACTAAATATGTCATTAATTTGGGATCCCTAATCTATTAAAAAGTCGCATCTCACATCCATGTTCAGTATCTAGTTACATAGTCTGGTGCATATCTATAGGGATTGTTTTTGTAATAGGAAATGTCACATGTACTTGAATTGAAACATTCATCGGTTGGGTGTTCTGTTCATCAGAGTCTTGGATTGTGTGGACTATGGAGTCATCTTGGTTATGGAACTTTGACTCTTCTTTTGTTCTGATCAGTCCATTTAATCAAAGCTTTTTGCTTTGAAGAGTAAACATAGTTGTCATACCTTTAATGGTTAAGACTTATCAATTGTCTGAACATAAACAACGCCTTCAGCATATCAGGATATCATTTTTGCAACTAGATATGGAATTTTATCGTCAAACATAAACAATGCCTTCAGCATATCAGGATCATTTTTGGTCCACTATATAAATTCTTATATCTGGAGTTACTTCTGTACCCATGTAAATTACTTCAGTTTAGTTTACCCGCTGTTTGTATGTTCTTCACTTGTGCAACTGAATTAGACATTGGATACAAATATACACAACTGGAGAATATATCCTGGCTAAGTTGGCACTGACACGTAGGCTTGGTGCCGCACATGTTTGGCAATGTACATAACATTTCTCTATCATGTGATAGTTGTAGGTACTAGCACACACTTTTAAGTGTAAGAGCTCATGTTATCTTTAAAATATGTGCAGATTTTATGTAGCAGAGGTGCTTCTTGCTCTAGAATACCTACACATGCTCGGTATCATATATCGGGACCTCAAGCCAGAGAATGTTCTTGTGAGAGAAGATGGCCACATTATGCTGTCAGATTTTGATTTATCCCTCCGTTGTGATGTGAGCCCTACCCTTCTTAAATCTTCAAATCCTGGTGTAGATCCTAACCTAAAGGGAAATCAAGCTTATTGTGTACAGCCCGTGTGCATTGAGCCAGCCTGTATCCAGCCTGCTTGTGTTACGACAACCACATGCTTCTCACCTCGCTTTTTCTCATCCAAGTCCAAGAGGGAGAAGAAGGAAAAGAAGGCAAAGGCAGACATTGCAAGTCAGGTCAGACCACTCCCTGAGCTCGTTGCAGAGCCCACAGATGCAAGGTCTATGTCATTTGTTGGCACCCATGAGTACTTGGCACCTGAGATTATAAAGGGCGAGGGACACGGGAGCGCTGTGGACTGGTGGACTTTTGGCATATTCTTGTATGAACTTCTTTTCGGCAAGACTCCGTTCAAAGGTTCAGGGAACAGGGCAACACTATTCAATGTTGTTGGACAACCCCTCAGGTTCCCTGAATCACCTGTTGTGGGTTTTGCTGCGAGGGATCTTATAAGGGGATTGCTCATCAAGGAGCCACAGCATCGATTGGCATACAAGCGTGGAGCCACAGAAATTAAGCAGCACCCCTTCTTTGAAGGTGTTAACTGGGCATTGATAAGGTGTGCTACTCCTCCAGATATCCCCAAGCCAGTTGAGATCCCTCGGCCAGTAGCCTCAACAAGTCAAAAGGCAGCACCATCAGCCAAGAAAGGTCCAGACAATTATCTTGAATTCGATTTCTTTTAGTGGATTCTTCTAAGATCATTTTATTTGCAACCTGTAAAGTCCTTTTTTTCCAAGACCTTTTTTTATAATAACTTGATATGTAGATGGCATATGTTCCTAGTGCTATTCTTAAGTTCCATTTGCAGTTCATTTCACCTCATCACATTGGATGGGAGCCTCTATCAAGTGGATGTTGTAATATCCTTCATCAATAACTGAGAAATAGGTTCTCTTCAATAACAAATAAATGTTTATGTTCCATCCCTAACTTCGATTTCGGAAGCTATATTTGGTGTACGGGATGGTGATCACACATTGATGGGGTAAATGTCACTGGAGCAAGTTCATTCCAAGCAGGCCCTAAGGAAATCCTTATGGTGTTTGAACGAGAGAACCTGGAATGTTGCAGTTCTATTGAAAATGTTCAGTAGTTCGTGGAGTAATGTTAACAGTGGATTACATGCAATATATGTCTGCTATGCATAATGTTATAATGGTTCAATCCTCCAACGGGTTGCTTGCTAGAATGTTGATTGAATTTGCCTCCACTTCACATGGATGTTTGTTTTCAGTCAGCACTTGAATTAGAGTCGGATATCTTTGCTGACCACTATAAAATGAACCTTAGTATACTAATATTGCAGAATTACTGCTGAGGCCTACACTGCTGGGAGTTGTTCACGTTAGAATCATGTCCTGGGGTCTAAACATATACCATCCAAATTCCAGTTTGCCCTTTTCTGTCTACTTGGCTTGCATTCTGAACTACGGCTATTCTGTTTTCAAGCAACTCTAAATTTTGCAATTTTTCCATTTGTATTCGAAATACCGGATCCCAACATTCTAGGCTGCAGTATGCATGAAAACATTCTAACACATTTGTTTGTGCGTGGACAAGAGCATATTTTTGTGTGCTTCTTGAATACATGTCCCCAGACCCCAGGTGCGTAAATGATTAAAGAAAGTAGTACCACTGCCGCTTGCTGATCTCCTATAAAGCATATCACTTGTTTTAGTAAGTTGGCGGTACTTGGTTTTCAGTATTCATAAATTTGATGTTCCGCGTAGCATCTTACTTCAGCCAATGCTCCTTCCCTCTGCCTTTTTTGAGTACTCAGTGTCTTATGCTCCAAGTATCATTTTAAACATGACAGGTACGTGCTCCTGAATAACTACACCTGTTTCCTGGCATACTCTCTGTCCCAAATTGCAACGCGAATTCGGAGTCACGAGAGACTTTTAACTTATAGTTACTTGACTGCTATGTGGTTTTTGCTCTATTGAGTCACAATCTTAAGTAATTTTGAATACAAATGGGGTCAGAGTTTAGGCAACAACTGCATACATGTGGCTGGGTAAACGTTTATCCGATGACGACGTAGCCAAGACCGAGGGAAGGGTGGCGGCAAAAGACCTGTGATTTAGAAACACTACAGTAATTCGGAGAAACCTGACCGTTTTATGTTTACAACAAGCGAGGGGAGCTCTCCCCTCTATATACCTGGGGAACTCAGCACCCCTTCATGAGCATTTTTGATTTTAAATCTTTTAGCTCTCCGAGCTTTTCTTTAGCTTTCCCACTTATTCATTTCCGTTCTTTTTGTAAATATTGATTGTTGATAATTGAAATCAGAGTACGGATGGGGGTCTTATGTGTTTAATTTCTTAACATGCAACTCATGCGTAACTCGGAAAATATTAGTTAAACCCATTTGCAATCCATGTGTAACTAGAGAAATATAATTTGCAGCTCATGTACAACCCTCGGACGGCACAAATCACGATACAAATCTAATTGTCTAGGAGTCGACAGAGCTCTAACTAAATTCGGTGTCGAAACATAATTAGCAAAACCGTTTGAGGTAGGTTAGGTATGGTCGTGGCCATGTGGGTGGAGAAACATCATTTAGTGATTCATATGGGCCACCATTTTTGTTTTCTTAGAGTTTAAGAAACATAAGCTACTGTTCTAGACTCTAGAGTTCCTGAGATTGAAATATTAATAACCGTACGTCATCCGAGAATATCATGTTCATGTAGGAATAAAACGTACTCACTCCGTTCCAAATTACTAATTGACTTCCATATATCTATATTTGGATGTATATGTACATGTAACATGTCTAGGTATATCCAAACGTAGATATATGGAAGTAAATTAATTTGGAACTGAGGGAGTACCTCTTATCTCAAAAACTAATAATCGGCCGGCAGCACTAGATTCGTGAATGCATTACTAGATGCTACATATCTGGTGATTAGCGTCACACACACACACACACACACACACACACGCACGCGCACGCGCACGCACACGCACACGCACACGCACACACACACACACACACACACACACACACACACACACACACACACACACATATTCTCCGGCCAGCAAATGAAGCCTTTCGGCGTGTCGGGCAATGAGGGGGATTCCTAGCTCCTGATTTATGTATTTAGTTAGCTCAGTTTGACAACAGCAAAATTGTCAAAGACTTAATTTTCGCTAGTGGGGCATCAGCTAGCTACTTCTTTTCTGCACCCTGGCTAGCTTTCCCCTCAACGGCATAATTTGAGGATACTACATATAGTGGACGATTAGTGGTCTGTCCATTAATATATATAAGCATTCTTTAGATATGTATATATAGAAGGGCTTGCTCTTTCTTTTCGCTTATCTTTGGAATCAGATCTAGTGATCTACTTTACATTCTAAATTTCCTTTTCTTTAGGGAATGTAGTATATATATGTAGCATGTCAGGAGCACACACCCCATATTCCCGCATCATGTCTCATGCACAAACGTCACCCATAAAATAGGTGCTAATTAGCGCCATATATGAAGGCTCGGATCACCAATTTTCCAATAAAATGCATTCCAAGTTATGAATTCAAGTAGTAGTATAAACGAAGGTCTTAACTGCATTTTTTTTAAAGGATGACTGCAGTTGTTTCTAGACCGAGAAATACGTTTTATGAACTTTTTCTAGCAACTCTCAAAGAAGGACATCTCGAAGGATGGCTGTGGTTCCACCTTTGCCTCATACCATTTGGTACGCCCGTGGTTTTGTTTTCATCCAAAAGGGATAACAAATTTCGGTGGCAAATGATAGGTCTGAAGTTCGTTTCAGACTGACCCCAACAGAGAAGAAATGAACATGTTGATTAAGTCTAACAGCTGTTGGAGGTCAATTTGTTGCATGAGGCAGATGTATTCATTTTGATCGTGTTGAAGGATTCAAATTGGCAAAGGTGATATGACTACTTTTTGGGAGGATCGCTGGCATGCTGTTTGCCCAAAAAATCCAAGGCTTTTGGATGTCTCTACTTTGGTTTCTCACCTTCCTATGGCCTAACCTAACACAACCAAGCAAAGAAGTCCACTTTCCTACCCCTTTTGACGCACGTCTATGGGGGTAGACGAAAACGTTAGGGTTTTCCCAGCGGATTCAGGGTTTCGCTGAAGCGGGGCCCCGGAGCGTCGGAACCCCACCAAAACCTAGGTTGTGCCATACCATATGTCTACAAGTGTGTTGTGTGTTGTAAATGTGCCATATCCTACTCCGGGGTGAGACCGGCTTCACCGGCTTCACTTTCTCTCTAGTGAGTTTCTGCACTTAGAGGTGAAAACTCCTGTTTCGGGCGAACCGGATGGAATCTTGTGTTGATTTGGGGTAGACTTTGGTTTCTCACCTTCCTATGGCCTAACCTAACACAACCAAGCAAAAAAGTCCACTTTCCTACCCCCTTTTGACGCACGTCTATGGGGGTAGACGAAAACGTTAGAGTTTTCCCAGCGGATTCAGGGTTTCGCCGAAGCGGGGCCCCGGAGCGTCGGAACCCCACCAAAACCTAGGTTGTGCCATACCATATGTATACAAGTGTGTTGTGTGTTGTAAATGTGCCATATCCTACTCCGGGGTGTGACCGGCTTCACCGGCTTCACTTTCTCTCTACTGAGTTTCTGCACTTAGAGGTGAAAACTCCTGTTTCGGTCGAACCGGATGGAATCTTGTGTTGATTTGGGGTAGACTTTGGTTTCTCACCTTCCTATGGCCTAACCTAACACAACCAAGCAAAGAAGTCCACTTTCCCACCCCCTTTCAACGCACGTCTATGGGGGTAGACGAAAACGTTAGGGTTTTCCCAGCGGATTCGGGGTTTCGCCGAAGCGGGGCATCGGAGCGTCGGAACCCCACCAAAACCTAGGTTGTGCCATACCATATGTATACAAGTGTGTTGTGTGTTGTAAATGTGCAATATCCTACTCCGGGGTGTGACCGGCTTCACCGACTTCACTTTCTCTCTACTGAGTTTCTGCACTTAGAGGTGGAAACTCCCGTTTCGGGAGAACCGGATGGAATCTTGTGTTGATTTGGGGTAGACTTTGGTTTCTCACCTTCCTATGGCCTAACCTAACACAACCAAGCAAAAAAGTCCACTGGCGTACTCCCTTTCGACGCACGTCTATGGGGGTAGACGAAAACGTTAGGGTTTTCCGAGCGGATTCGGGGTTTCGCCGAAGCGGGGCATCGGAGCGTCGAAACCCCACCAAAACCTAGGTTGTTCCATACCATATGTATACAAGTGTGTTGTGTGTTGTAAATGTGCAATATCCTACTCCGGGGTGTGACCGGCTTCACCGGCTTCACTTTCTCTCTAGTGAGTTTCTGCACTTAGAGGTGAAAACTCCCGTTTCGGGAGAACCGGATGGAATCTTGTGTTGATTTGGGGTAGACGTTGGTTTCTCACCTTCCTATGGCCTAACCTAACACAACCAAGCAAAAAAGTCCACTTTCCTACCCCTTTTGACGCACGTCTATGGGGGTAGACGAAAACGTTAGAGTTTTCCCAGCGGATTCAGGGTTTCGCCGAAGCGGGGCCCCGGAGCGTCGGAACCCCACCAAAACCTAGGTTGTGCCATACCATATGTATACAAGTGTGTTGTGTGTTGTAAATGTGCCATATCCTACTCCGGGGTGTGACCGGCTTCACCGGCTTCACTTTCTCTCTACTGAGTTTCTGCACTTAGAGGTGAAAACTCCTGTTTCGGTCGAACCGGATGGAATCTTGGGTTGATTTGGGGTAGACTTTGGTTTCTCACCTTCCTATGGCCTAACCTAACACAACCAAGCAAAAAAGTCCACTTTCCCACCCCCTTTCAACGCACGTCTATGGGGGTAGACGAAAACGTTAGGGTTTTCCCAGCGGATTCGGGGTTTCGCCGAAGCGGGGCATCGGAGCGTCGGAACCCCACCAAAACCTAGGTTGTGCCATACCATATGTATACAAGTGTGTTGTGTGTTGTAAATGTGCAATATCCTACTCTGGGGTGTGACCGGCTTCACCGACTTCATTTTCTCTCTAGTGAGTTTCTGCACTTAGAGGTGGAAACTCCCGTTTCAGGAGAACCGGATGGAATCTTGTGTTGATTTGGGGTAGACTTTGGTTTCTCACCTTCCTATGGCCTAACCTAACACAACCAAGCAAAAAAGTCCACTGGCCTACCCCCTTTCGACGCACCTCTATGGGGGTAGACGAAAACGTTAGGGTTTTCCAGCGGATTCCGGGTTTCGCCGAAGCGGGCCCCGGAGCGTCGGAACCCCACCAAAACCTAGGTTGTGCCATACCATATGTATACAAGTGTGTTGGGTGTTTCAAATGTCCAAGCTCGGGGGTAGATATGCGGGTCCCACCGGACTACGGTTTCAATAAAACCGGATAGCTAGAGTGCCGGAATCACTCAAAAATTTGCGTGTGGTCATACGATATAATAAAATAAATTATAATAAAACTCTACAAATTTATAATGTAATAAATTCTAATGGTTTACAATATTAAAATTAAATAATATGAAAAAAAGAAAAAAAGCCTACGCCGACGGCTTTGCCGTCGGCGTAGGTCCACCTTATCTACTACCCACACCTACCCCAGCCACCAAACCCACCCGCACCTTATCCTGTCCAACCCCGCACGCCCCACTCGTCCTCCTCCGCCGGCCGCCGTCTCTAGCCGTCCTCTCCCGACACCCGGCCGCGCCACCCGTCCTCCTCCGCCGCCCCACCCGTCCTCCTCCCCCGCCGGCCGCCCCACCCGTCCTCCTCCGCCGCCGCCGCCTCTAGCCGTCCGACCCCGACCTCGCCGCGGCGCTCCGACCCCGACCTCGCCGCGCCTCCCCCGACCTCGCCGCCAGGTACTCCCCGCCCCTCCCCTATTTTCTGTGTATTTTAGATTTAGGGATTTTAGGAGTAGGATTTTAGGGATTTTAGGAGTAGAAATTATAGATGGAAATTATAGGATTTTAGGGATTTTAGGAGTACGATTTTAGGGATTTTAGATTTAGGGATTTTAGGAGTAGAAATTATAGATGGAAATTTAGTGGTAGAAAATAGAAAATAACAAAATGATTTAGGGATAGATGTAGTAAATAAAATGTTGTTGAAAATAGAAAATAACAAAATGATTTAGGATAGATGTAGCAAATAAAATATTGTTGAAAATAGAAAATAACAAAATGATTTTAGGGATAGATGTAGCAAATAAAATGTTGTTGACAATTATTTTTCATATATTCATTTCATATGACTAACCCCTGTATCAAATGCTTTTACTTAACTAAGTATCATGTCGGAGCCGGAGCGAAAGTTTCGTGGTGTTCACCGGAGACCCACGAAGATCCCGACTTGGGCAGCTCAGATCACAGTGGATCACAGGAAGATCCAGCTTGGTACTTTCAGGTGCCCGTGGCAGGCGGCCCGCGCCTACGACTGCGCGGCGGTCCAGCACTTTGGGGCGAGAGCGATCCTCAACTTTGAGGATGAGCGGAGCGTGGCGCATATGTTAGCGCCAGATGGCATGAGGATCGCGACGAAGGCCGAGGAAGGGAGCACCGGCAGGCAGAGAGGCTGCTCAGGGCGCGCCACCAGCGCGAGGAGGATGACCCCTTGGTCAAGGATCTCCTCCTTGATCCCCAGGTGATGGCGGTCCAGTACCAGGTCTTCAGCGAGAGCCGGCAGCAGCGCGGGCAGGGCGAGGCCGGCCCCTCCGGCACGCAGCAGCAGGGCGAGGACTCTAGCAGCAGCCTGTCCTCTTGTTGGGACCGCTTGGACGACGTCACTGACACCGGCGCGAGTCGAGTTTAGGATGTCTATCATCCTACCTGTCGTACTACTAGACTTATCTTGCTACCTGTTGTACTGCTAGACTTATCATACATGCTACCTATGTATTATTGTGCTACTTGTCTATATGTGTTATGTTTAGCTAATATGGTTACATCGTTCTATGGTTTATTCTGTTTTATGTTTAATTATTAGGTAAAATGGAGGGATATTTGCTTATATATTTCGATTGTTTGTACTTTTTAGATGACGTAGCTTCCCGCCAGCCAGCACCGTCGGTCCCGCGTCGTCGCGGCTTCTCCAGCTGAGGAGGGGCCGCCTCGGTGCCCTTTGTTTTGTCGCCCTCTTCCGGAGCACGTCCTCGACCTTCTCCGGCCACCGATCACGCTTCGAGGGTATAAATCTTTCGCCTCTCTTGCTGCATAGGTTTATTTTGGTCTAGATCACCAAGTCAGTCGCGTAACCCGAGTCAGATCCCATCCGGAAGGGTTACAAATTTATAAATATGCAGGATTGTCCATCTTTGCATATTTATAACCGTAACACTTCCGGGTTGTCCTGTTGGACAGTCCGAGTACGTGTAGATCGGGTCGTGTTCCACGTTCTACCCCTTCCTGAGACGGAATTTCGGCAGCACCTCCCTGTTGTTCTTCGGATGCACACCCTCTCGGCTTGACAAGCTCGAGACGTGTATTCTGAAGAACAGCGGGGAGGTGCTGCCGAAATTCCGTCTCGGGTCGGGGTAGAACATGGGACACGACTCGATCTACACGTACTCGGGCGGGATAGGCCCCTACCTATTAGAAGTGTATGTGAACCCTTGCATGTTGTAAAAGATAAAATTTGGCCGTAATAAAATGGTGACATTGCATGCAAGAAAATAAAAATATGATGCATTTAATTTCATGTTATTATTATTTGGCTCACAGTAAAGCAGCAGAGGATGGCAGATAATGGGTGGATGTACAGTGGCCGAACTAGTTTGGTTGACAAAACAGATGAGTGGGTATGGAAGACGCATTTGTTAGTGAAGGAGTTAGCGCGTAAGGGTTCAGAGTCAGGCGCTCGTGGACAGTGCCCTTGCCCTCGTTGCAAGTTTCGTACACGTCAGGGAAAGGATGATATGATTAAACACCTCTTCTCTCGTGGGTATATGCCGAACTTCGTGACGACAGTCAACTTTGATGAGTACGAGCGCGAGAGTGGCAGGGTGATGCGGCAGCGGATCAATGGCAATGAAGATGATGGGATTAGAAACTGGCTAGATGATCTCCGTGCTGGCGACATGCCAGATTCGCCACCATCACAGGAGGAACCGGAGGAACCTCCAGAACCGGAGGAACCGCGTGAACCGGAGGAACCGCGTCAACCAGAGGACCCAGAGCCAACCGCGAAGGCCTTCTTTGATATGATGGCCTCGTCTCAGAGGCCTCTGTACGAGGGTGCAAAAGTTTCTCAGCTCGATGCCATCTCGCAAGCACTAGCCAACAAGCTCCAGTATGGCAGCACCCGTTCATGCTTTGAAGCGCATCTGCAAACAACTGGTAACCTGTTGCCTGAAGGGCATTGTCTGCCTCAAAGCATGTACGAAACGAAGAAAATCCTGCGAGATCTCAGCATGGATTATCAGAAGATAGATTGTTGTCCAAAAGGATGCCTTTTGTTTTGGAAACAGTTTGCCAATGACAAGTACTGTATCTTGTGTAAGGCCTCTAGGTATCATGTGGTAAAAGGAGCCGATGGTACGAAGACGCAGTCAAATGTCGCCGTTAAGATTCTTCGTTACCTCCCATTCATACAAAGAATCAAGCGGCTTTACATGAACAAAGAGTCTGCCACACATATGCAATGGCACAAAACGGGGAAGAGATACAAGGATGAGCACGACCGGGAATTGATGGGACATCCATCTGATGGTACGGCATGGAAGAACTTTGATGCGAACCACCCCGATGAGGCAGCAGATGCTCGAAACGTGAGAATCGCGATAGCAACCGATGGATTCAATCCATATGGTTTGTCGACTACCTCGTACAGCTGCTGGCCCGTGTTTGTTATTCCGCTCAATCTCCCTCCTGGAGCCCTAATGCAAAGGAAGACCATATTCCTCTCGCTGATCATTCCAGGTCCTGAATATCCGGGGAAGAATTTAAGTGTGTACATGCAGCCAATTGTGGATGATCTGAACCACTCTTGGCACCACGGGACGTTGACATATGATCGTGCATCAAAGACAAACTTCTTGATGAAAGTTTGGTATCACAATTCCATGCATGACATGCCCGGGTACGCCCTATTCTGCGGATGGTGTACAGCTGGTAAGTGGCCATGCCCAGTGTGCAGGAACCGACTTGAGTTCATGTGGCTAACGGCGGGACGGAAGTATTCCGCGTTTGACACACATCGAAAGTTCCTCAAAAGAGGGCATCGGTTTAGAGAAGACAAAAAGAACTTCAAGAAGGGTAGAGTTGAGCGTGAAGAAAAAGCGATACCAACTTTCGATGGTGCAGCTGTTGACGCCGAGCTAAGTGCTCTCGTGCCTGCCCAGGGAAAAGGCCCACGATATGTGGGATATGGTGTGGCGCACAACTGGACTCACGTGGCAGGCTTGACGCAACTCGAATATTACAAGGACCTCGAACTTCCCCATAGCATCGATGTGATGCACACCGAAAAGAATGTTGGAGAGTCCCTCTTTCACACAGTCCTGAACATTCCTGAGAAGTCGAAGGATAATGTTAAGGCTAGAGTTGATGTTAAGAAGCTCTGTGATAGGGAGAGAATGCACATGAAGCCTCCTGAAGGCCGTCAAAAGAACTGGTTCAAGCCGCATGCTGACTTCTGCCTTAATAGTATGCAAAAGTCTGAGGCATTCCATTGGCTCAAATTCGTCGTGATGTTCCCTGATGGCTATTGTTCGAATATAAGTAAGGGAGTCAATATACAATCGGGAAAAGTCACCGGGCTCAAGAGTCACGACTATCATATATGGATTGAGCGGCTGCTACCGGTGATGGTTCGAGGGTATCTCCCCGACAGTGTCTGGCGAGTGCTCGCGGAGTTGAGCCATTTCTTCCGCACGCTCTGTGCTAAGCAAGTATGTCCCCTGATTATTCAGAAGCTGCATGAACTAGTGCCGGAGTTGCTGTGCAACTTAGAGACGATATTTCCGCCAGGCTTCTTTACTCCGATGGCACATCTTGTTGTGCATCTTGCGAACGAGGTACTCTTGGGTGGACCGGTGCAGTTTCGTTGGCAGTTTTGTATTGAGAGAGAGTTTAAGTATATTCGAACCAAATGTGGAAACAAAAATAAGATTGAGTCATGCATAGCCGAGGCAACTATCCTCCAGGAGATGGCAGACGCCAGGCTAACGTACTACCCCGATGATGTTCCCACTATGCATAACCAGGCCTCTCGGTACAATGTCGACGAGCCCAAGCGAGACCCCAAGCTCGTCCTCTTCCAGTGTCCCGGTGGCAAGAGCGGTGGCCCAACAAGGTATAACTTGACCAATGATGAGCTGGAGTGCATAATGCTCTATGTGCTTATGAACATGAAGGAAGTGACCCACGACGAGCAGGGAGAAGAGGGCAGTTTCCTTAGGTAAAATGGGGAACAAATTACTTTGCAACTACTAACATGATTTCGTTCTAATACGTATTTTCTCCTTTTAGTCAATTCACGATGAAATGTGGTCGGGAACATCAGATGGACCCAATGAAGCCGCGTTGGACACTCTTTTGAAAGAGCCTGCCCCCGGAAAGAAAAAATTCACGGTTTGGTTCAGGGAAAAGGTAATTTCAAACCTGTCCCTTCTACCTTGCAATTCGTGTCTTATCCCTCTTACTAATGCACAAAACAATTTGTACTTGTAGGGAGCTGATGCCAACGTTGTGATGTCAGATGAGTTGAGATGTGTCTCCCAAGGTTGTAACCGTAGAGTCGAGAAGTATGAGAAGTATGATGTGAATGGGTACCGCTTCCATACAGAGCATCACCAGAACAGTCGGCCTAATGCAAAGACTATAAATACCGGGGTCTTCACCAAAGGAGCTGATGAGGGGTGTCCTCGGCAAATCCTATGGTTAGGTACCTAGGGTTGATTATGTGGTAGAGAACGCGTAGTACTGGTAGACTCGACGGCTGACAAGCGAGAGTTTACCCAGGTTCGGGGCCCTCGATTGAGGTAAAACCCTTACTCCTGCTTGTCTGGATTTGATCTTGTGAATATGCGGTTACAGGGGTCCAGCGAGCTGTTTGTCTCGTCGGGATTGTGGTGGCTATGAATTGCTCGACCTAATCGGTTACCCTCCTGGCCTTTATATAGGAGGCCAGGTCCTGGATACGTAACCGACTAGGTTTACATATGGAAAGTTCTAACCGACTATGATTTATCTAATTTTAGGAAACTTCTCTTCGTCTGGCTTCTTTCTTCACGGGCTTCTTTAACTCAGGGCCTCTACTGGGCTTCGCCTGTACCAGGTACCTTCACGCCGGGGTACCCGAAGGGTATATCCATGTCAGTAGCCCCCGAGTGCTTGCTTGATTATGGAGAATCATGGATGCACTCCACATGTGTTATTTTTCTGAACAGTATATATGTTTTTATGCAATCTTGGGGATTTTAGCATAGTAGCCCCAGAATACTCCAAACTGGTTAACTACACATTCGGGTAAAACCTTACTAGCTTTCAATCAAACCCGAGTCCCCGGACTCGAATCTGGAACATACTCGAAACAACTTTTGCCTGGGGATTACAGCTTGGCAGGCCTGACTCACTCGAAGAAAGTTGAGTTCAGTTAACTACGCATTCGGGTAAAACCATACCAGCTTTCAATCAAACTCGAGTCCCCGGACTCG
Source organism: Poa pratensis (assembly GCA_947311845.1). Taxonomy (NCBI): domain Eukaryota; kingdom Viridiplantae; phylum Streptophyta; class Magnoliopsida; order Poales; family Poaceae; genus Poa; species Poa pratensis. The sequence goes on along the minus strand of CAMZMU010000077.1, from coordinate 16,577,765 downwards.
AATCTGGAACATACTCGAAACAACTTTTGCCTGGGGATTATAGCTTGGCAGGCCTGACTCACTCGAAGAAAGTTGAGTTCAGTTAACTAAGCATTCGGGTAAAACCATACCAGCTTTCAATCAAACTCGAGTCCCCGGACTCGAATCTGGAACACTTTTGATGTATTTTCCTAGGGATTTTGACTTAGTAGGCCTGAACTTACTCGAATCAACGTTGTCAGTTAACTGCTCATTAGGGCAACACCATACTGGCCTTCAATCAGATTCGAGTCCCCGGACTCGAACCTGGTACACACTAGACAGATTCGACTCAGGCCGCTTGGGGTCTTACTGATTCGTTCTGCAGATCATATTTGCTACCCGACGCGTCCGTCAGGATTTTCATCATGTCTGTTGACACGGAAAAACTTAAGGGAAAACACTGCCGGAGTGTCCCTTAGCCCAGCTCGATTAATATCGGCAGGTCTTATCTTTGCATTTGCGTATGCAGCATCCGAGACTTTTTCGATTGACATAGTCCGAGAATTTTATGAATTATGTTTGTGAAATTAAAGGACTTTGCCAAAATGAATCAGTCGAGTCAACTTTGCCGAGTGAGTAATTTTTACCTTTTTAGAAGCTTTATGGGAGCGCGACAGCGCTCCCATGGGAGTAGCCCCGAGATTGTGGTTTATTGTTTGCAATAGAGGACAATCTTAAATTATGTTCTGCATGTCCTCAATCGAAGAATTTTTTGTCGTATGCTCCCATGGGAGTACTTTTTTGTCAATCGTTATTTCAACCGATATATGGTATCAATCGATTTGCGTTTTATGTTCATTCCTCTTCTTCTCGTGTGCTTGACGTCATGCATGACACTTGCGGCGTGCCTGTCAAATTTTTGACAGGACATGACCTTGTGGGCCCGTTGTCAGGTTTTGACCAACAGAAGACGCTATCTCTGCTCCGATTTGACCGTTCGTGGCGAAATTTTCGTGGAATCATGATGACTTCCTTATTTTGCGTGCGTAGTGGGCGGCGTGGGCTGCGACGGTTGTTCTTCGTGGGTGACACGTGTCATCTAGATTTTGCTTGGACGGTTGTGATTCTTTTGCGTAACACAGTAAATATCCCATCTTCCGACCCCGCGATTCTTTACCCTGCCATTTGCCTCTTCTTCCTCCGCGCACATCGTCCACCATTGCTCTGCGCTCAAGCTTTGCCTCCATCTGCTTCTTCCCTATGGCACCCAAGAAGACCAAGCGCAGTGCTGCCGCCGAGACGGCCGGGAAGGGGAAGAGTTTGACTGCGGCCGGTGGCGCCACCATTGCCCGCACCAAGTCACCGGGCGATTGGTCACGAACCTCCGTCAATGAGACCCATCTCGAGGAGTTCCGTCAGAAGGGCTGGCTACCACCTTCTGAACAATTTGCTGCTCGCGCCGCTGGATTGGAGGTACGCCCTGCTCCTCGCGCCGGGGAGCGTGTGTGTTTTGCGGAGTTCCTTCCCCGCGGCATCTCGTTCCCCCTGCATGATTTTGTGCGAGCTTATGTATGATCTCTCATATGTTTGTGATGATGAATTTGTACTCCTTATGAAGCAGGATGAAGTTTGTGCTGTAGATGTTCCTTGCTCTTCTCGAACTGCCAATCGGAATGCTAGCTACTCGAAGAGGAATTCCCGAGCTCTGGATGATGCTAGGAATCGAATAAAAGAACTGGAACAAGAGCTAGTAGAAAAGCAGGCTGAACTTGATCTTCTTAATTCACGCCCAAGCTTTGCTACCCAACGAGAAAATTATGTGATGGAGGAGATGGAATCTGTGAATCGCCAACTCGAAGGTTAGTAACTTGATCTCCCGATCCTCTTTGATTGTTACCCTTGTTTTTTGATCGTTATCCTTATCCTTCTTGCACTTGCAGCATTTGTTCCCAACTTCGAGCAAGAGGATAGGAGAGTTTCTCGATTACTGGAGAAGGCGATTGAAGATCCTTCGAATGGCCGTCAACATTTACTTCTGGACAAAGTTCACGCGCGTGCTTTGCTTACTTTGAAGGACCGAGTATGGAGGAACGCCCAAGTACTCGAGATATGCAGGCGCATCTTTGCCAGTTTGAATCGTGCACTATTTCCTGGTGGGCCGCAGCCTCAAGGATTATTCCCTTTGATTGACATCTTTCGAGTATCAGAATCAGTTAAAGAATCCTTGATGAACCTTGCTGTGCTTGGAGCCAATGCTACCATGGCTTATATACGCAGTCGTAGGCCTAAATTTTCCCTACAGCCACCTGCTCCAGGTGAACTTATCTCTCAATCGTGTCTAGGTGAGACATATCCTGCAGCTGAAAACTTTATAAGCCGTTGTCGAGATCAATTTTTTGGCCCTGTAACGGAGATAAAAAACGAATAGACAATTTCTGTATATGATTTGTGACAAATGTATGTATTCTTTGAGCTTCCAATTGTTATGAGTGAGGTTCGAGTATGAAACATCCCCTGAGTATATCGAGTGGGGTTTTGAATATGAACCCCGCCTCCGAGTATGTCGAGTGGGCTTCTGAATATGAACCCAGCCCCCGAGCATGTCGAGTGGGGTTTTGAATATGAACCCAGCCCCCGAGTATTTCGAGTGGGATTTATGTTACTTTGCTAAAAAGTGTATTTTTGATTGTTAGTTTGCAGAAATGTGAGGAACTTTGAGACAAATATGAAGGAACATATGATTTTATTCCAACTTTTGTTGTTCGACCAGCAGGCCGCCTCATTAAAAACCTTCCAGTCCCCTTAGGTACCCTGGTAAGGGAAAGAGTGCGTCTGAAACCTGCTGGCTCTTCCGACATGTCGAGTATTACATATATGACTAGGAGACCTATGCATAAAACCGACGCAAGTGCGCCACGTTCCACGGATTTGATACTTCTTCTCCAGTCTTGGCATCTTTCAGTCGATATGCTCCTCCATCGCTGATAACTTCTGTGATGATGTAAGGTCCTTCCCATGGTGATGCCAACTTGTGAACCTTTTTCTGCTTCTCGCGTAGCACCAAGTCTCCCACCATGAAAGATCGTGTACGCAATCGACGGCTATGGTAGTTGCGTAGGTCTTGTTGATAAACTGCTGTTCGTGCCAAGGCTGTGTTGCGCGCCTCTTCCAAGAGGTCATTTGCGTCTTCGAGTGCCTTGTTTGCGTCAGTTTCTTCGTATGCTTCCACCCGTGGTGCCTGAAATTTGACGTCTGAAGGCAGTACTGCTTCCGAACCGTAAACCATGAAGAATGGTGTGTATTGGGTAGAGGCGTTTGGCGTAGTTCGCAGGCTCCATAGTACCGCGTCGAGTTCTTCAACCCATGCGCCCGCAGCCCTTTTGAGTGGGACCAGCAGCCTTTTCTTGATGCCACTGCACACGAGACCATTGGCTTTCTCGACCTGTCCGTTCGATTGCGGATGCGCGACTGACGCATAGTTTAGTTTGACTCCTTGCAAAAAGATTGAAACTCTTCTGCTGTGAAGTTGGTTCCGTTGTCCGTAATGATACTGTCCATCACTCCATACCGATATATGATCGATTGGATGAAACGGACCGCCGTGGAAGCTGTCGAGCTTGTGATAGGGATGGCTTCGATCCACTTTGTAAATTTGTCGACTGCGACGAGTAGGTGCGTGTGACCTCCTTTGGATGACTTTTTGAGTGGCCCCACCATGTCAAGGCCCCACTGGGCGAAGGGCCACGCCAGTGGTATGGTTTTGAGTGCTGATGCGGGTGCATGGGGTCGTGTTGCGAACTTCTGACACCCGATGCACCTTTTGACAATATCTTCTGCGTCGCTTAACGCTGTTGGCCAGTAAAACCCTGCTCGGAAGGCTTTGGCTACGATGGATCGACTGCCTGCATGGTGTCCGCAAGTACCTGCATGAATATCCCGAAGGAGATCTTTGCCGTCTTCGAATGCGATGCATCTTTGGAATATACCTGACGTGCTGCGTTTGTACAGCTCACCGTTAATGATGGTGTATGATTTTGCTCGCCGTATGATGCGTCTGGACTCGTTTATGTCTTCGGGTAGTTCATTGCGGAGAATGTATGCGAGGAAAGGTTGAGTCCATGTAGGTTCGATTAGTAATACCTCGACTGGAGGATCTGTTGTGCTTGGGATATTACCTTTACCCGTGGCGGGTGCCGATGCCGATGGTCGCTTATCGATTGACCTGTGCTCAATTCTTTCGAAGAAAACACCTGGTGGTATTGGCGCTTTTGTGGACGCGATGTTTGCGAGTTTGTCTGCTTCCTCGTTGCTTTCCCTTCCTATGTGCCGCAACTCGCATCCTTCAAAGTTTCCCTCCATGATGTTGTAGAGGTCGTGGTAGAGCGTCATGTTATCTGCGATTGAGTCGCAGGCCTTCATTGTTTGCTGCACCACTAGTTTGGAATCGCCGTAAATCATTAGTCGAGTACACCCCATAGCTTTCGCCATGCGCATGCCGTGAATTAGCGCCTCGTATTCTGCTTCATTGTTTGATGGAAACTCGAATCCCATTTGCAACACGTAGCGTAGCTTGTCTCCTTTTGGTGAGATGAGCACCACTCCTGCTCCTGCTCCTTCGTTCTTCTTGGATCCATCAAAATACATCGTCCATGAATTAGAGACATCAGGTACTCCTGGAAGTTGGGCTTCGATCCACTCGGTATGGAAATCTGGCAGGACTTGTGCTTTGATGGCCTTCGGGTGCTCATACTTGATGCCCAGTGGTCCTAGCTCGATGAGCCATTTTGCTACTCGACCTGTTGCATTGGGGTTTGTGAGGACGTCCCCGATTGCCGACTTGTTGACCACGGTAATCGGGTGATCGGAGAAGTAGTGTGCGAGTTTCCTGGAGGTCATGAACACGGCGTACGCCAGTTTCTGGTATTGCGGGTAGCGTTGTTTGGATGGGGAGAGGACTTCACTTACGTAGTAGACTGGCCGCTGTATGCTCTGGCTATGCCCTTCTTCCATTCTGTCGACTACTAAAACTGTACTGACCACTCGATTGGTAGCAGAGACGTAAAGGTAGAGTGGTTCATTCTTTCTAGGTGCTACCAGAATCGGAGGGCTTGTGAGCATCTTTTTGAGGTCTTGAAGAGCTGCGTCTGCCTCGTCCGTCCACTCGAATTTTTCCGCCTTCTTCATCAGTTTGTAAAACGGGAGTGCTCTTTCTCCTAACTTACTGATGAACCTGCTGAGTGCTGCTACTCGACCAGCTAGCTGTTGCACTTCATGAAGCTTGGTGGGTCTCTTCATCGTGATTATGGCCTGAATCTTTTCGGGGTCTGCTTCGATTCCCCTTGCTGATACCAAATAACCGAGGAGCTGTCCAGCTGGCACACCAAAAGTACACTTCTTCGGGTTAAGTTTGATGTTGTATCGATTGAGGTTGTTGAACGTTTCTTGGAGGTCCTTGATCAGAGTATCCTCGTTTTGAGTTTTGACGACGATATCGTCTACATAAACTTGTACGTTCTTCCCAATTTGCTCGGCGAGGCAGTTTTGCATCATGCGCTGGTAAGTTGCACCCGCGTTTTTGAGACCAAACGGCATTGTCGTGTAGCAAAAGACTCCGAGTGGAGTTATGAACGCTGTTTTCTCTTCATCTTCCTTTTTCATCCGGATCTGGTGATAACCAGAGTATGCATCCAAAAAGGACAATCGTGCGCACCCTGCCGTCGAGTCGATAATCTGGTCGATTCGAGGCAATGGGAAGTGGTCTTTCGGGCAGCATTTGTTCAGGGATGTGAAGTCCACGCACATTCGCTTTATTTCTGAGTTCTTTTTGTCGACCAACACGGGATTTGCTATCCAGTCTGCTTTTTTGAGTTCTCGAATGAATTTGGCTGCACGCAACCTGTCGACTTCTGCTTCGATTGCATCTCTTTTTGGATCAGAAAAACGGCGCATAGTTTGCTTGATTGGCTTGAAACCTGGTTTAATTTGTAAAGAGTGCTCGGCAAATTCCCTGGGAATACCTGGCATGTCAGATGGAGACCATGCAAATATTTCCCAGTTCTCACGGAGGAATTTGACGAGCGCGCTTTCCTATGCGATAGTTAGACTTGACGACACATTGACCGTCTTGGCGGGGTCAGTCGGGTGCACCTGGTGCTTCCTTGTGTCGTCTGTGGCACTGAATTCTCTGTCGGATGCCAGCCTCTTGTGTTCTGGTAGGAGCGTGCGATCATTGGTGATCTCAAGTTCTGCGAGTGTCTGCTCTATCCCGTACATCTCAGAGATTTTGCTGAAGTCTCGATCGCATGAATCCGATCTTTGGAAGTTTCCATTGACTGTGATCACTCCCTTTGGGCCTGGCATCTTGAGCTTGAGATAAGCGTAGTGTGGAACAGCCATGAATCTTGCGAACGTCGGACGCCCAAGTATAGCGTGATATTGTGACTTCCAGTCGACGACTTCGAACTCAATCGACTCGGTTCTGAAGTGTTCAGGGGTTCCGAATGTGACGTCGAGCTGGACTGTACCTTTCGGGTGTACTGCTCTACCTGGGACGATGCCATGGAAGGTGTTTGTCGATTCTGGCAGGTTATCGACTGCCTTGTTCATCCTTCGCAGGGTATCTGTGAAGATTATGTTGAGGCCACTGCCTCCATCCATGAAGACCTTAGTCATGGCGTAGTTGCCAATTTGCGCATCGAGTACAAGGGCTGCGTGCCCTGGTCGGTATACTGCTGGCGGGTGATCCTCTCGGTTGAAGGTAATTGGAACTTCGGATCCTTTCAAGAATTCTGGAATAGCTGGTGGTGCCATGACCGCCATGTTGACGTGTCGTGTGTGCAGTTTCTGTTCTCGATTGGATGGTCGCCCTTTTTGGATCATGTTCACTTGGCCTCGAGTGGGAGGGTATTGCTGCTCCTCTCCCTGGGGTACTTGATGTATGGCTGCTGCCACTTGTGTTCCTCCGTTATGTTGTGTGGGCACCATGTATACTGGTGCTGGTTGCATTTGCTGCTGCGCTGTATATGCCTGAGTAGGCTGTGCTTGCTGTGGAACAGAGTATGCTTGAGTATGCTGTACTTGCTGTGGCGCAGAATATACCTGAGCTTGTTGCACATGTTGCGGTGTAGAGTACGCTTGAGCTGGTACCGCTTGCGTGTGGGTTACTGCGATTGGCTGTGCTTGCGTCAATTGCGGTGGAGCGCGTCCTTCCTTTTGCAGGCGTAGTACGTATTCGATCGCCAATTGGTCGAATTCCCTGCAGTTCTTTAATGAATGATTAGCACGTAACCTACCGTCGTCTCCCTTGTATAGGTGAAATCTGCAGTAATCGTCCATCCGCTCTTCGAGTGAGCGCTCTGGCTCTTTGTCTGCTCGTTTGCGCCATTCAGGCCTTCTGTAACTGTCGCGGTTGTCACGTCCGCGATAATTGTCACGGCGATCATCTGAGCGGCGATCTCGACTGTCTCTTCGGTCGTCTGTACGGTGGTCTCGATTGTCTCGGTTATCTTCAGGATGTTTGACAGTTTGGTCTCGACTATCTCGCGGCTGGGCGAACCCTGCTCCTACGAAACTTGGCTTGTCATCATCATAGTGGCGATATTTGCGCTTGCGCCTTCTATCATCCCGATAGTTGTCTCTACGATCTCGATTATCTCTGTCGTGGTTGTCGTGTGATGGCGTAGGTTGATTGCCTCTTACTGAGTCTTCTCCGTTTGCCCACTTCGTTGCGATTGCCATGAGGGCTGCCATTGTTTTTGGGTCTTCTCGTCCGAGCATCTCCCTGAAATCTTTCCTCCACAAGCCTTCCTTGAAGGCGTCGATTGCCCTATCTTCTGATACATGTCCTATCGAGTTGCGGATGGTGGTCCATCGCCTTATATATGATCGCAACGACTCGTCCGGGCCTTGCTTACATGTTTTGAGTTCTTCAAATGTTTTGGGCCTGTCACATAAGGGTCCGAAGTATCTGACGAAATCATCGCGGAATTGCTCCCACGAGTCGTAATATGACTCGGGTAACGATTTGAGCCAATCGCGAGCTGCTCCTTCCATCATGAGTTGTATGTACTGCATTGCTGTAGTTGTTGTGCCACGCTGACAGCCGACGGCTAATCTGTAATCTTCTAACCAGCCTGAGGGCTCCTGTTTGCAATTGAATTTTGGCGTTGCTGCGAGTGAGAACTTCTTGGGCATGCGAGCTTCCCGAATTCGTCGAGTGAAGCACAATGCTCCGCATGGCCCTATGTCTGCCCCTGAGTCAGAGCTACTGCTATATGACCTTCTAGATCGGCTCCTCCGATGGCGCGAGCTTCTTCGTCGCTTCTTCCCCTAGGGCTTCGACTGCGACGATCCCGATATGTTTCTCGTGCGGGTGTGGTTTGCGTTGGCTGTATGGCCTTTGTCGCAATCGCCAGTTGCTTGTATAGTTGAAGGTGATGATCTCTCTTTGGATCTCCCACTGGAGGTTCGATTGTTTTGAGGTAGTTGCCCAATGTCATCAGTGCTCCAACTGGCTCAGTTGGTATGATCAGTCCTTCCCTATCCACTTCCATAAAAGCTGGGTCAAGGTTTCGAGTGATTGCAGCTCGATCCGCTTCACCCAGGTTGAGCCTTGGCCTATTTGCGGGATCGTGTCTCCCAGTAGAACTCATGGATAGTGCCTTTCGCCTGGCGCTTGATATGCTCGCCTGTTTTCTGCGTTCCTCGAGTGTAGCTCTGTAATTGTTCAGTCGAATATTTTCTTGCCAGTTGAAGTATGCGTAAGTCATCTGTTCTTCTGGAGTTGCGTCGATTGGCATCATCGCGCAATTTTTTATGATTTGATCCACTTTCTCCGCTGTTTCAGCCGTGATGGTTAGGGTGGTCCTTCCGTCAGGCATGGTAACTGTGCATGGAAATTGTGTGGGTCGACGACATGCTGCTGCCGCGGATGTTTCTGCGGCGCTTGCGGTATACACCTGGTAAGGTATTACTTGGTTGGCGATCTCCACGCTGCTGACACGTACCATGGACTCGGCGTCTTCATCCAAACTCATGTCGGAGTTACTCGGTTTGCTGTTGGTTTTGCCGTAGTCGAGTTGATCGTCGATTGTCTTGTCCAAGCTTCTGGTATTGCACGTGAAGATCTCGTGGTTGGCCTGCACCTCAGGGCCATTAAAGTCGGCTAGGTAAATGCTGTCATCGAGGTTTTCCTTGCTTTGCGGGAGGTTTGTGCAGTCGAAGTTGCCTTCGAGTGACTCAGCCGAGTTGTTTGGACGGAACACAGATTCGACTTCGCTTCCTCCAAAGTTTTTGGCCACTGCTTTGCGAAATTCTTCGTCGTCCATCGAAGTTGCAGAGTCACTTGGTGTTTGGATCGGTGCGATCTGTGATGATGTTGCTGCCGAGATTGAAGGTGTTGCGGATGCAGTCGACAGATTGTCGAGTATCTCCATGTCGATTGTGTCCAACAGATCCTGCACACCATCTTTATCAACGAAAAAATTTAAGTCACCAACAGTAACGTCCAAACCTGATTCTAGACTCTCGAAGGCCTGTTGAGCTTCGATTGAATGTGGTTTGAGCCTCCTTGGAGAAATTGGCGAGTGTTCGCTTTTTGAGTTTGCTCCAGTCGATGGGATCGGCGAGTTGCCGTCTGAAGTTATGATCGGCGATCCGCCGTTTGGTGAGGCGATCGGTGAATTACCGTGTGAAGGAGAGGTTGTCGAGTGACCACCTGATGATGAAACCGGCGAGGCCGTGAATCCAGCACTACCTCTTCCCACAGACGGCGCCAATTGACGAGGGGTGTCCTCGGCAAATCCCATGGTTAGGTACCTAGGGTTGATTATGTGGTAGAGAACGCGTAGTACTGGTAGACTCGACGGCTGACAAGCGAGAGTTTACCCAGGTTCGGGGCCCTCGATTGAGGTAAAACCCTTACTCCTGCTTGTCTGGATTTGATCTTGTGAATATGCGGTTACAGGGGTCCGGCGAGCTGTTTGTCTCGTCGGGATTGTGGTGGCTATGAATTGCTTGACCTAATCGGTTACCCTCCTGGCCTTTATATAGGAGGCCAGGTCCTGGATACGTAACCGACTAGGTTTACATATGGAAAGTTCTAACCGACTATGATTTATCTAATTTTAGGAAACTTCTCTTCGTCTGGCTTCTTTCTTCACGGGCTTCTTTAACTCTGGGCCTCTACTGGGCTTCGCCTGTACCAGGTACCTTCACGCCGGGGTACCCGAAGGGTATATCCATGTCAGGAGCCGGTAATTATGATTACTACGGAAGGTTGCAGAACGTATATGAGCTGACGTTCAATAACACGAACATATCACTCAAGCTTGTTGTGTTCAAATGCCACTGGTTCGACCCTGAGCATGGAACCAAAAGTACCCCTTCCATTGGGTTAGTTGAAATTAAGCCTTCAACCACCTACCATGGATCCGATGTCTTTGTTGTGGCTCACCAAGCCTTTCAAGTTTATTATTTGCCCTACCCATGCAAGAAAGAGGGACTCATTGGTTGGGAAGTCGTGTTCCATGTATCGCCGCGTGGTAAGCTACCCATGCCCTCTGAAGACGATTACAACAACATTGACCCTAAAACATATGAGGTGATTTTCTATTAAGAGGAACATACCTTTGGGGACTTTGGCATACAAGGTCTTGAGGACCGCGAGGACAATGCACAAACAGGTGGTGACGTAGTGGTGAATCTAAAGGATATATATATATTCTCAACAAGTTACAGAGTGATAGTGATGACGATGATGAGCCTCCATCGTGCGAGGAGGTTCCAATATACAACACTCGTGATAGTGATGTTGATAGTGATGATGAGAACCCAGGACTTAACTATGAGAGTGATGATTAGGGGTGAGAGTCTTTTATGTCCTTTTGCGTACTATTTACTTTTCAACATGCTTATTCTTTCAACATGTTTCTTCTTAATTGCATTACGTCTTTATTCTTATTTACTACATTTTTCAACATGTTTAAAAGTTTATCCTTTCTCAATGCAGTGATTGACCAAGATGAGGCAAGGCAAGGAATCATCGGCCTCGGGCTCTCGGGAGGTGTAGGATGTGTTCGGGTGTAGCGTGTGTGAATTCGAACTTGTTTGGAGTTTGTATGAATGCTTGGATGAATTTGAATCATGTTTGTGTCATTTGGATATGTATGTGATGTTTTATTTGATATTTCTGTGATGTTTTATAATTTGTGCAATTTTAATTGTATTTAAAATGCGCCAGAAACCAGCAGCAAAAAGTTTCAGAAACTGAAAATATGGTCAATGCTACGCCAACGGCATTGCCGTCGGCGTAGGATGCTGTGGGGACGCACAGGATGGCGCCACGTCGACGCTGGAGGACCATATGGTCATACCTACGCCGACGGCATTGCCGTCGGCGTCAGACTCCTCCCAGACGCACCAGATCAGCACACGTGGCAGCCTAGGCCGACGGCACTGCCGTCGGCGTATAGGTGGAGCAGACGGAGACGGAGACGTCCGTTTTGTGGGTCCCACTGCGGCGTCGTCGACGGCGACGGATACGCCGACGGCAGTTTTCATACGCCGACAGCGTCCTACGCCGACGCCGATACACCGACGGCGGCCGACGGCGATCTTTGCTACGCCGACGGCGGGCCGCCGTCGGCGTTTTGACGGTTTCCTGTAGTTTTTGCTCTATTGAGTCATAATCTTAAGTAATTTTGAATACAAATGGGGTCAGAGTTTAGGCAACAACTGCATACATGTGGCTGGGTAAACGTTTATCCGATGACGACGTAGCCAAGACCGAGGGAAGGGTGGCGGCAAAAGACCTGTGATTTAGAAACACTACAGTAATTCAGAGAAACCTGACCGTTTTATGTTTACAACAAGCGAGGGGAGCTCTCCCCTCTATATACCTGGGGAACTCAGCACCCCTTCATGAGCATTTTTGGTTTTAAATCTTTTAGCTCTCCGAGCTTTTCTTTAGCTTTCCCACTTATTCATTTCCGTTCTTTTTGTAAATACTGATTGTTGATAATTGAAATCAGAGTACGGATGGGGGTCTTATGTGTTTAATTTCTTAACATGCAACTCATGCGTAACTCGGAAAATATTAGTTAAACCCATTTGCAATCCATGTGTAACTAGAGAAATATAATTTGCAGCTCATGTACAACCCTCGGACGGCACAAATCACGATACAAATCTAATTGTCTAGGAGTCGACAGAGCTCTAACTAAATTCGGTGTCGAAACATAATTAGCAAAACCGTTTGAGGTAGGTTAGGTATGGTCGTGGCCATGTGGGTGTTGGAGAAACATCATTTAGTGATTCATATGGGCCACCATTTTTGTTTTCTTAGAGTTTAAGAAACATAAGCTACTGATCTAGACTCTAGAGTTCCTGAAATTGAAATATTAATAACCGTACGTCATCCGAGAATATCATGTTCATGTGGAATAAAACGTACTACCTCTTATCTCAAAAACTAATAATCGGCCGGCAGCACTAGATTCGTGAATGCATTACTAGATGCTACATATCTGGTGATTAGCGTCACACACGCGCGCACACACACACATATATTCTCCGGCCAGCAAATGAAGCCTTTCGGCGTGGCGGGCAATGAGGGGGATTCGTAGCTCCCGATTTATGTATTTAGTTAGCCCAGTTTGACAACAGCAAAATTGTCAAAGACTTAATTTTCGCTAGTGGGGCATCAGCTAGCATACTTCTTTTCTGCACCCTGGCTAGCTTTCCCCTCAACGGCATAATTTGAGGATACTCAATATTAGTGAACGATTAGTGGTCTGTCCATTGATATATATATATATAAGCATTCTTTAGATATGTATATATAGAAGGGCTTGCTCTTTCTTTTCGATTATCTTTGGAATCAGATCTACTGATCTACTTTACATTCTAAATTTCCTTTTCTTTAGGGAATGTAGTATATATGTAGCATGTCAGGAGCACACACCCCATATTCCCGCATCATGTCTCATGCACAAACGTCATGCATAAATAGGTGCTAATTAGCGCCATATATGAAGGCTCGGATCACCAATTTTCCAATAAAATGCATTCCAAGTTATGAATTCAAGTACTCCCTCCGTCCTAGTTTGTAGGGCATAATTTGTAAATCTCTTTGCCCAAGGTGCTAGCTAATTGGGATTAAAAACTTGCATGCATTGGTGGGAGAGGTAACTAGCCAATTATTGAGAGGATATTGTTAGAGATATATTCGGTGTACACATATTTGGTAGTTTAGGATTTGTAATCCATCTCCTACCTTATCTCTAGGAGAGGCTTCTTGCCCTCCAAGTTTGTACTCCTTTATATACTCGCCCATGAGGCTCAATACAACATCCAATATATTCCTCTCTATCTCATAATTCTACATGGTATCAGAGCGGCACGATCTGACATAGCCGCCGCCGCCGCACTTCCGCACCGCGCCGCCCCCGGGGAGGTCGATCTCCATGATCTCCGCCGGGGGCCGCGCCGCCCGTACGCAGGGTTCGTCCGCCGATCCGTGATCGGCTGCCCTGTAAGTCTTTTTTTCCGATCTCTTGATCGGTTTTATTTTTTGGTTTACCGATCTTAGATCGGATTGAGTCGCCCACCGCCGTCGTCATCGCCGCGCCTCCACTCCGACCATCGGCATCGACGATCTACACCGCGCCCGTGCGCCTGCCACCTGCGCCGCCGTGCCTGCCTCGGTAGGCCGTCGCGGCCTCACGGCAGGCTGCCGCGCACCGCGGCCGGCTGCTGCGCCTTCCTCGGGAGGGTACTGTGGCCGTCCCCCTCGGATCGTCTTCGTCGTCATCGCCCGGGACTTCACCGACAACGCCGCCATCGACTCCGATCTACGCGTCGTCCACGCCATGGCGCATACGGCGCACCGTCGGTCTGATCAACCGATCTCGCGCCCGTCTACGCCAAGCACGTCCCCGAGCACGCGCCAACCACCGATCGAGCTACGGGCTGCCGCTGCGTCGCCCCTTCGGGCCGCAGCGCCGCCGCCTTGGTCTCCACCTACCGGCTGCCAACGCGCCTCACAAGCGCGTACGCGCCGGTGGCCTCCAGCCGCTGCACCGACTCGCGCCTTGTAGCTATGCCGCCCCCTCGGGTCGTAGCGTTGCTACACGCAGTCTTCTTCGCCGTCCCCGCGCATCGACGGCCTCGGCTTCCACCGCGCCATCTCCCACGGCGCGGATCGCCGCCGTCTGCGCACGGTCTTCGTCACGCCGCCGGGTTCTTCCTCACCTCCCTCGAGCACCGCCGCCGCGCTTCACAAGGTAACCTGCATGGCGACTTCTCATTGCCGCAGGTCCCGCCGACTACCCCATCATCGATCTAGGCGTCCCGCATGACCACCCCAGGTCACCGCTGGTTCCGCCGCCTTCTACGTCTACGTCCACTACAACTTCGTCGCCAGCGTCATCGCCTCGTCCCCGACTACACCACCTGCTACTCTGCTCCGACAATCGCGGACAGCATCGGCATCTCTCCCTCGCCGCTCAGCGCGTCGCAACCGTCGTGGAGTCCTCCTTTGCTAGTCTTTCTCTGACATGGCAACAAGTTTATGATGGTCCCTGCCCCTCGCACGCCTGGTACTGGCAACACCGGGAGTGCCTTCGTCCCCGACGCGTTCCCGAGTCTGGCAAACTCGGATCGGCGCCTCGTCTTCATCGGCTTCGACAACGTCTTCTATGGCATCGACCCCCTACGACTGCCTCGACCGCGTCACCGACGAGTTCTTCTATGCGTACTCGGTTCTGACAAGACCGGAGTATGCCTTCGTCCCCGATGTGCGCCTTGTTCTGGAAAAACAATGGCCGCACCTCGTCCTCGACGGCTCGTACTGCGTCGTCTCCGGCATCGGCATCCTCGACGACTGCCTTGATGCGTCTCCGTCATTCTCCTCGCACACTATGCGCATGCGGCTTCATGTGCGGCTTCCTCGACACCGGCCACGACATCGACCACGGCGACCCCTCGCGCGGCTACCCCGACCACGGCACCGCTCAACGCTCTCGGCTCCCTCGACATCGGCACAAGGGCCACCACCTCGCTTGAGCATCATCGGCGTCCTCCACAGTCCAAGCTTCGCGCCGCGACACCATCCACGACACTCCCGCTCGGACTGCGGGGGGGATGTCAGCCCACTGGATTCTACTTCGGCTTATCTCCAGTCTGACCGTCCGAGACGTTCCAGTTGTTCACGACGCTACCGCTATGACTGCGGGGGGATGTTAGAGATATATTCGGTGTACACATATTTGGTAGTTTAGGATTTGTAATCCATCTCCTACCTTATCTCTAGGAGAGGCTTCTTGCCCTCCAAGTTTGTACTCCTTTATATACTCGCCCATGAGGCTCAATACAACATCCAACATATTCCTCTCTATCTCATAATTCTACAGATATTAAATGTAATTGTGCCTAGGAGGAGTGAGGTTACTGGACGACCTAGTTTTGGGGTTGTGCCTAAAACTAGTCACAATGGGGAGTAACTTAGACTAGTAACATGCATATGTTACTACTTTAAGTTACTACCTCCATAGTGGGGAGTAACATGTGTGTAATGTCATATTTAATAGGTTATACACTCATCTTGCCTTGAAATGTGTGATGTTATGGTAACATAGCTAGTTACCACAACCATCTCTCTCCTCATTAATTACCCGCCACATCAGATTTTTTGCCTATGTGGCACTGATATTACTCCTATGTTACTCCCCATTGTGACTAGTCTAATAAACCAGGACAGAGGCAGTAGTAGTATATACGAATGTCTTAACTGCAGTTTTTTTAAAGGATGACTGCAGTTGTTTCTAGACCGAGAAATATGTTTTATGAACTTTTTCTAGCAACTCTCAAAGGACATCTCGAAGGATGGCCGTGGTTCAACCTTTGCCTCACATACCATTTTGGTACACCTGTGGTTTTGTTTTCATCCAAAAGGGATAACAAATTTCGGTGGCAAATCCTCAGGCGACCACCGAGCCCAAGCTTTCCTCCGGCCAACACACAGTCGTCCTATCCCCTGCTACAGGAGACATGAGGCGAATCCTCAGGCGACCATCGAGCCCAAGCTTTCCTCCGGCCAGATCTACGTCTCCCTCCTCTCCGGACGGCCTCGCCGTTGCCGGGAGCGGAGGAGACGTCGATCTGGCCGGGCGGAGTAGTGTACAGTAGGCTAGTTTGCTTTGCTGTTAGGTCTGCCGGTGGTGTCGTTCGGATGGTGGCGACGGCACCGCCTCCGGCGTTTGTGCCCCAGGTCCGGTCCCATCCTGGTGTTGGTCTTCTTGGCCAGGCCGGGGATCTGTGGGAGGTAGATTCCTGCCGGCCGTTTCGGCCGGAGAGGCTAGGGTTTGCTCGTTGGCTTCTCGAAGCGGCGAGCTTGGCGTTCCTGGTTGAGGGCGGCGAGGCGGTGGCGGTGCCCTCAGCGTTGGTTTTTGTCTCCCGGCTTCTCCCCCGTTGCAGCGGCGTGTGCTCCGTCGACGCTGCGAGGCTTGTGGAGGTGTGTACAGGAGTTTCTCCGGCTGGGTTCGGTTCCAGCACAGGGGTGGAGGTTGGAGGAGGCCCTGCATTGGTTATGCGCTTTTTTGGGATCTCGGAGGTGTTCGCCGGATTTTGGTGCGGTGTTCAGGCTTCTTCTGCCGGCCATGGTGGTGTGGGGAGGACTGCTTCTGGCTCTGCGTTCTGCTTCGACTTGTCTTTGTCTCTTTCATCTCCGGCCGGCCGTGGTGGCGAGGGGAGAAGGTGCGGCCAAGGCGTGCAATTGGCGTCAACTCCGGCAAAGCTGTGTTCGAGCTCTATGCAGGTTTGTTTGGTTGAGAGGTGGTTCCGGGGAGGAGGCGCCATGGCCGGGCGCGTTAAGCGTTCTTCCGTTGCTTGCGGCGGGCGGCTTATGCGGTCTTCTACATGAGTGGGGTGCTCCCTTTCCCGGCGTTGGCGGCGGCCTGGTGTCTTCCTCTCCGGCGTTGCGGCGACGGAGTTCGACGTCAGGCGTTGTGGCGGTTCAGCGGCCTGCCTCTCCGGTGCTGCTATTTTTTTTTTGAGATAACAACTGATGGGATTTCAACAATGGCGAAACCGATTATAAACGACTCCACACAAAAAGGAAAATACAATATGGACCCAGCAGACCACACACCGTACTTCCAAATCGCAATCAAGCCCATCGTCCTCATCGTCACCAACCAAGTACAGGGACCGGACCCAGAAGCAGCACATCTTCAGACACCATCGAGTCACCGCCGCGACCTTCGCCACATTGGGCTTTGAACACCGCAGGAGTGCCCACCCCACGGGGTGAGAGCTAAGAACCTTTTCCAGACCATCGGGCAGGCAGGAGATGGGGAAGACCAGGCAGTACCTCCAATCCAAGATCCCCGAGCAGTAGGTCCCAACCATCGACGCCACATCGAGCCGCCTCCTCCCCTCGCCACCATGGCCGGCCGGAAGAAGCTTCAAGACGAGACAATCGCATCTAAAAAAAAGACCATAAACAACCCTAACGAGGAAGGCGGTTGTACCATCCCCTTCCACTCCCTCGCCACCACGGCCGGCCGAGGGGAAGACAATAGCATCAGCAGCCCTCCGACTCCCGAACAGACTCCCGAAGCTCCACGGCAGAGTCGAAAGACGACCGCGCCCAGAGAGACCACCCTCTCCAAATCCGCAGATCTGAGAGGAAACCAGGCCAGCAGCTCGCCGGCGCCGCCACAAGTGTCCTTGCCGAGATGGGGATCGAGCTCCATCACCCTTATTCCGACGCGACGCCGCCTCCACCATCCGGACGACGTCTCCAGCATCCCTAGCAGATCTCAATCCCCCACCATCGACGATCCGACGAAGCCCCGCCGCCTCCATGGGATCCCCGCCGATTGAGAAGGGAGCCATCGCCGCCGGCCGCCCAGGCTTTGCCCAGGCGTCTTTGCCGGCGGCGGCGGAGGGGAGGGGGAGGCGCGGGCGGGGGCGGCGGCGCCCCGGTGCAGGCGCGGCGGCGCCCGCACGGGAGTGGTTAGGTTTTTTTTTTCGGGGATCACTAGTATGGAAACTTCTGGACTCCGGCGCTGCTGTTGTGCTGGGCTTCGGAGGCTTGTTCTACTGCGTTTTCTGTTCTTCCTTTGTAATCCTTGTTGATTTCGCAGTGTGGATTTTTTCAAAAAAAAAAAAATCGGTGGCAAATGATAGGTCTGAAGTTCGTTTCAGACTGACCCCAACAGAGAAGAAATGAACATGTTGATTAAGTCTAACAGCTGTTGGAGGTCAATTTATTGCACGAGGCAGATGTATTCATTTCGATCGTGTTGCAGGATTCAAATTGGCAAAGGGGATATGGCTAGCTTTTTGGGAGGATCACTGACTGGCATGCTGTTTGTAGTTTTGCCCAAAAAATCCAAGGCTTTTCGATGTCTCTATGGACAAGGAGATTACTGTTAAAGACCTTTTTGATCGTTGAGTTGCTTCTCTTATATTTAGGAGGGAAATGGTGAGATCTTTAAGAGAACAATGGCTACAATTGCAAAAATCTAGTATTTGATTTGATTTTTTTTTGCGGAAAGGACACAAATCTATTTTAAAACTTCACAAGAAGTATAAACACCCCAACCATAATTAAAATTATATCTAGACCCTTGGGCCACTTGCTGTAGCCGCTTCCCTACTGGAGCCGGCCTGACTTTGTTGAACAACTGGGAAGTCTTCGTGCACGTGCCACTAAGGACCAATGCCTAGAGCCAAAGTCCTCGCCATTGAACCCTTGAATCGATCTGAATCTTGTGACACCAAATCTGTAACACACATAGACAAAAAAAAATCCACCACTCCAAGGGAGAATCGACCAGACTATCCCTCGCCCTCCTCAACACTAACGAGATCACCGTCGACAAGGAGGACGAGGAGATCAACGTGGAAACAGAGGCGGACCCAGACAATATTTCAAGAGGGGCACACGATTTGACTGGGGGCATTTCTTGTATAACTTCACAAATTTTGAAGAATTTTCTCTAAAAAATGAACAAATACTATTGAAATTTCAATTTTTGAGTGGGGGCCAAGGCCCCCAAGTTTATACCCGGGTCCGCCCCTGCGTGGACACCTTATTCTTGTTCCGCACAGCGTCACCATAACGTTACCGTTTGTTAACCAAACTCTAACTTTAAGGAGTTAACTATGCGCCGAGCGCAGGTCCGAGATCTGCACCCCTCCCGCCGCTGGAGTGGCAGGCAGAGGAGGCGGGGCCCCGTCGATTGTTAAACGAAGACGGAGGAGATGGGAGAAGGCCAGGGTTTCATTTCTTTCCTGGAGGATGCGCCGTTTTTGGAGGTTTGGCTCTGGTTGTTTTGATTTTTAATGAGGAACCTACAAGCTAGTTTGAAGTTAACAAATTATGGTAATTTCTTTGTCAGATCTTTTTGTTCTGCTATGCAATGTTATAGAAACTGTGGAATTTTAGATTTCTCTAGAAAGTCAAAATCCCACTTAGGGTAACGGCATTTATCTAGTTAGTACTAAAAATCATCGTAAATAGAGTCGTGTTACTGCATAGAGGAGGGCGATATGAGCGCAAGTGTCTGTTTTCTGGTCATAATGAATATATATATATATATATATATATATATATATATATATATATATATATATATATATATATATATATATATATATATATATCACATCTCTTTTTTATGTGCCCTTTGGTTAGATACATCTAAAAAATGTGGTTAGCAGTACTTTTGGCATAAACTATCAACTTACAAAAATTTGTCAATGTGTGTCTATCTCGCTAACGAG
This sequence comes from Poa pratensis, assembly GCA_947311845.1. Classification (NCBI taxonomy): domain Eukaryota; kingdom Viridiplantae; phylum Streptophyta; class Magnoliopsida; order Poales; family Poaceae; genus Poa; species Poa pratensis. Next base: position 16,558,013 of record CAMZMU010000077.1, on the reverse strand, counting down.
TTACAGAAAAAAAGAAAAGAAACATAGTTGTAGTAGGGTTGCTGCAGTACTTTGGAGTATCTTAAAGGCTAGAAATTTCACATGTTTTCAGGGCAAATGGCATGTGGAGCCAAGCTATGTGATTTTACAAATTTGCTATTTAATTCAGTGGTGGATTTCTTTGGAGGTGAAATAGCTAGTAGCGGACAATCTCATATTTTGCACTAAGCTGTTGGGGCGAGTGGCTATAGCCGTCTTTAGCGAGGAGGAGATGGTTGTCATGGATCCCAAGGCTGGGGACAACAATAAAAAAATACGGGAATGAAGTCTAGGATAAAGAAGACCGACATTACTTCATGTTGCCGGGGAGAGAAGGATACACATGTGTTTCTTTCTTGTCCTAGTTAGATGGATGTAATGTAACTTCTTCTTGGTTGTTTTCTATTCTGAACTTTCAACATCTATATTTTGGCTAGATCTTTGGTGTGATACATTTGTTGTATGAACAATGTAGCCATGCTTTCTTAATGAAATAAGTGGATACCCTTTTTCTTAAAAAGGTGTATTCATTTGAAGTTGCATAATTATCTCTCTTTTCACTAAATCTGGAAATTCACCAACTATGGAGTGTATTTCGCCGCCTCCGCTTATTGGGCTCAGTTCGAAGGTTCCCCTTCTTCTATTGTACCGGCGGTTATTTCGAAAAATTGGGCACCCCCAAAGTGCAAACTCTTTGTTTATCTTGTCTTACAAAACCGGTTGGCCAAATTGTGGCCTTTGCCAATTATGCAAAAGGGAGCCGGAGTCAGTGACGCACCTTCTTTTGAAATGTTGCTACTCTTTGCGTATTTGGAATGCAGTCATCAGTTGGCTAGGGTTTTCCAACTTCAACACCTCACTTTGGCACATCTTCGATACAGTAAAAATTGGTGGGAGTCAATCATCTTCCCACAAGGTCATCGTTGCAGATATATTGCCGCTCTTGCAATGCTTATCTCATGGGAAATATGGATGAATGTAATGCAAGGGTTTTCTGCCACACCACCACCACGCCAATCATTGTAGTCCTACATATTAAAGAGGTTGTCACGCTTTGGGCTCGTGCCGGGGCAAAACACTTGGGTTCTTTGTTACCACAAGAGTAGATTTTTGTTTAGAGAATGTACTCGTATGTAACTCTATTAAACTTCTTCTTAATAAATGAGACGAGGCAATGATGTTACCTCTGTTTTAGAAAAAATATAGAAATTTAGTGCTTTCCTAAAATAGGAATATTTGTTTTGTTCCTTCATAAAAGGGTGTTGTTAATGACAGATAATCTAGTAAACCGTAACTAGAATTTGAGTAGGAGTAAGAAATACTGTTTTTTGTGATGAGGATAAAAAGGGGAAATGGTTAAGTTGGATAGAAAGATTTTTAGTACTTAAATTAGGTAAGATAAAGGATCTAAATAGGGTAAAATGTGGAATCAAGTAAAAAAACAAAGAATTTTTGCAACGAAGCATGATTTATGGATGCAAATGTTTCATTCTCTAAAAAAAGTAGAAAGAAGAGACTCGGAGGATTTTTGGGTGCCATTTTGTTGTCATAGAGGAACATATACAAGAGTTCATATACATTGAACTACAATCCAGCAAAAATCTTCCACATTCCCGTTAGTTCCAAATAATACCGAAGTCATTTTGGGAGGTCCAAACGTTCAATCTCTGTTGAGTAGTTGAGCTCATGGCCTAATCCGATACTGAAGAATTTTAACATGCGAATCGCAAATGGCATATATAAGTAGGAAAAGCACACGACCATATATGATCTTCATAAAGTGAAACCAGAAAAATCCCAAGCACTGGAGCCACTATCACGAGGCGCAACAACTGGATGGTTGTATCGCGTTTGAGCTTTAATTGGAACCCCACTATCATTAGGATAAAACGTAGATGCTATAGCCCTAAAAGTCTCCTCTATCATCTCTCACTTTACATTAGCACATGGATGCATACGGCAGCATTTGGCACCTCAGATGAATTATCATAAAATAAAAACAAGCACATGATAATTGGATCGATTCGATTGATCTCCATCTAGAGAAATATAAAGAATGACAAGCATATATATGGCACATGATTCTCTCATCTGCAGTCCATGGCCAACAACGGTGACGGCCGGCCGGGCTGTCGTGATCTAAGCACGTCAAACCTTCACCGTTGCTGGTGACACGGCAAAAGCTAACAACTGTCGTGTTTGTGCTTGTTATTCCCCATCCTAGCTAGCGGGTAAGTGTTTTTCCAATTCGTCACTATCTAGTCACTGATTTGCCCTTTCGAATCTTGAATTGACAGACACTTAACAGTAGGCCAATTGTTCGGAATAATACTCAAGAGATGTACACCATCCATGCATAAAATCTGGTAGTGGTCTCTTTGAATTTCGATTCATGGAAATTCTCTTCATATCTAGTAGAATTTTTTTATCAGTCCTGATAAAAAGCCCTAAACAGTTAAATTTTGGCGGTTGCTATTTGGCGGGTACCCACGGAGGAAGAATTAATTTTTGATGGCTCTAAAACTTGTTAGCTCTCTTCTTGCGTGCAAGGCCAAAACCGTTCATGGTCCCTTCTCCTGGCCATCGGTCCAAATTCTGATTAGCTTTAAATAAAACTAGGTAACCTGGCGCGGCAACATGCCGCGGCCGTAGAGTTATTTTTGTTGTTTTTAAGTAGCATGTAATTATATATGGAAGTAATAAATATAAAGAGGAATTTCTAAGAATACCGCGTACTTTGAAATTGAAGTCACGCAAAAAGAATAGAAAGAATCAATGTTGCCTCTATCCAACCCTAATATGGTCTTACGCTGCGCTCGTGTCAATTTAAATTTGTGGTTAGGTTGATTTGGAAGTTTGTGTACTTGTAGATTTAATTTGCTTATGCTAGCTGGTAGGAATATTTTTTTTTATCGGGTGCATGGGGGTGGAACTATTGTTCGTGAGACGGTCGACGCTCGTTCAGTGATAACTGGTTGTTGTAATATGTGTGCAATAATATTAGAATTAGAAGCCAACAGTAATATTTCGCTTAGTTAGTTTTAGAGGATCGCTATTTTTGGGAAATAGTAACGAAATTGGGAGACGATGTTCGCAAAAGGAAATGTAAGCCTAATTTAGAAGGTTTGCAAACTCGAAAGACGGTTGTCATAGGGAAAAATATAAGCGAGTTTGAAATAGAAGGAAGAAAATTTGATATTCTGTTACCGGTACAATTTTCAAGGGTTAGAAGAATTTTTATTTAGGGGGAAAAATGTTTGATTGTTAGTTTCCTGCCTTGAAGAATTTTCCCTAAAAGAAATGTTCGAACATTTATTTTGATGCCTTCATCGTAAATGAAGTACATATAGGAAATAAATTGGGAAAATAATATTTTAGTGCAATATGAAATATATATGATGCTAAAAATAATGTTACTAAAATTTGTTTGTAAAAAGTTATTTTGTGGTGATGTTTCTAAAATTAGTTTGTAATATATGGAGAACGCGAGGACCTTTGCGCAAATGAACCGCGCGGACCGTCGGATCAGGCATGGATGACGTGGATCGCGGCGGGCACTGTTCAGCACTGCATTTGTTACCGTAGCCAGGAACAGTGCCAGCTACAGTGACGCGACGCGGGGACTTTGCTGAAAATGTTTATTTTGGGCGGCCGATTCACAATTTTTGGAATATGCGAGGACTTTCCTGCAAAAAAAGCGGCGCGCGGGGAATTTCATGTAATTTTTATTTATTCCAGAGTACTGATTCATAATTTTTTGAAAAACGTGAGGGCTTTACTGGGAAAAAGCGGCGCGCATTATTCATCACTGTAGCTAAGCAGTAATAGCTACAGTGCACAGAGCGCTGTGGGAGCTCCAATTCGGTGCTCCAAATACCCGGATTCAAAATTTTGAAATCTGTCCGAAATTATCTTTTTTGCACGGTCTAAAATACAGCGATTTTGAAGATTAGAGAGAAATATGTACATGTCCGTCAAAATAAAAAGGTTAGAACATGAAAGTTGTTTGGAAGGGTGATATACATTTACTCGTGAAAGGAAAATTCAAGCGGATGACTGAGTTTGACGAATTTGACAAAATTCGACAAATGTTTTTGCGAATTTGGATCCAAAATTAAGTAATTAGAGTCGACCAAACTTGAAACCGATCATGGGAATGGAACCTACTTGTCGACGCGCATATATTTCGTGTATATATTATCATGAAAAGGAGGGCCGTCGGATCTAGATCGGACGGCGCGGAGGCATGCTACAGTAACCGGTGGCGCACTGTAGCGGGCGAGGGGGTCGACCGGGATGTCCGGTTGCGGGTGAGGAGTTACCGGGAGATGTGGCGGCTCCTGATTGGCTAAAAATCGGCTGTGAACAGTGCACAAGTTTAGCAGGTGACGTGGCGCTATCCTGGCCGTCGATTGTTCCGATCGGACGGCAGATGGAAGGGCGCGACGTGGAACTCAGTTTGGCCTGTGGATCTTTCTAGCCTTTATATATTAATCTATTTGGTGTCTTTTAAAGATATTAAATAAAATTTGGTGTCTTTTTTTAACAAGGAAACCACTGTCATTATATTCATCAAGGAATTACAGCATAGTGATTACACATATCAACCTTCAACATGATTAAGCCTAGCTGGGCACAAATAGCAGAAGCAACAAGGTGGCAAAGCTGAAGAACACAACCGGAGCCTGCCAGGGGGTCCGGGGAGAAACCGGACGCGCGGAACCTGCAGCCATATTCTTCCGGGGCCTCTCTCGGCCTATCCAACCGTAGAGTCAGCGGTTCAACCAGCAATCGCGTTGGAAGACTCACATGAGGTAAAGGATTGAGCTGAAGATCTTGAATGTCCATCACCGAGCTCAAATCGGGGGTTCTCGACCGCCAAACCTGAGAAACCGTAGCAGAGACGCTCTCACCCGTCTCCGGCATGTCCCGAGCAGCGAGAAAGCTTCGCCAACATTAGCATCAGCAGAATCATGAAGAAGTGCACACCAACTAGAGCAATTGTCATGAAGCTTATAGGATGAATTGGCACCAACAAACCTGAAAGAGCATGTGTTGCCCCATGTGTGATTTTGGTAATTAATGACAATCTCTATGGACTAATGTTTGCATTGAGATATCTTTATAGATCGAGTCCATGAAGAAGTTTGGAGTTCATGTGTTGGACTCTAGAAGAGTATATGATGACCAAGGTTCTATCCAAGGATTTATATATGAAGAATGGTCATGTGTAGAGATGAGCTTATTGCAAGAGTGACTTGGAAAAGACGATTGAGTGAAGATTCATGTTTATCTCCAAGCCATCATCATATCAAGACAAGAAGTATATGAAGCGCAAGTGGATTCTTGAAGACGGAGCTTAGCGAGGCTCTCCCATAATGGAGTATGGGGGAGCATTTGGAGATGTCTTCATCAAGCATGTGCTAGCAAGCGCAATCAAGAAAGGTGGTCCACTTGAAGAGATCAAGATCGTCATCATCTAGCTCAAGTGGAATGCGCAAGACAAAGGTATGATCTTGATAGGTTTTCTATTTTACTGGTCTCATGTTGTTAGTGGGAGACCGGGTTATAGGATAGACGGCGTACTATCAAGAGGGGCTCTCAAGTGAGTAACTTGATCGCATCTTTGTTGAGAGCTCAAACCTTTGCATTCTTGGCATATCATCTTTCTTGGTTCTTATTTGGCTTTTATCCATGTGAGAATTTAGAGCTTGTGTTCATCTCCATACCAAGCTCTAGTTCATCAAAAACGGGTTTCAAGTGAATATCTTGTGGTGTTTTTGATGTTGGAGGTTTTACCGGTTCGTCGTTTCTAGAGAGGTCAAACTCTCTCCTTGTGGTCTCCTCCTCACATGATGGACTATGATGTGTATATGCATGATCTTGTAGTGCTTGTGATTATCTTCGGAACAAGCCCAAGATCATTGAAAACGGAGTCCGGATGAAAACTTGTTTGCATTCTCGGCTTTGGAAATATTATCGGTCCACTTCAAGATAGGGTCCACACCTTACCATGTGTGGTATCCCCTCTAACTCTTGTCGTTACCTTTCCAATGCAATTGGTTTCACCTGATTTGGAGTTCGGATGAGAAAGTTATTGCATTTCAGGATTTGCCTCTCTGCTGGTTTTTGGTCCGGAGTCTCCGTGGTTTTGGTCCGGAGTCTCCGGCCCCTGGTTTTGTGGCTCAGTGCCTCTCGCGCGGCGCGTGCGGTATAGGGGTCCGGAGTTACCCCGGAGTCTCCGCACTGGCCGGAGTCTCCGGCCTTCGTGGTCCGGAGTCTCCGGTGTAAGGTTCTCTGCTCCTCAGGGCGGCACTTGCTGTATAGGGGTCCGGAGTTGGTCCGGAGTAACCCCGGAGTCTCCGCCCTGGCCGGAGTCTCCGGCCTTCGTGGTCCGGAGTCTCCGGTGCAAGCTTTCCTGCGTCGACTTTTTCCTGCTCTTCTGGACCCGGAGTCTCCGCACTTTTGGTCTGGAGTCTCCGCCCGGGCCGGAGTCTCCGGTGTAAAGTGGCTGCAACGGCTCTTTTTCTGGGAGGGGTATAAATACCCCTCCACCTACCTTCAGCCACTCAGCTCTTCCAAGCACGTTTTTTCCCTTCTCTCTCCTCCATTGTTGACCTTGGAAAGCTTGCCCCTCTCCCAATTCCTCCCATGATTCTTGCATATCTTTGAGGGATTTGAGAGAGGAGATCTAGATCTACATTTCCACCAATCCATTCCTCCTCTTAGTGAGGGGAACCTAGTAGATCTTGATCTTGGAGTTCTTGGTGTTTCTCCTCCTTTGTTCTTCCTCTCTTATTCCGTCATAAGCATTTGTTGCTTTGTTGGAATTTGAGAGTGAAGGACTTGAGCACTCCGGGTGCTCTTGCCATTGCTTTTGTGCATCGGTTTGCTCTCTCCATGAAGATTCGTGGAAGTGAAAGTTCGTGAGTTTGTTACTCTTGGGTCATTGGACCCTAGACGCCTTTTGTGGCGAGTGGCGCCTTTTGTGGCGGTGCAAGGCCTTTTGTGGCCGCTTGGGAGCTCCCGATCCTTTTGTGGGTTGTGCCTCAAGTTTGTTGTAAGGGACTCGATTTCCGCCCAAAAGAAAATCAATAGTGGAAGGTGAATCGAGCTTTTGGGCGAGGTTCATCGGAGAATAGGGTGAGGCCATTTGTGGCATCTTGAGTTTGATACTCACACCCCTCCAACGAGACGTACTCCCCTAAAAAGGAGGAACTCGGGAATACATCGTCGTCTCCGCGTGCCTCGGTTATTTCTATACCCGAGCTCTTTACTTATGCAATTTACATTGTGATAGCCTTCGTGCGTGAAGTTATATATCTTGCTATCACTTTGTTGCTTGACTTGCTTAGCATAAGTTGTTGGTGCACATAGGTGACATAGTTTATTTAGGTTGTTGGCTTGTTAATTTAAACATCTAGTTTTATTCCGCAATTAGCAAGCCTAAACCAGAAAAGTTTTTAAACGCCTATTCACCCCCCCCCTCTAGGCGACATCCTTGTCCTTTCAAAACCGAAGAGACTGATAGCAAATAAATGCCACCAGGAAGAAGTCACCTATTGGCACCAAGAACTGACCGGAGTTTCCACCAATCTTACAGGTAGTCAGGATAGCCAGATCAATCCCAACGCCACCATGGCCAGGCAGAACAAGGAGAATCTTAGCACACCTGAGAGGATAGATGAACTCCATACCAGCAACATCATCGCTGACATACTCCCATCTGATGCAAAAGAGCTTATTGAAAGCAAGAGTCGGCAAGGCTGCAGCAACCAGCGCCTCGGTCTTCAACCTCCGAAGCACAAAGAGGCACATCTGAAGCCTTACACACCGCCAGGAGCTGCTCCAGCTCTCCCACGGCAACACCCTAGTGCCAGCTCCAGGACGAATAGATCCGACGCAGCACCAACCTCTTCCCTCGCCACCACGGCTGGCCGGAGAGGAAGGCGCCACAGCACATCTGCAGAACTTGATCTGGCAAGAACTGCCATTATTGAGGAAGAAGCCTTCGGCCCAAACACCACCCCCAACCAACCTCCACCAAGGAAGCTCACCGGAGGCCATGAAGGCAAACTCACCCGTGCCTGGCAGGAGCACCAACGAGAGAAGGATCGGCATCTCGCCAAACGCCACGAAGGCCATAAGAACTAGACTTACACCTACAACTACAGCGAGAGCCCCTGGATCTACCCTATACAGAGGTGCCAGGCCACCACCTCGAGCTCCACTCCGGCCGGCGAGGCCAGCGGAGGGAGATCGGGGCGGCGCCGGCCAGTCAACGACGACTCTGCGACCTGGGATGAGAGGAAAGGAAGAGGAGGGGAGAAGACGCGCGAGCGTAGATAATTTGGTGTCTTTTAAAGAAATATTAACAAGCTATCATGTCCTATGACAAATTCTCAACCTTCTGTATGAATATTTCAATAAATAGAGGCGAGGTTTCAACAACAACAGATGGACGAAATCCAAAAACAAAATGAATGAACTTTTAGCACTTTATGGTGAACTTCCATAAATTTATGGATGTACCTCAAACAATTTTTGGATGAACTTTTAAAAAATTAATAATGTGTATCAGCTATGCTACATGGGTATGCCAATTATTGATGTTGGAAATTTAACACCCAACGTCGTGGTTATCGTTGGAAGTGGTATTGAAAAGGTTTGCAGTGCCCTCTCCATCCCAAAATATAGGATTTATTTTGATGCATTAAAACAACAGTTCAATTAATCTATTAACATGTAATTTATATGACATAAAATTGAAATCATTAGATTCATAACCAAAAGTACTTACTAATGATTATGTATGTCACACAAAACATATTTTAATATACTAATTGTCAGAAGACCTGTCGTAGCAAACGAAAATACACCTTATATGGGAGATTGGGAGTAGATATGATTGGGTACTACGAATCACATCTGCTTTATGACCACCATGTCATTTTCGATTTTGCCATCATGATAAGGGACAGCGACTTGCGCCTACTCCGGGGTCAAGTAAACATCCAACATGTCACTATAGGACCAACGTATGCAAATCTTGTATATGCCCATGTTGAACTTGCGACAATCACAATGAAGACTTTAATTGTTTATTCCTCTAGTATATGTGCAGGTCAACATATATGTATGTCTGTTAACCACGGTAATTCAAAGTGGCACCCAACAGCATGCGCTCATGGGTTAAACACATTGTATTGTTAACATTAATCTTTTGACCACATTTACACATGTACACGTTCTTGTTGCATCGAAACTTAAACTATAAAAAGCAAGTATTATGTAAAATAAATAAACAATCTTACTATTCATCTCGAGAGCTGACTACATAGTCAGAGTGTCTATCACCATGTCATTGAACTCTAAAATTCATCTTTAGTAGTGTTTTTCGAGATGGAGTGAATATCTTTTCAGATTTTATTGTTCAAATGCCATGACACCATAGTACTTATTTGATTTGGGCAGATCATATCCACGGATGCCCAAAGGTGGTCCATCAGCTGCCCCATTCAAGTATGAGCAAAGTTAGGAATCATGTCCCTATTCAAAGCTGTAACCGGACGTGGCACACCTAATATAAACCTCATATATAGCAATGATAGAAAAACGATTTTTACGAAGTCATGAACTTGTGAAGATAAAATATATTACCCTTATAGTTGCAAAACAAATATTGCAAATGACCTAGCTGGATGGTAATTTTTGAGGAAAAATAACTGATGGTAGAATCAGTCGAGGAGATCGACGAGGACACCGCATGCGAACAGAAGAATTCCATGTGCAGCTGGACCTCGTGGACATGGCTAGAGCTCTTTTCTTCGTCGGAAGGATGACCGGAGCTAATTTAACGCCCGCGCAGCGGACGCAGACGCACATGCAACTCGTGGGCCGATCCGGCCATTTCCTCGCAAGCTCCAGAGCCATCATCTCACCATTGCCGTCTGCAGAGACGAGAGCATCGAATGGAATAAGTACAGAGCAGCGAGTCACGCATCTATAGCAGCCATACACGGCAAACCAAGGACAATGATAGCTTTGAATGGACTGCTCACCATGTGTGGACCGATTCACATGGAGTAATATGATAACAGGAGCTCTGTTTTTTTTATCTCCTTGAGAGCAAGTTACTGTATTGGGTGTACGACGACTGATTGGCTACTTTGACTGAAGAACAGGCGGGAACACGATAACTTTTTTTTTGTTGCTCGATGTATCTTTTTTCTTGAGGAATAAATCCATGTTCCAATCGAAGGAAGAAAAATGAGTACACATAGAAGTTTAACAGGACGCCGGTCCGTCTCCGTCCCATAAATTGTGAACATGACGCACGGCTATTTTGCTCTTGGCGGCGTGACTCCACGCTTGGTAACTGTCTATATAGGGTGCAAAGTCGGCGGGTTTCGGCATATGAGTTTGATCTTGTCTGTTACGCAGGTCGATTTTTTTTAAATTCATGCATGCAACCCTACAACAACATGATTGTCTGACATGAATATGCATACTAAATTTATGACGTGAAATGTCCGGTCGTGCATTTGACCAATTAAAAGTCATCAAGATTTAGAAATGTACCTGATTATGTTGCATCGAATCCATAGATAAGATGAAATCAATGCACTGAAAAAATCGATGGAGTGGATGGGTTGCATGATATATACTATCATAATCCCACTTAGTGGAATTTTGCTTTATAAGAATTATAGATTTTATAGAAGTTTCGGTGGGAAATTTAGTCACTTCCTCCAAGAACATCTGTTAAGTAACTATCACTTATGGTATATCACAGATGGATATCTAGTGAGTTTGAACTTTGTTCATTGATAACCGTTAAAGGTATTTTGGTTATTTAGAGAAATGGTCAACCATGATAAAAAACATAGTAGTCTATCAATGGGGTGCAGAAGATATTATACATCTTATGTTCACCTCTTTGAGAGCAAAGAAGGTCTTGAAGGAGTTGGGCTTAACCGAGATAATTGAAAATGCTTGGGTTAAAAGAATTAGTAGATGTGGGGTGTTGGTATATTTGGTGGCAAAAGAGGGAAATGGTTAAAGGCTACTCATGTTGCTAATCCTTCCCAATCAGCTTTTGCTATTAATGCCTTGGCAACAAATTATGGCTCAGTGAAAAAGAATGCGAAGGTGAAGGAAGTTTCATGGTCCAAACCAATGCCAGGTTCGTATAAGCTTAATATAGATGCATCTTTTTCATGTGGATGATCTTGTGCAGCGGGTGTGGTTCTAAGAAACCATAAAGGTGAAACTCTTGCGGGAATGGCGTGCCTTCTGGATCATATCTTGAGTGTTGCCACAACTGAGGCCCTAGACCTGCTAAGAGGGTTGGACCTTATTGAACAGATCGGCTGCTCGCAAGTGGTTATCGAATCTGACTGCCTTCAATTGATCCAACCTTGCAATGGGACTATCGAGGTTTGGAGTCCATACTCATCAATTTTGGAAGATTTTTTTTTAAAGCAAGTCCGATAGTGGGTATTTCTTTCCAACATTGATCTAGGTATGAACAGGGCCGGCTCTATATTTTGCGGGGCCCTAGGGCAAAGTTGAAAGACGGGCCTCTATGGGTAATATCTAGATGCAAAATATTAAAGTTTACATCCGACCACACATTCTTATTCCAAGATGTCTATAAATAATTGATAAGCGCTTAAACAATGTCATGTTACGACATAAAGATTAAAATAGTAGCAAAATATAACAAGTAATATTCCCTGCTAGTTTGAATTCTGATCATCTTGTCCGGTTCAGGTTCTTCCCTTTCATTATAAATAGTACCTCCCGCCAAAACTACTGAAAGCACTCTTTTGTGATTCAGTGAGTTGATTCTCTCGTTTTATTTTTTCCCTTTCTCAGCACCCAACTTATTTTCGGTACCCGACATTTGTTTCGGTATTGTAACACTTGAAGTTGCAAAGAATCAACAAATCAAGCGGATTAGGGCAATACATACGCAGTGGCCAACAGGAGCATAGGAGGGCGTTCACACGTACTAGGACCCCAGGAGTAGTGGCAAGCATTTGCATTAAGAAGAGGAGGCCGATCGCGGGGGCTGGCGGCCGAGGCATCGTCGCGTCGAACAAGCGAACAACACTGAACCAGATCGATCGTCAATGGTGCAGCGTGCCTTTTCCTCTCCCCTGCTGGGCCCTTACAACTTATTTTTTTCCAGCCCATGTCAAAACAACATGCGGTGACCATGGGCCCCCCCAGACGTGGGCCGCCGCCCAAGGACGCCTAGGGTTAGAGCCGGCCCTGGTTATGAAATGAGGTTGCTCGTCAGTTAGCAAAAAAGTCCTATGGAACAAATGAGAGTTTTATTCGGGACGGAGACCCTCTGTGATTGATTGTGCCGTTTGTAATAAACGATGTAACTCTGTTATCTAATAAATAAACGCCACTAGACATACCTTTTAAAAAAGCATAATACTTTCTCTTCAATTTTTAAATACTTTCATTTTCTTATGGTTCAATATATCTCTGATTGGGATGTTGCCATGTTGGCCACGTGGATCCTACCTCATATATCTCGGAAATATTCTGTTTGGAAAGTTACTTGTGATAAAGATTGTCAACTCTTTTGCGTTGATGTTGGTACTCAAAACATTCAGAAATAATATATTTTGTTAGTATTTCTTTCACTGTAGAAGATTATTATTTTAGAGATTAACACCAACTCGGAGGAGTATCTGTTGTACGCATAAAAGCAACTTCACAACTAAACACCGTTTATTTCTATAGCAAGTATGCCAGTCATCCTTCTCAAGTATTTTAAATATCATTGGGCGCATCACGTTCGTTAATACTGACCTTTCTTCACCTACTCGCTGGTTTGCTTCAATCTCTATTATGTTGCACACGTTAAATTAACAACATCAGCTAATATTTTCTTCAATAATGGAACGAATATCTCGTGTAGCCGTGGATATGAGCTTTAGAGAACAAAACTGTTCGACAAATAGGCGAATAACTGGCCTCACATGGGAGTAAAAGAGGGTATATCATACTATATATTTAGTATGCACTTTCTCGGTTTCGAATTATACGAGGCACCGCTCCCTCGATGGAGCGGTACTGCCGATAACCGCTCAAGGTACCGCTGGGGAGGATTTCGCCTCTGGATTCCTCATGGTACTCAGGCGGTATCGATCTAGTAATATCGCTCGAATTAATCAATTTAATTCAAGACGTGTTCGGCTGTAGTACCGGGCCGGGTACATGTAGTACCACGTCTGGGATTCAGCAGTAGTGCTTCGGCAGTACCGCTGCGCCTGGGCTGTGGAATGCCTCTGGGTGTGAATTCCAGCAAGCGGTAGTACCGTTGTGCAGTTCTGTGCAGTTTTCTGCACATAACGGTCAACTTCTATGAGCCATTGTATAAGGCATATCTTTCTCCACCATTGCTACAAGCTATAAACCCTAGATCTCTCACTCCCTTAAGCCAAACACCGATTATTTGAGGAGTGACGGAGGAGATCTGGATCCACACTTTCACCGAAGGAATTTCGAATTCCCCAATTTTACCTTACGGATCTTGTTACCTCTTGGGTTTGTTGAAACCCTAGCCGGAAAGATAGTGTTCTTGGAGCTCCACCTTGGTGTAAGGAGCTCTGGGAGCTTGTTGGGAGCCACCTAGTGTTGTGGACTCGCCCCAACCCTTCGTATAAAGGTTTGGTCAACGCATTCAATTCGACCTCATAGTGGATTGAGCTCCCCCACGAGAGAGACTCAAGGAGAATCGGGTGAGAACATCCGTGCTATTGGACCTAGGGGGATCCACACCTTTCCAACGAAGACGTACTTTTATTGGGAAGAACTTCGGGAATTACTTCTCCGTGCCACCATTGCGGTTGTCTCTTTCCTTTACTACTTGTATTCCGTTATGCATTGCACCTTAACACATAGGTTGTTCATCTAGTTGCATATCTAGTCAACCTTGGGTTACTTATCGGAATTAAAAAAAAATTAAAAGTCGAATATTCACCGCCCCCCTCTAGCCGACCATACCGATCTTTCACCTACGGCGAAGGATATCCCTCCTCAGCGAGGTTGTTTTTCCTCCTAGTGCTAGTCCAACAAGGAGGATCTCCGTCCAGACACCTCACAGTTGCGCTACCCCAAGTGGTTTGTCCCTGGAAATGGCGACGTTGGTCGGGGGCGTCAAGTTCGTCCGTTTGCAGTTGCGGTGGCAAAGGACTTGATCACATTTCAAATTTCTTCTATGGTCCTTAATGTAAAAATGTCAGGCCTCCGCTGTAGTTTGTTTGTCCTTTATGGGTCCTTAAGCATCCATCCTCCCTTGTTAAAAAAGAAAAACAGCATGTAATTAGCAAGACAGAATGGTGGTAACAGTTGTTTACCAACAGCTTTATAGAAAAGAACCGGCCTAAACCAGTCCTTACCAAGTCAAAAGCCAGAAAAAAATAAGAAAAAACAACAGGTCTCGCTGTCCCTTTCCTTTTAAAACACCTTCCTCATCCTCCTCATCCCCCACAAACGTTCACACCTCACACATACGCACGGTGGGCTGCAGGAGCACAACCGAACTGCGTCCGTCGTCACTCGGACCAGCAAGGGTAGCGCTAGGAGCTAAAAAAGCAAACAAGACTCGGCTTTCTACCCGTTTGACCTCAAGCCCGGCAAGCCTCCTCCTCTCGCGACGACCGTCGCCGGCGGCAATGGCGGCCGTCTCGGAGGAGGCCATCAAGCAGTTCTCCGCGCTCATGGAGCAACGTGCGTGCTCTCCCTTTCTCCATTCGTCTCATACAAGCTTAGAATGAAGGAAAAAAAGAGAGCAAGAGACCTTCTTCTCCATTTTTGTTTTCTTGTTTTTGCTGAGATGCGCCTTGCTTTCTCTGGTTGCTGCAGTGGAGGAGCCCTCAAGACCACATTCCAGGTGCCGATCTGCTCTAGCTCTCGCACTTGTTGGATCTCTGCTTCCTCGCTGCTGTGTATCTCCTCCTTCTTTGTGCTTGAGCGACGGACAATTTTTTTTCCCGTTCTGGCGCTTCAGCGAGTGGGAAATCTTTCATTCTGGTGCTGTTTCTGTTGGGTATGCGTCGGTTGTAGTCGAGTTCTGCCTAGATTTTGCTCCCGTTCTCATTTCGCATTTTTGTGGATTTGGGGGTTGCAATTCGCTGTAGCTGGGTACTGTTTGGATCTTGGAAATTGGCTTCTTCCCACGAGCTCAACTGACGTCTCGCTTACTCTCGTTCTTACTTCAAATTTTGATCAAATCCTCGAGATTTTATTTGTACGAATTTGTTTTCCTCATTTGTTAACCCCGTTCCTAAAAGCTGTCCGTCTACTCCCGTTCGTAAAGGTTGTTAATTAATTATAGCTTACTTTGCGATTTGAGCTTAACTGTGGTTTTGATCTCTGTTTCTTGCTTCAAATTCTGTCGTTATCGCTTTAGTTGTTTTTTTAATATAGAAAATGTATCACTTGGGTTCTCTAGGAACTAGGAATGACTCTTACACACGATTTTCGTGAGGCTTTGCGCTTCGTCATACTGATAGAGATTCGCAGCTAAACTATGCTTTCGGTTAACCGAGCATTTTCCATTTTTTTTTCTCGCTTCAGACGCATAGGGAGATATTTTTACATTAGAGATCCCATGACATCCTTGAAGGACTAGTAGTTTCCTTAGGTCCTAAATGCAATTTTGGTACTACCATCTTCGACTAAAAAAAAGTAATTTTGGTAGTACATCACAGCTGTGTTGTCGGTGCCTTAAGAGTTTAGTTTTTTTTGAAACCTTATACTGTAGGGGAGCCCCCTCGTCACTAAATCAAGTCGTGTGTGTGCCGATTGTCAAAAAAAAAAAATCGTGTGTCTGCCGGCTTGGACGGTTTCCAAGCACCGAGCCTACAAGACCTTGGGAGGTCAAGCACGGCATGATCAGTTGATCACATTGGTAGGAGCTAGACGATGCATCATTTACTTACTCTACGTGACGGCTAAACTTGGACTAGCGATCCAGACATCGTGTGGAGCTCAGCGAGCGCGAATTAATGGCCGAAGACGTTGGCCGTGGTTTGATCTGGACGTACCTTGTATTTATGTTTTTCCATGAGCCTGTGTGGTCTTGACTGTTCTGCGGGACATGTTTCGATTTGCCCATTTGGACTTTTATTTGGTCCAGGACTCCTTGTCCTCAGAAGAATGATCGCGTTCGTGGACCTCGGGTGGAAGTGTTGCGCATCACACAAAGTTACTTTTTTCTGTTTTCCGCGGTGGAATCACAATATCTCCACCTAGGAACAACAGCTACTTTTCCCTCGTCATTTGTAGTCATCCTGTCTGTCCACATCTGAACTTCTTATTTCTTTCAGTATTTTTCGGTACATGAGTAGCACATTGTTTCGTTTACCGAATACTGTTTCATTGTTGAATAGCTAGCCTGAGATAAAAATCCCAGGTAGGAGGTAAATAATAGTGGTTATTTACTGTTACTATTATGTGTATAGCATGTGCACCAAGGATACCCAAGAGGAACTCTGGTGCGTTTTCTCAAGGCAAGAGAATGGACTGTTCCCAAAGCTCATAAAATGGTAAAGCTTATTACACAATTTTTTTCAAATCTGAAATTGATGAAGTAACTTGTTTATGTCCAAAAATAAAGCATTGGATCATTTGGTGCAGCTCATGGATTCCTTAAACTGGAGGCTTCAGAATGAGATCGACACCGTTCTAGCCGTAAGTGCCTTCTATAGTGACACAAAGTCTGGCTTATATTTTCCTTTTGGAGAAAGTTGGTCAAGACTGACTATTAAGTCACTAAAAATCGGTTATGAAACGAACTGAAGTCTAAAGTAAAGCTATAATTTTTTTGTTACATTGGTACAGCAATAGCATCACTTCTTTCTCATTGTGCACTGTACTGCAGTTGTTATGGCATATGTTATTCGTCTGATCAGCAACTGTTGTTTACTTAAAATGCAGAAACCAATTCTGCCCTCTGAATTGTATAGATCTATTCGTGATACACTACTTGTTGGATTAACAGGATACTCCAAGCAGGTACAACAATCAGGCCCATTTTTTCAACTTTTCGTACTTTTGATGGTATCATATTATAAATTCTTGTTGATCAGTCTGTTAGAGCCTTTATGTTTCAAGTTGGCACATGTTTGTCTAAACTAGCTGATGTTGAACAACATTAAATCTCTGTTTATATTTTATTAAAATAGGCAAGTAATGTCATGGTATCCATAAACACTTCTCGCTATCTGGCAGTTTGCTTTGTCTGTATTGAGTAATGACCTTTGTGATGTTTTTAATTTTTTTTATGTTTCCGCTTTTGCAGGGACAACCTGTTTATGCATTTGGTGTTGGCCTCAGTACCTTTGACAAAGCATCGGTAGGTGTTAACAGTTGAAAATTCTTAATCTTTGTGTTTAAATTTCAAATAATGTAATGTATTCTGTTACTAGTTCCAGTTTTCAGTTGCTGTGTTAAGACTTAATACTACATAGACCAGTGGTCTGCTAAATGGACATATTTTTCTTGACATGTAGGATTGATAGTGAACTACCATTTAGATATCATTTAATAGGGACACACAATACTATTTGTTTTTCTAAAATATCGCATACATTTTTGCTGCAGGTGCACTACTATTTGCAGTCTCACATACAGATGAATGAGTATCGAGACCGTGTTGTTCTGGTGAGTGTTTTTTTATCATTATTCATATTTATATTGCCGAAACATATAATGACTATATATTTGTCTCTTCGTTAGCCTGGTGCGTCTGAGATGTTCGGGAGGCAGATTAACACCTGCTTGAAAGTTATGGATATGACTGGCCTGAAGCTCTCTGCTTTGAATCAAATAAAGGTGGATTATTTCTTGCAATGCAATTTTTTCTTAAAACAATTGTCAACTTCCTTAAGTATCTGAATGAGAATTGCTCATATTCTTGCATATGTGATGTTTTTGTTTACAACAAATCTGAACATAAACATTTAGGGACAGTCCCAGAATGCATGTACATGTCATCATGCTGTGTGACATGATATGATTTGAAGGACAAATAGAATAAAAAAATACAATATATTTTTAGAATTGAGTTCATTGGTTGGGGCATCTGCCTAATAAGTGATGAAATTTTGCAAGTGATATGAATTTTGAAGCAAATACACTAGCCCTTGTGTTTCTCGCAGTCAAAAACTGAATCCGGGGAACAGTTGAGTACCTTTTCTAGCGCAGCCAAATAGTTTCACCACTGGGATGGCTGGAAGTAACAGTGTTGATTTGTTTCTTCATGATTGAAACTAGTAGTCCAAATGTTTAACCAAAAAGTCATGAAAATTTGAACACTGATGTACTGCTAATATTACTGATTTATGAAGAAGTCTGCTCGCCACTAAGTCAATAATGGCCATCAAGTCATCTGTGGGCATGATTAACTCTCATACTATTATTCTGTTGTTTGCATCTCCTTTTTCTATTGGCCGCTTGCCTGCTACTCTTTACTGAATCTTGACACCGGAGCTGTCTATTACCAATGGAGATGTCGACTGGCCAGAAATTTTAGAGGATGTTGCTTAATGGGGACAGGGATAGTGTTGGACTACCTAAGGATTGTTTTTGGGGTGTGATGTGGTAGTGGGGACAGGGATAGTGTTGGACTACCTATGGCATTTAAGGTGTTTGGACTGAAGAAGACAGCCTTAAAGTTAATAAAGCATTTTTAAATACGTTTGGTATGGGAAATCCATTTCGGCTCGTAGGTCTAGATGCACCCACTACACAAAAAACATTTTTCAAAATGTCAAAAAATTCCAAATAAAATTTTCGGATATACTAGATGACATTTTATGGTAGCACAAAAAGTTTCGTGAAGAAAAGACATTTTTTGTGGACTGTGCAAAAAAGACAAAATTTGCACAGGTCACAAAAAATGTTTTTTCTTTGCGAAACTTTTTGTGCTAACATAAAATGTCATGATCTATATCCAGAATTTTATTTGGATTTTTTTTACATTTTAGAAAAAAACTAAAAATGTTTTACATAACGGGTGCATCCGCACCCGTGACCCAAAACGCCACGTCCGTTTGGTCTAGCCATGCCAGATTTTATTTGTCTACTACCTCCGTTCCTGAAAATAAGATCTATTAATTTCTTCCAAAGTCAAATATTGCAAAGTTTGTAAAAAGAAGCATTAACACTTATAATACCAAATCAGTATCATTAGTTACATCATGAAATATATTTTCATAGCATATCAATATATTAAGTTTTATAGATCTTGAGCTCCAGACCAACTTTGCTAATACTTTGTTGAGTCTGAAAGTAACATATATGCCTGTCATAACATGTAAAACATGAACTTATATCCCCAAGACATACACTGAGATCTATATTTTTATCGGTTGCCAATTACACACTTGATGTAGCAATTAATAGGTTTTACTTTTTCTTATGCTTTGATTTGTTTTCCCTGCCATGTGCGTTTAGTTCTCATGGAAAATAAACATTGCAATTTTCTTATCGATAGTTTCTACATAATGCAGATGTTGAGCACGATAACAGCTGTTGATGACCTTAATTATCCTGAGAAAACCGAGACCTATTACATTGTGAACGCTCCATATGTTTTTTCGGCATGTTGGAAGGTCAGTGGACATGCTTGTTTTAGTGAACTGTCTTACTGTCAAGTTTCTTTTTTGCTTCCCATTTCAATTTTTGCACAACTACATCTTTATAGTAAATTGATTGGAGTTTCTATTCACTCATGGCCAGGTTGTGAAGCCTCTTTTACAAGAACGAACCAAAAAGAAGATCAAGGTTTTATCTGGCCCTGGAAGAGATGAGTTATTAAAGGTAAATGTTCTGAATTTATCTCTGTTATTTCTGAGCAATTCTTTTTCATCGGGAATCAGGGTAGTCTCCTCGCTTGGTTTTATATTCTTCAACATTGAGTTCTCGTTGAAGCGATTTCGTGCGCATGCGAGCAGAAGTTATCTAGATTGACCTTCTGAGCATGTACGTTAGCTTTCATTTGGTAACAAATGACAGGTTTACTTGCCTACAAAGGAATTCATATGGTAGTGGACACAACATTACACAACTATCCTATATTTAACACAGCTTCTGTTATATTGGTGCGGATACACTGACACAGAAAGAGGTTCTTGCTCCTTTTGTACAGCTGTGCCTTACCTGATTTTTGGGATGGTCCAGTTTATCTGATAGCTCATGAGCCCCAGCCACCATATATGCATTATAAGATTTTTCTGATAAAAATTTGTACAGCTGTGCCTTACCTGATTTTTGGGATGGTCCAGTTTATCTGATAGCTCATGAGCCCCAGCCACCATATATGCATTATAAGATTTTTCTGATAAAAATCTGTATCGTGTAGGTTATGGACTACGAGTCACTACCGCACTTCTGCAAGAGGGAAGGATCCGGTTCGTCGTCAGACGAAGTCGACTGCTACTCCTACGACCATCCTTTCCACCAGCAGCTGTACAACTTCGTGAAACAGCAAGCTTTTAGCCAGAACACCGTTGGTCCCTTGAAGCAAGGGTCGATGCATGTCAAGGTGCCCACGCCGGACCTGGAGGAGGCCAAGATCATGGAGACGATTGAGTCGGAGCTCCACAGGATCACGATCGAAGGTCCATGATGGCGCCGGAGTGCCCGTGAGACGCGCCACATTGCGCTGAGGACTGGAGGTATTCACAGCTATCTTGGGGTTATAGCGATTCTTGCTTGCAATCGCTGGCTGCAAGCTCGACTAGGACTAGTAGAGGAAGTAGTAGCACGCGATTCGAATAACGGACTGTATTGCCGCAGATCGTTGTAGTTAGTTTTAGTTAACCTGGCTAATGTATCGTTTCGCACGTTATTGTTGGTTTCATGCTTGTCATGGCAGGGAAATGTCATGTTCCCACACATGATGAGTGACACGACCTCTATGTATCAATGTATGTGTATATACATAACCGCCTTGAGTGGTATATATTATAATATCAAGTGTTGTTGGACTCGCTGCTAGATGAATATACATCGATGTGATTTTCACACACGTGATTTTATCGATGCAGCGGAACTCCTTCCTGTTAAAGATTATAATGGCAATAAAAATGGAGTTTTTGTTTAAAAAATATCAGACAAATGATGTTTTTTGGTAGAATATGAGGTCAGTTTATTGCTTCAGTTAATCACTTAACATTGATCTTTTTATCTGTAAACATTATATGAAATAACATATATTAAAGTTCCGTAACTAAGTGAAAGTATGCTTCACCTATTTTTTTAGGCGACGTCTAGGGAGCAATCGGTGCTGGTTTGCGTTCCGCAGCAATCGGCTGAAAAAGGAAAGTGGTCCCCCACCAGGTCCGTCCCGAAAAGAGCGCACGGACCCGACCAGGTCCCCTCGCGCGCACACCCAACCAAAAAAGACGCGCCAACCAGAAAAAAAAGGAGACGGACGCGACGACCAGGTCCCCACCCGATCCCGAGGCTAGCACCGACGCCCACCAACCCCTGCCCTAATTCTGCGCTCGCTTGTCCCTTCTCCCTCATACCAGCCGCCCTCCCCTTTTCCCCCTTCGTTCTCCTGCCCCTCTTCTCCAATCCTCCATGGATCTACATCACAAAGGGCATTGTTGCTGCGATTTTCTGTACTAGATCTTGACGTACAACTTGAGAACCATTGTTGCCCTCTCCCACCCAAAAGTTGAGGGGCATCTGGAAGCAAAATAAAAGGCAAAAAAAGTGTGGAGAAACCAAGGTTCGTCAGACCTTTTCCCCCTTCATTCTCATGCCTCCCTTCTCCAAATCCTCCATGGATCTACATCACAGATCTTAACATACAACTTAAGACCTGTAGAAATCAAACCAGAACCTTGTGATATCTCCTTTTCATGTTTTGAATTACCTGCAACTTCTGTTTTTTCGAGTTACATGCTACTTGGACAGTAAAAGTAGTACCCATTTTTTTCTCTGCAACTTGGTGCAAAAGAAGCAGCTAGTGCCAGTGGATCAAACTTAGTGCAAGGAAAAACAGCTTAGTGCAAATTTACCTGCAACTCGATTAACCCCAGAACTGCATTGTTGCCAACAAACAGGAAAAGCAACTCAGTACCACCAGTAAAACAACTTGGTACAATTTGTCTACAACTTAGTGACATGAAACAAAACTTGAAGTTTACCCCCAGATATGCATCATTGCCACAACAGGAAGCAACTCAGTAAAACATGTTTCATCCAAGTCTAGTATGAAATGCCAGGCAACAACTCAAGCATGAAGTTGCATTTGAACCTACTATGAAATGCCAGCATTTAACCTAGTAAATGGAGAAACATAGTACGTAGCAGAGACATTCAAACATACTAATTACCTGGCATTGCCTGGCATTACATAGTTCATATAGTACTTGTTTTGTTTGCAACCAAAAGTAGATGAACTGAGTGGTTTTTGTTTCTTTGATGGAATTCCAAAATCTTGCTTGGTCGGGAACGATGTTTACTACATGTTTCATACGGATAATATATGGGCATGCAACCCATTAGATGATCTGGAAGGTTTTTGTGTCCTTGCTGGAACCCATTACAGTGCTCCCTGCAATTCTTACTTATAACATCCATCAACCTTGCAGGTCCAAAAATCTGCAAAAAACAAAAAGAAGAGGAAACATTAGAACTTATAGAACACACAAGACAAAGTTGCAGGCACCTAAAAAAAGAACCTAAAAACAAGATGAAAAAACAAGAATAAAAGGATTTGTAACAATTAGCTTCTCATTTTGTTGCGTTTTGAGTTATATTAAGTTGATGGATCCTGGGATTTTTTTCTTGCAGATGGTTGATCTAGACCTGAACGAGCCAGCTGATGAGGTTTATTATGATACTGAGCCACAATTCTGCACACAGCTACCGGTGGTGGATGCAGTTGACGAATCACCAGACCCCGTTGGTGGAAGGAACGAAGGTTTGGATGATGAAGGTAGCGGGAGGGGGCGCAACACAATGCGGCCCCTCAGCAGTCTAACCCAAGCATACCAGCTAGTACTACTGTCCCAACAACATCTGCTACAAGCCCTGGTTTGCCGGAGGGGGATGGTGACGGAGTCGGGGCCAATGAAGAAGTTGCTTCCAGTCCATCTGTGCCTTTTTTGGGTATGAGGTTTGATACAATAGCTGGTGCCAGAGCACACTACAATTCATATGCATTGATAATGGGGTTCTCTATAAAATCAAACACATCGAAGAGAGCGACTTACACGAAGGTGTTGGAAAAACAGCAGTTCTGTTGCAACAAACACAGGGCCCCAAAAACTGAAGAGGAAATTCAGAAGGAGAGACTAAGTGCTGTTGACAAAGTTAGTCCAGTGCAGGTTGACAGCGACGATGATGCTAGTGGTGGTGCTGGTCCAAGTAAGAAAACTACTGCTAACAAACACAGGAAGAAAAGGAAGAGGGAATCAGTGAAGCCAACAAAATGCCCCGCTAACATGATTGTGAAGTTGATCAACAACAAGTGGGAAGTGACTTATTTTGTTGCTGAACACAATCATCCCTTGGTTGAGAAACCCAATCTACTGAAATACCTGAGATCACATAGGGGCATCCCCCAGATGAGAGGCAGTTTCTGAGATCTCTACATGACTGCAACATTGAGACAGGTTTGTGCCTTATGATTCCCAAAAAAAAATTCTGCTTTGCAATGTTGCTTATCTGTTTTTGGAGTACAGCAGGCATGTGGTAAACAAAAACTGACTTGTTTTCTGTACTGTTTTTTGGCTGCAGGTCGCATGATGACATTAATGTCTTCCTTCTATGGTAAGGAAGCTTTTGTGCCATATGATCCTAAGGACATAACAAACTTGAGAACAAGTTTCAGACTTGAGAACCAGGAGTTTGATATTGAAGATACAATCTGCTATTTCATGGAGTTGCAAGAGAATGACCCTGGGTTCTTCTACAAGATTTCCCGCGATGACGAAAACAGAGTTGAGAACATTTTTTGGGTAGACAGTGTTGCTAGGAAAGCTTATGCAGATGCTTACCATGACTGCATCTCTTTTGACACGACCTTCATGACAAATACCTTCAACATGCCTTTCGCTCCCTTCATTGGGATTAATAGGCATGGGCAGACATTTACGCTGGGTTGCGGGTTCATGCGGGATGAGAAGGAAGAAGCTTTCAAGTGGCTGTTTACCGCATTCCTTGAGGCTATGAATGGCAGGCAACCGGACAACATTATCACGGACCAGGACAAGGCTATGGCGAATGCAATATCCGCAATTTTCCCGGACAGTTGGCACCGCAACTGCCGCTGGCATATTATGAAGAAAGCCAATGAGAAGCTGGGCTCATTCCTAGGTCGACATCCTGGACTTGCTGAGCATTTCAATGAAGTTGTGGACGAGAGCATGAGTATTCAGGAGTTTGAAGCTAGATGGGCTGAAATGGTTCAGAATTGGGAGTTGGGTGGTCATGAAACATTTGCTTGGCTCAAGAAGTATGCCCACAAATGGGTTCCATGCTACTTCAGGACGCGTTTCTTTCCTTTCCTACAATCAACTCAGAGAAGTGAAGGTTTCAACTCTGTCTTGAAACGCTACGTCAATCCCAAGAATTCGATCAAGCACTTTGTGCAGCAATATGAGAAGATACAACAAAGGATGTTGGGCAGGGAAAGTCACAAAGACTTCCGCACTGGCGAGCTAGTTGCTGACACATGGTCCCCATTTCCGATAGAGAAACATGCTATGTCTGTCTACACCAGGGACATCTATCACCGCTTCAAGCTGGAGTTTGAGATGATAGGGCGCTACAATGTTCAACCTCAGGGCCAGGACATGTTCCTTGTGGTTCCTAACAACCTTAGGTGTTATCCTTATGGGGCTAGGAGCTACATGGTTGACACAAATGGTGCTGACACAAATGGTGATAGGACCTACAACTGTGAGTGCGCTAAATTTGAGCGGGACGGGATGCTTTGCTGCCATGTGTTAAAGATCTTTACACATGTTGGTGTTGACATCATACCGCAGCGCTACATCTTGCGTAGGTGGACACCAGTGGCAGCAGATGCTGCGAGTATGCCTCATGTGACAGGGCAGAATGATGTCATGCCTGAAGAATCGCGGGAGCATATAAGGTTTGCTAATTTGTCTAGGGACTTTGTAGGAGTTGCTAAGATTGGCAGCAAGTCTGACCAAGCTGAGGCCATTGCCCGGAGACACATTAGGGAGATGCACACAGAGTTTGCTCAGCTCAACAAGGTGAGGAGGAAGAAGAGTAACACCCAAACCGGCAGATCAAACTCAGCAACAGGGCATGTTCCAGTTGCGCCACAGCCTACAGGTCGTAGAACTAATCAGCCATCAACGTCAGTACCTAATGCGCGTCGGGCAGCAACTTCCTCTCACGTCCCGCAACCATTGCAGCCACCAGGTACTAGCAAGCACCAAACGTCTACACAAGCTCCTATCATGCGTCAATCAGCAACTGCATGTCACATGACATCTCCATTGCAGCCGATGGGTGGTAAGACGAACCAGTCATCTGCACAGACTCTTAAGATGCTCCAGCCAGCAACTGCAGGCCATATGCCTAAGCAACCAGTGCAAGACAGTGGAACTAGTGGCAGTAGAGAGGCAGCAGCAACCTTTTCTGCACCAACTGTACGTTCCTCGGGCGTCGCCATGAGTTCGCCTCCTCCACGTGCTAAGAGATCATTGTCAGGGCTTGGCTCATCCACTGTTCAACCCGCACAGGGGCCCCCAGCGCCAGATCTTGAGCAATTTGTAATACTAAACCCTCCAAGGTCTAACACGAAAGGGCGGAAGAAGGGAAGATATCTTGCTGGGATCGAGTTGCAGGCAACGAAGACTAATCTATGTGGTGTTTGTGGTGAACCTGGTCACAATTTAGCTACATGTCCTGCTAGGTTGGGTAACAACCAGAATGTTCAGGAATGATGTGTTTCATTATGTTTTTTTTCTGCCTTGTTTAGTATGTAAGGTAGCATGAACTGAACTGAAAAATCAAACTACCCCTGCATGTACACCATATTTACCAAAAAAAAGTTTCTGAGATGTTTTCTTTGTCTCGAAATTTATGTTGTCTTGCACATTAGATGCAGTAAGTTCGTGTGTAGCTTCGCTATAGTTGTAATTTAACAGTTGCAAAAAAAGTTGATGCGTATTTTTTGTCCACTAAGTTGGCAACTATTAAGGTACATAGTGTCTACAGAAGAGGTTGAACACAGCTATTACGAAAAGTTGCAAAAAGAAGTTGATGAGTACTTTCTGTCCACTAAGTTGGAAACTAATGATTGACATGTATTTTGACACAACTCAAAAGGCCTCAATACAGCTGTTACAAACTACAACTTCAAAAAACACATTTTTGTACCTCATTTCATTTTCATCGCACCCTTCCAGTCGATGCTGTTGAATGTAGAGGTAACCCATGTGTGAGTCAGAAGTTTCCTAATGCTTTGGGCATTTGCACCTTCGTACGCTGGTAGAAATTTCCCATTCCAGTGCTCAGCGTTGTACAAGGCGAATACACCACAGTCATGCCTGCCCAAAAAAGAAACCATTTTAGGTGGTAGAGGGCCAAAAATGAAGCATAAACTCAAAGATGGAAAAACACAAACCATGGAGTGTTAGTTCAAAAAGGTTGATGGGGGATAAACAAACGGTACTTACGGGGTACTCTGTTTTGGTGGGTCGATGTCCTCGTACCCAAAAGTGTCCAAGTTGATGGGAGATTCTTTGTAGTGATCATCCCACACAGACATAAGCCCGGTGATAAGCTTCTTGGCACACCTATCAAATTTTTTGTTGGCCTTCGTCCTCAACGAATCCAGCAACTCGAAGCGCCTGTCCTTGATGTTGATGTTTAGAAGCCAGTAGTGGTTTACTGGGTCTTTTGCTTCTGGTACTAAATTCTCAATGACAGGTATGATTATCTAGGAACAAGAGTAGAATGCAAAATCATCAGAAAAAAATGTGACAAAAAAGAAGATGGTAAAGAAAGAAGCTAGGAGCACTCTTACTGAATCCTTCTTGTCGAGGTGTGCATTTTCTTTTAGGAAATGTTTTCTGATCTCCTTGTCTCTCCAATTCGTGCCGTCAAGAATTAATGTCTGGTTCACACATGGAAAACAGGTAGGTCTTGTGTGAATACATTTTGTGTACACAATTGTTGAACAAAAAGTTGCTGGCGTAAAAAAAAAGGTTCATGAATAGTAGTGTACCGCAACTCTCAGAGGCATGACCACCTTCTTCGCGCTCCTCTCTGTCCTTAGCATGATTGATTCAAGACCAAGCTCGAACACCGTGTTCTTCAAGCACGCACCTGGCATCATCGAGCTTGCAAGTTCTTGAAGAGTTACAAAAAATTTCTCATACTCAATGATGACGGGGGTGGTGTCAATTGTTTGCCCTCTTTGAGATCTGCGTCCATGTGCAACAATTGCGTCATACAGCCTGGTGACATCAGCTGAGCATGTGAAGTTGCTTTTGCTGCTATAGTCCACATAAGGAGACCTCTTACAAGGAGGGTTCCTTATGATCCTCCGTTTGCCGTCAATTGTGCCAGTAGTGCTTATCGTGACTGGTGTAAGCCCTTGACGAGTTTGGAAAGCAACTTCTGTGCGTTCCCCCGCTTGTTGATGTGTCACCTGTCCCTTCTTTTGCAAGTTTTCTCTTTCAACTCGGTCGCAAAACTCCCATGCCTCTTTTTCCACTTCCGGAGTCCAATTGTCATCGCAGTCAAACCGCTTTGCTAGATCAACAGGTTTCAAACCAGAAACAGGGCTTGCTTCAGTTTTGTTGTTGGTCTGCCCCTTTATTGGACTATCAAAGCCAAGATCGAAGGATGGGGCATCACAAGCCTCCCCCTGGTGTTTTTCCTCTGAACCATCAGTGAAACAAGCGGTGTCTTCGGTAGAGGGGGTGGGCATGTTAGTACAGTTGGTCCAGGCTGTGGCTTGTGTGCAACTGCAACATGAATAGAAGTTGAGTTATTTTTACCCCTTCCGGCTCACCCTTGTTTGCTAGTTGCTGATCAAAACTTGTGCCTGACGTGCGTAATGGCATAGTTGCTCTCCCTGCTCTAGGGCTAGATCTAGTGGCTGGCAAATCTTTTGTCCCCTTTCTTGCTCTAGGGCTTGATCTAGTTGCTGGCACATCTTTCACTAGCTTCTCTAACACTCCTAACAGCCCATGTCCCTGCCCAACCCCTGAGCTAGTTTCTGCGGCTGCGATTGCTGATGCATTTTCATCCACCCCTGAGTTATTTTTGCTGAATGTTGCCTCTGGTTTGTTAGTTGCTGTCGGAATGGCCATAGTTGCTCTCCCTGCTCTAGGGCTAGATCTAGTGGCTGGCAAATCTTTTGTCCCCTTTCTTGCTCTAGGGCTTGATCTAGTTGCTGGCACATCTTTCACTAGCTTCTCTAACACTCCTAACAGCCCATGTCCCTGCCCAACCCCTGAGCTAGTTTCTGCGGCTGCGATTGCTGATGCATTTTCATCCACCCCTGAGTTATTTTTGCTGAATGTTGCCTCTGGTTTGTTAGTTGCTGTCGGAATGGCCATAGTTGTTTCCGGAATGGCCATAGTTGCATCCGGAATGGCCATGGTTGAGTCTTCGTGCATTCCATCTGTGGAGTTGCTGGTGTTCGGCTTGCCACGCTGTGCGGCCATTTTCTGTCTCCTTCTAATAGGTGAACTGGTGTCCCCCATCAGACTTTTCTTATCAAACTTGTAGCAGTCGTCCACACATTTCTGCACATCAAAATCTCTGCGGAATTGGTCCAGTGGTGTCAGAGAGCTGAAAGGTGTGCTCCTTCTGACTTCTTCCATGAAAACCTTTTGTGCATAGTATTTGACAGGTGTGTCAAAAAACTCATGAGGCTCAATGTATGGGATGTCAATATCATGTTTCTCTTCAGCGAAGACATACTCTCTTAATTCAGAAAAGGGACTCCGTTGTGCGTGGCTTGGGTTGCCTTTTGCTGACACGCTGTTTCTTGGGGCTTGTGCTTGCTCCCTCAGCAAATTCCTCCTTTCGGAGCTTAGCATGCAGTTTAGAACTATGTCTTCGCCGTCCCCCTCGATTGTTTCCCAATTGTCAGACCTAGATGCGGCCATAGTCGATCCATGACTGATGCCCCCTGCATGTCCTTTCATTGGGCTGTCCATCGCGAACCTAGGAGACCTCCTTGGCTGCTTTTCTAGGTCGCAACATTGCTCACCCACTCCCCTGTTCATATCGGCAGCTACGTGCGTGGTTTGGCTGTTTTTCCGTCCCAAAGTTGCTTCTCTGTCAGCCAAAATGCTAGCGTCTTCGCTGGATCCATGAATGTTGCGCTGCAAGAGATGTTTCATAGGACTGTCCACTGAATTTCCTTTCATTGGGCTGCTGTTGGCAAACCTAGGAGACCTTCTTGGCTGTTCTTCTATATGGCAACCTTGCTCAACATCTCCCATGTTCCTGTCTGCAATTACCGTAGTGTTGCCATTTGCCAATCTGTAATGCCTCCTAGACTGAGCTTGTAGGTCGCAATTTTGTTCGTCGTCTTCTCCATCTCTGTCATCAGCTTCCTGCGGCATGTGACTGGTACTTCCCCCAGGAATGGCTTCATCATCGTGTTGTTCATCATCATCACTGTCATCGTTTTCTTCATCAGATTCACTGTCCCCTTCCCAATCATCCTCGTCATCTTCGTCTCCCGTGTCCGTCCTTTGCTTTTTGCTCCTCATGTTCTGAACATTTGTTGCGGTTGGTTCATCCTGGTTGAGCCTCCCATATTCTTCAACAAATGT
Organism: Poa pratensis; assembly: GCA_947311845.1. Lineage (NCBI taxonomy): Eukaryota > Viridiplantae > Streptophyta > Magnoliopsida > Poales > Poaceae > Poa > Poa pratensis. The sequence goes on along the minus strand of CAMZMU010000077.1, from coordinate 16,528,164 downwards.
GCCTAGTCTTGTAGAGATATCTTTACACAAATCTCCTATCAACACAGACAGTTTCCTTTTCTTCTGCAAATTAACCAAAAGGAAAAAGGGAAATGTGGTTACTTATCTGAAGTACTGAAAACACATAAAAAGTTCCGGTATGCTCTGGGATTATCAGATACAGCAATAAAAACATACCTCGACTGGGAATGTTGCTGGCAACTTTGATGAAACAAAATGCTCAGTTTGCGTAATGCCAGCAAACAAACCGTCCCTTATAGTGGCACCAACACCTTCTTTTAGCTACATAAAATATAAATAATATCAGTTTGGTCTGAATGAAAACTAATCTGCCAACTTGACATGCAAGTTGCAACTTTGTGGGTGTGCATTGTGTAACTAATATGGAAGATGATCTACAACTTGGGGAACATAATAAATCTGAGCATAGTTGCTGAGAAACACACTATTCTGCAACTTTTAAAAAATGTACTGCTCTCATGTAAAGAAAAAGGTATGGTATGTCATACCCTCAGCTTGCCAAACTCCCCGTTTGGTTTCCTATCTTTCTGCATGACAGCTTGTATAAGCTGGTTTGACCATGCTGCAGCACGTATTGGGCAAACACTTGCAGGCGCGATGGGCTCATCGACCTCAACAGAATCGACATAAACAATCTGCATGAGTTGAAAAAAAAAGGAGAAGCTGTTTACAAGCTGGATGTACAGAGTTGAAAAACATGGACAAAACTAAAAAAATAAAAAACATGACGGAAAAAATTCGAGACCATGTGAGTTGCTTACCACTAAGTGGTGTACGCAGCAACAAACAGAATTTTTCTTGCAACCCATGGTCTTCACTTCGGAGCAGATTTGTTCAATAGCAAGCTGACAGAAGTTGCTACCCCGTGCTTCTTCAAGATTACGTATTGCTCCATAACACCGTGGGGTGATGCTACACTTTGTAGTTGGGCAGATGAAACAACTGATGACTCCAGCATAATACGCTCGGAGAAACTTCATGTCTGCCACCCCATTCATGCCCTTTATCTTGTCGCACCATTCTTGAAACGTGGGGGCTATGCCGCTGGCAATCCCATACTCTTCATTCATCCATATTGTGTCTTCAGGGACTATTTCAAAACGAACGCGCCTGCCTTCATTAGGTAGTCCAAAAACTCTGTGATAGCTGTCACAATCCACTGGGATGGTGCCCCTCCCCGGGATGACGAGCTCACTCCTCATTGGGTCAAAACAGGACAGCACCCACATGCTAAGGTCATGCGGCATTTCTGTTGCCTTCACATCTAGCATGCCACCCCATTCCCACTGCCTTATTAGAGTCTTCTGATTATCTGACAAAAGTGCATTCAGCCTTGCAAGCCTTGCTGGCGAGGCACGGTTCCTACCGAGCTGTCATGAGTTATAAAAAAAATTAGTGCAAATTTAATGTGCCATCTTAGATATATTGGTCTGTCAAAAAAAAAAAGACCAACCGCTTGGGTCTTCTTCCGTTTGCGAACTGGCTTTCCAGTTCCTGTTGCAGGTCGTGGTTCTGCGTCTTGCTTACCAGCAACTGCACTACGGGTTTTTGTGCCTGCGCCCTGCAGATGAAATCATACAACATAACGCCGTGTGAAAAAATATGTAAAAAGATAGGGTCAAAAAGGAGAACACAAAAATATACAGGATTATGAGTTTGAAAATACCTGCTGTTACTGGTTTGTGCAATATTCCCTGCAGCAGCATCTGGTAATCGCAAGTTGCGTCTTGTCATGTTTGTTGCCGCAAAAGAAAATCACCCACCCCCTGTAAAATGCAGAATACTTTGGGCTATTAGATACAAAAAAGAGCAACAAGAAAATGTAAAAACAGACCACAAAAACAAAAGCCGCTTAGTCGTATGCAACTCAAAATACTCATGCTATGCACTTGTGGATGAGTGTACCCCACCTACATACAGGAACTGAAGGGTGCACCCCATGCTCTGCGAGAACAATGCTTGCTGCTCACATCTAAGCAAATAGCGCTGATTGACTTGGTGCTCAGCCTATGCAACTTAATACAGATGCTTTGCTTCTTAAAAAATGCTACTGCTCTGCAACTTAATGGTCTTTCTCTCCACAAATTTGTAAGGTACATCCTACCTTCAAACAAAATGCGACTTAATGCTCATACGCTGTGGCCTAGCAACTAGAAAAATCAACTCGGTACTCCCTAAAATCAGAGTGTGGCCTAATCTGCAACTAGCAACTAGCAAATTCAACTTGGTGCTCACTAAAAAATTCAGAGTGTGGCCTAAACTGCAACTTAGTAATCTGCAAAAACTAGCAAAATCAACTTTGTACTCCCCCCCTAAAAACTGCGAGCTCTTCAACTTAGTACTCCCTGATCTGCAACCTAGCACTCCCTAAACTGCAACTTGCTACTACCAAGTTCCCTGCGAGCTCTGCCCCTTGCTACACGGAGGGAGGAAGCATGCTTACCTTGGGTCGTCGACAACGGAGCCCAAATCTCGCCGGTCCACGCGCGAATTCGACCTCTGGCGCAGCTCGCGCCGCCCCTCCGTGCACGTATTCGACCTCCCCCGCCGCGCACCTCGCCAACCTCGAGCACGGGTTCGGCCTCCGCCGCGCACCTCGCCAACCTCGAGCACGGGTTCGGCCTCCGCGCGCGGATTCAGACCTTCGCCGCGCAGATCGCCGCCCCTCTGCGCGGATTCGACCGCTCAAATGGGGGGAGGTCGGTCGCGACCACCGCGCGTCGCCTAGGCTGTCTCGCCGCCGCGTAGCTCCTCTGCCCTGACGCGCGAGTGCTCCTCGCTCCCCGAGCTCGAAACCGACGTCGTGCTCCTCTCAGACCCCGCCGACCTCGCCGCACTGCTCGTCGGCGACGGATTCGTCGGAATCGCCGGCGGGAGCTAACCCTAGTTAATGTGTCGGGAGGGGAACGAAATGGTCTCGGCGACGACACGGCTCTTTCGCTGTTCAAACGAGACGACGCTTTGCCACTTACGTGCGGGCCAGCCAGGTGGGTTTCTGTCGGGGACGGACACACGCGGGCAGAGACGGCGATCGGACGGCGCAGAAGCGATTGCTCGGGGAGACACGAGAGCAGCCGTGCATTGTTTAGCATTCGTTTTTTTTTAAAAGGCACCATTTTTCATCTCGAGCTAACATCAATGGTTAACAAAACTGTGTATGCAGTAATTGTTGGATAATTAGGCAATAATTTCATGATTAATTCCAGAATATTAAACATGACAGGAGCAACTACATATACGCTAACCATGTCGCACACGATCCGGGAGCGACCCAAACTGGCTTAGCTGTACGCGTACGCTAGCGACTCGATTTTCCGCGCTGGAGAGAGCCTTCTGTTCTCACAAGCACACCAAATAGCACAACACTCCACTTTATAAGGTGGTGCAACTCTCATCCAACTATCAATGTGGGACTTAAATTTATCACCTCCACAAGCTGCCATGCACATGGGCCATTTGAGATTTCAGAAATTACTTATTTGGGCTTCACCATATTGGGCCCGAATCTATTATATTATATTATATTATATACTAAAAGCAATATAAGGAGATTAAATAGAGCTGTCACATTAAGCCACATCATTCAAATTAATATAAATAGTTAGATCTAAAATATACGGTTGTGATTTAATGAAAAGTAATAGCAACGTAACCTTTTAATTATCACTAGCTGAATACCCGTGCTTTGCAACGGGAAGACAATTTAATAAATAAAAGTACATTTTCATTCACGTGGAAGTAATATTCAATGTTCTTTCTACCGTTCTAAGAAAACAACAGCAGGTAGAAATGTACTGCAAGGAACAATTACAATTTTCAAATGTCTTGATTTTCAATTTGAACATACTGCATCTCTAACCTATTAGCTCAAAATGAATTGCTACATTTATTGGTGCCTGCACAATGGTACATACCACATGCTCTTGCCACCTCTCACAGTTGATGATCACGTCTTACTTGGACAAATTCATCACACTCACTGCTTCAATACGAATCTATGTGCTCCATATAATAAGTGAACCATCAAGGAGTCCAAGGCTGGTGCACAAATTCTCCTCGTGTTCCACTCTGCATCCCCTGGTACAACAGAACAAATATTTCTTTAGATGGGTCTACAGGGAAGAGAGGCAACATTGAAAGGTGCAAGGAGATAAAAGTGTAGATCAGCAATCCAGAGGAAAGAAAAAGAAAAAACAATCGTGACACAACCAAAATCATACTCTGTATGTAGCTCCTAGGTTGTAATCACCGTGAATTGAAAAAATATAAACAAAAGGCACATCTGTTGCTGAAAAAAAAAAGATCATGTGTCTTCCCCTGTTTCGATAGCTGGACATCCAGTTTCTAGTGCTAGCTTCTCTTAAGCATCTCCAGCAGATCCTAATAAACTTTCCCCAATAACAATTTTCAGGTTACAGTACAAAACTTTCTACAACAGTAACTTGAAACCACGACTCATCCCCAATGAAATGACAAAACTCTACCCCCAAACCTAATTTTCTTACTTACATTGCGCCACAAGACCCCAGGAAGATTACTATGCGATTCAGTTCCATGTACAGAATGTACTAAGCAATGGAAAAAACGCAAACACCTGAGGTGCTGAATACCTTGGCCGCGACGAAAGGCGTGGGAGCAAAGGAACTACCTGCTGACCAGGCGGCGACGGGCCGGTACACACCGCCCATCACACCATCTCACCCTCTTCCTCCTTGCTCGTCACCACACTAAGAACCCTGCCCCTCACCTCCACGCAACGCTGACAAGCCTAGTCAGCTCCTGCACGACGCTGGTGCACCCACCGCCGCTGGCCCTGCAATTGGATGAACCTCATGCCTGTGGCCGTCATCTGCGCATATCATCCTGCCTCGTGTGATCCAAGAGAGTGCATATGATGCTCAACAAGCTGCTTTCTATTAATGGTCTGCCTGAAAATATATCAGATTTTACGCTTTACAAACTATTCGAATATAACGTACTTATACAGAAAGGGAACAAAGTTGGTGGTACGAACCCACTGGAATGTTAACTGAAAGTGGGAACAGGACTTACATCTGGTCTTTAGATGAGACCAACAATCTACGGTATATTAGCACAACTACTTTTGCAAAGCCATACTGCTCCTTCCTCGGCTCCTTATAACACCTTTGCTGTAAATTAGTAGCTGTCTAGGACTCCAGGGTAGACAAGAAAGGCAGTAAATACCATAGGCTTCCCGATCCTATTTTTGTTCGGCTCCTCTTCCAGCAATCACAAGAACCTGTGTGATGTTTCCATAGAGCATCATCAGATTAAGCTTTCCCATAAGGCCATAACTAATGTAGGTCATCATACTGTCACCCATTATACGACTGTCTCCACATCTTAAGGAGTCTATGAAGGAGGGGCAGAAGTACCAGAGGCCGCTGCACGCCGGCAGCACCTTCCTCGACACCACTCCGGACACAGACGCGCTGCCTATCGCCGACAACAATCCATCTATTGGACCAGAACCGAGACGAGCCTGCCCCTCCTCCACGTCTCCGGCCAAATCGTGTCGGGGGATTTGATGATAACCCCCCCCCCCCTAGGCCACTTAAACCCCACATGTCAGTGACACATAAAAGGGGCCTGTGAGCAAACATAATGGTACCTGGGGGGTTATCATCAATTATCCCAATCGCGTCGGGGATCAAAGCCGATCGAAGAGACACGCCTCTCTCTGCGCATGTTTGACGACGGCGCAGTGGGAGACGAGGAAAGCGGTGCGGGTGCGGCGGAGGATTGGGGAAGCGACGCGGCGCGAGGTATGGGGAAGGCGGCGTAGAGGATGGTCGGCGTGGTTTGGGGAGGAGCAGAGTCGTAGGCTTGGGGAGGATGGTCGGCGTGGTTTGCCGTTATTGCCGCAGGCGTACGAGGTACTCCCTCCGTTCCAAATTAGATGACTTCCATTTGTCCACATACAGATGTATCTAGACATGTTACAAGTATAGGTACATCCACATGTGTACGAATGGAAAGTCATCTAATTTAGAATGGAGGGAGTACCAGCGAACAACCCGTCCTTAATAATTGGGTTAGTTGAGATAGATATTGTTTGTTAGTTCTGTAAGTTAGTTTATACGTGGGTGAGGAGAAAAAGTAGAGGAGCGAAGTTGCGGTGGCATTTGTCCTGTAATTCGGTAGACGTGTGACACCAGGCATTCATCACGGACTCTCCTTTAATAGTAAAGATTGTCCAACACGTTGAAAAAAAGAGGGCACGTCTAGCGGGCGCTCAGACGCTCGTTCACAGGCTGGAGCGCTCAGTTCGCGCAAGGAAATAAATCACCCTGAGCCCACCCGCTCGTCTTCAACGACAACGTGCGTCACTCCATTCGATCGATGCGAACCGCCCGACCCCTTCACCAGCAGGCCACCTGAGCTCCGCCCCGGATCCCTGCACCCGCAGGACGACCACAGCGCGCCCGCACCCCGGATCTTGCTGCGGCGGACGAGATCTCCACCGCCGCCAAGACTGCGGCCAGCCCTGGCGGCCATTCCTCCTGGTGCTCAGATTGCGGCCCATTCCTCCTGGTGCTCAGATTGCGGCAATCTTCAGCCGGCCAGTAGGGCGCGACGCCCCCTCCCGGCCACCTGGGCACGGCGCCCTTCTGTTTCTTCTCCGCGGCGACTGCGTCAACCAGGAGCAGTAGTGTGGAGTAGAAGCTCGGCTGCTCGGGGGCAACAAACAGGTTTGGAATGGCGTGGCCGGTGGGGAATTGGGGAGTAGGAGGCCTACATGGCTGCCCTGCTGAATGACAGTGGGAGAGGAGGCCGACGACGGCCGGAATTGGACGAGCGTGCAGTGTTGACGGGAAGACACGGAGGGGGGAATCGGGAAGGAGAGAGATGTGGGAGGAAAAGATGTCGCTGAGAGAGATGGGGGAAAATAAGTGTCTCAAATGTAAAGAAAGATGGTACTTGCTTAATTATGCCAATTTGTTGCCAAAAATTGTGTAATAGTTGCTCAAAATGTGCTAGTTTGTTGTTGGATCGATATATCGTCGTTGTAATTTGCTCCGATAGCAAGTTTAGTACGCGACAACACGATTTTAGAATTTGAAAAGGAAATTTTAGCACGTGATTGCGGTAGAAACTTCACAAACTACATTGAAAATTTTACCATAACAGACGACAAGTTTTGAAAAACACAACTTTTTGTGCACAACAAAGCAACATTTGTGTTGGCTGAAACAACTTTTATGAGGGTCAAAGCAAATTTTGTGGGCGGCGAAACAAATTATGTGGACGCCGAAACAACTTTTGTGGACGACAAAGCAACTTTTGTGGGGGCCGAAGCAACATGGGCCGGAGCAATTTTTGTGTGCGCCGACGCAACTTATGTGGGTGAGGAAGCAATATTTGTGGGGGCCGAAGCAATTTTTGTGGGCGACGAACAACTTTTGTGTGCGCCGAAACAACTTATGTGGGTGAGGAAGCAACATTTGGGGGGGGGGGGCGAAGCAACTTTTGTGGGCGAAGAAGCAACTTTTGTGTGCCCTGAAGCAACATTTGTGAGGGTCGAAGCAAGTTTTGTGGGCGACGAAGCAACTTTTGTGGGGAAGAAACAACTTTTGTGGGTGAGGAAGCAAAATTTGTGGGCGACGAAATTTTGTGGGCGCCAGAATCAGCTTTTTTGTGGGCGCTGAAGCAACTTATGTGGGCGCCGAAGCAACTTATGTGGATGAGGAGGCAAGTTTTGTGGGCAACGAAGCAACATTTATGGGCGCCGAAGCAACTTATGTGGATGAGGAGGCAAGTTTTGTGGGCAACGAAGCAACATTTATGGGCGCCGAAACAACTTATGTGGATGAGGAGGCAAGTTTTGTGGGCAACAAAGCAACATTTATGGGCGCCGAAGCAACTTATGTGGATGAGGAGGCAAGTTTTGTGGGCAACAAAGCAACATTTGTGGGCGGTGAAGCAACTTATATGGATAAGGAGGCAAGTTTTGTGGGCAACAAAGCAACTTCGGTGGGCGCCAAAAACAACACACCAAAGTTGCTTCGAGACACACCAAAGTTGCTTTGTTAGACACCAAAATTGCCTTGTCAGGCACCAAAGTTGCTTCGACACACACCAAAGTTGTTTCTAGAACACACCAAAGTTGCTTCGTCGGGCACCAAAGTTGCTTCGACGCACACCAAAGTTGATTTTACAACACACCAAAGTTGCTTCGTAGGGCACCAAAGTTGGTTCGACGCACACCAAAGTTGTTTCGTCGGGCACCAAAATTGCTTCGACGCACACACCAAAGTTGCTTCGCCGGGCGCCAAAGTTGCTTCGACGCACACACCAAAGTTGCTTCGTCAGGCACCAAAGTTGATTCGGCGCACACCAAAGTTGCTTCGTCGGGCGCCAAAGTTGCTTCGATGCACACACCAAAGTTGCTTCGTCGGGCACCAAAGTTGATTCGACGCACACCAAAGTTGCTTCGTCGGGCGCCAAAGTTGCTTCGATGCACACCAAAGTTGCTTCTACAACACACCAAAGTTGCTTCGTCGGGCACCAAAGTTGCTTCTACAAGAGGACGACGTCATCGCGCTCGAAGCAGGGGCAGTTCAATTCACAGTGGAGGGGCGCGAGCGTCCGAGGGCGGCACGGGTGCCTAATCCGATGGAGGGGCAACAAACTAAAAAATTGAGCAACTATCTAACTAACTCGTAGTTTAGCAAATCTTTTAGGCAACAAATGAGTAGAGTCAACCAGTTAGTAGTATGTGTCAAGAGTGCACTGCATTTTTTTATCCCATCCTAGCCTAATTACCAGTGAAAAAACATATAAGCCACAACTCTCAGAGATCAAACTAACTTGGGCAATTAGCCTCTCGTGCGCATTACGTCGAACACCTAGATGGCACAAATGGGGAAAAAACTACACGTAAGAAGCGAGTATGTGAGCTAGCTCGATATGCAAGTGGAAGAGAAGAATGATCAACTAGCTGGCAGCCGCACGTCACCAGGCCTAGCTCGTTGCTAGGGAGCAATCGAATGGATAGAGGCGTGTGGACGCCGGAATCAGCCTGAATCAGCCCGATATGCAAGTGGAAGAGGAAGAATGATCCCGCGAACGTCGGAATCAGCCTGAGATGCAGAGCTCAACGGACAGGGCCTCCTATTTCTCCATCAATGCCGGCGCGTCTCCCCAGACCCCACCACTGGACCAGCATCTCCCACCCGCAGCTCTCCTGAGCGATCGCCACCGCCGGCCTTCCTGCTCGGCGCGCGGTGCCGACGGCGTCCCCCCGAGCGGCGCCCAGGTTCTCTGCTCCGGCGCAAGCAAGTTCATCGTGCTCCTGCGCTCTGCGTCTGTCCCTCCAGGCGCAGGCGACAAGGAGGTCCCAGGAGCTGGGATGCGGCTCTTCTACGAGGACGCCGCGGGGTTCGGGCTCCGCCTGCGGCCGGCCCGAGAGCTTCTCCACCGGTGGCGTGGTGATGTGGATAGCTCGATTTGGGGCGAGAGGAACAGGTCAGGGTGGAGACGAGATTAGCGCGTGCAGTTTGTCGCGTAGCGTGAGCGCTCCAGACAACAAAATAGCGCAGCTGCGCTAGGAGGCAATTACCAAAAAAGAATTGTCCAACATGCTGTCACGTATCTAATGCCATGTGCACCGCCACCAGATCGGTCATCGGTCAATTTAAAAAAGCGGAAAATCTAATCAACACGCGCCTTACGACGGGCTTAACTCGACGCAACAGCGCGAACGGTTGGATCACGGGCGGATGGCTTTGATTCGCCGGTTGACTTTTCGTGTGATTCTCTCGTGTTTCCTCTCTCCTTCTTATCTCTTCGCCTGGCGTACTCCGTCCTCGCCGCCGCCCCGTCCGTCCGCATGCCCGACGTCCCCGGCCTCGCCGCCCCGTCCGTCCGCATGCTCGATGTCCCCGTCCTCGTTGCCCACCGAGACGAACTACCAGCCGCACGCTGTTGTGGCGCTCTCCCAGCTCGGCGGCTACATCTGGTCGCCTCGTCGCTGCTCCCAACCAGCACCTCACCGGCGGCTCCGCCGCCCCAACTTCGCCGTAGGATCAGGTGACTCGGCGCCACAAAGCCCGCCTTCCTTCGCCCCGCCTCCCGTCCGGGAGGCCCCCATTGAAGAGACAGGAGAGCAAGGCCAGCAGCGGGCGATTTCGCCGTGGGGAAGAACAGGCAGCCTCACTTCCAAGCGGGTGCGCATGCATGCAGATTACAATAGCAGCGATACGCAAGGTGCTCGCTTTATTACCTAGTGTATTCGTGGATGGAGTAGTGTGTGCCAGCTGATTGTGGTAATGCCCGCGTTTGCTCTGTACTGTATTTGGATGTCATTTTGATCATGCTGCATCTGTTTCCCAATTTTAATTCAGTTCTTGGAATGCTCCTTACAATGAATATTTTTATGAATATTTCCTCTCTCTCTGTCGATGAAGGAATTGATTTCTGAAATGGTGTATGGAGTATGGACACAAACTTCTTGCAGTGAACAAACTGAACCATAAGCATCGTAAGAGGCATGTAGCATCTGACTTGTTCTTGCTTTCTGGAGTATTTTGCTTGCTTGCAATATTTTGTTGAAGTATTAGATCACTGAATTTGGGAGTATGAGTAACTGAATGCTTGTACTGTGCAAGTACTACTAACTGCTTACAGATTGTAGTGCACACAAATTTCCTCCGATTGCACACAATTCAGAGAATACTTGTACTGTGCAAGTACTCCTAGTTGCTTATCCTAGGAGTAGAAAATTCAGTGCAAGTTTAGTTGAACATATATGTACTGTGCAAGTTTCAGAATAATTGAACTTGATACTGCTTGATTAACTGCTTCAAATTGACAGTAATTGAACTGCCAGTAGTGCTTAGCACAGATTGCTTTGCTTGTTCAGTTAAAATTGCCTGGAGTAATTTACATGGACTATTGTTGTAGTTAAATTTTTTGCTCGAACATTTTGTGAACTTTGATTATTATGTAAAAACTGAAACTGGCGTAACACATTGGTGTAACTTTGAGTATTCTAGTGCTCCAGATCTTAGCAGTAACTTTGAGCTAATTATTGCATTATTATTTGAAGTTTTTTAATTACGGTTTCACATTATTCATGGAAGTACATCACAGATCATCTTGAATTAGGTTATCTTTTTTTTTACATTTTTCGCGCATAGGGGCGACGGCGCCGTGTCGGGAGCCCGCAGGTGTCGGCTGTGGCGGCGCAGTGCAGCGCAGGTGGAGGATGAGCGCTGCTCGTCAACTTCACGCCGTGGCGGCGCCGTGCCTAGGAGCTCGCAATGGAAAGTGGACCAGAGCACCTAGCGGGAAGTGGAGCAGAGCACTGGCGTGAAGGGGACAAGAGCACACAACGTGAAGTGGAGTAGAGCGCTGGTGGGAAGGGGACAAGAGCACCAACGAGAAGTAGAGCAGAGCGCCAACGGGAATGGGAGAGGGGAACGCCAACGGTAGAAGGGGAGCAGAGCTTCAGCGGGAATGGAAGAGGAGCGCCAGCGGGAAGAAGGGGAGCAGAGCTCCGGCAGTAAGAAGGGAAGCAGAGCACCGGTAACAGTTAATCTACTCTCTCGGTAATAGTTACCCACCCAGTATTATTAAAGTTACCAACCCAATACTTATAAAGTTACTCATGTGTTCATGATGCAGTTATTCAGCAGTTACTCTACTATCTCGGTAATAGTTACCCACCCATTACTGATAGAGTTATCCACCCAGTACTTATAAAGTTACACACCCAATACTTATAAAGATACCCATGTGTTCATGATGCAGTTATTCAACATGAAATCGATGTAGTTACTCTACTCTCTCAGTAATAATTACCCACACATTACTGATAGAGTTACCCACCCAGTACTGATAAAGTTACCCACGCAATACTTATAAAGTTACCCATTTGTTCATGATACAGTTATTCAGCACGAAATCGATTTAGTTACTCTACTCTCTCGGTAATAGTTATCCACCAATTGCTGATTGAGTTACCCACCCAGTACCGATGAAGTTACCCATGTGTTTATGATGCAGTTATCCAGCATGCAATCGATGTACTTATCCTACTCTTTCGGCAATAGTTTCCACCCAGTACTGCTGTAGTTACCCACCCAGTACTGATGAAGTTATCCATATGTTCATGATGCAGTTATCCACCACGAAATCAATATAGTTACACTACTATCTCGGTAAGAGTTACCCACCCAGTACTGATTAGGTTACCCATGTGTTCATGATGCAGTTATCCAGCACGAAAACTCAGTACTGCTAGAGTTAACCATGTGTTCATGATATAGTTATCCACGACGAAATCGATGTTGTTACCCTAATCTATCGGTAATACTTACCCACCTAGTACTGATAAAGTTATCCAGCACAAAATCAATGTAGTTACATACTCTCTTGGTACCCACCCAATAGTAACGGAGTTACCCACTCAGTACTTATGAAGTTATCCATGTATTCATGATGTAGTTATCCACCAGTTGTCAGTATGAACTCGATAGTCATCATCCTAATACTTATGCACGATAAATTTACCATCTCAAATTGATATTTAGTTATGAAAACTAGGTGTGGTAACTTCAAAACTTGTAATAATCTAAAAGAACAACAAAAGAAATAGTTCTATTTCAACCCGAAAACTAATCGTTAATATGGTGGGTAACTTACGTATTTGGGCCCATGTAACTTATATGTTACGAGGTGGGTAACTTTTGTGCAAAAAAAAGTCTTCGAAACATATCGACATGGGATCTAGTTTCGAAGATCTCGTCGCGACTAGTCCAACGGTGAAAACAAATTTTAAATCGGATAAACGGTTTGGGATACAAAACTTTTTGAATTTTCGAGTTTTGCATTTAATGCGGAATGACATCAGTTTTTTTGGATTTTTGTGCATGCATGTAAAGGAGGGCTATTCTATCTCCCTTCTATCTCTCATCCCGTGCACGCACGCATGCACATGCATGCATATGTTCGGTGATTAACAAAAATTATCCTAACGTCTTACGGTTATGCCAAATATAAGGCGCCTTACACATACTCGTTGAAAATCTATCTAGCAGGCGCCCTCATTTTGGCAAAACTCGACGCACCATCGTGAACCATCGGATCGCGCGCGAACGGCCAGATCTTTTGTCCTGTTACGCATCAGTTCCTCTCTCTCCACGCGCTAACGGGACACATTGCACTGCCCGACTACCCCTGTCCCGCGTGCACAGTCCGCCGCCACCTCGCATTGCTCCTCCACACGCGCTCATCGCAGGCCCGTCGCTGAATCGCGCTGCCCCTGCCCCACGCCGCGCCGGGCCAACGTCGCCTTCCTCAGAGCGGAGGAGCTACTCAATGGTGCGGGGGCCGACGGCTTGAGCCCAGATGAGTAGGTGAGGGCGTTCCCACTTGAAGCCATTTCGGGAAGGGGATTCATCCTGGGAGGCTCGATTCGGTGGTGATCCGCGAGGGAAGACTCGATTCCATGGGGATTTGACGAAATCTGCACCGCATGGGAGATTTAATGCAGCGTCGCTTCCAAATCAGGTGGCTGCTAGGCAAACAACGGCGACAGGCTGGGCTGGGTGAAGTGAATCCGGCCAGATGGGAGCCCTTCCCCATGATGCTCTCGCTGAAGAACTCGTTCTTTTGCCTGTTAAGCACCGCGACGATGCCGGCGGTGAACTCCGTTGCGTGGACAACCAGCTCCGCCTTGATGCCCCTCCTCTCGAACCACCACGCCAGCCTGGACTTCTTGCTCTCTTGGGCCCTCCATGTCTTGGCAACAAGCACAGATTCTCGCTGTACTAGTTTCAGGTGCATCTCCGATTCTCCGTAGCTAGCACAAATTCGATTTTCTCTCTCTCATGAGCTCACTTGATGGGAGCTCATCTCCTTAGCAGGTTGGGAAATCAATTCACCTTGTTCCTGCTGTACATACGTGATGTGATGGGTGTGATTTATATACTTGGTAAATCTATTCATCAGGCGCCTGCCATGGGGCATATCTCGACGCACTCACGCGCACCATATCATGGACGGGATGGAGTGATATAGTTATCCACCACGAAATCCATATGGCTACCATGCTCTATCAGTAATAGTTACCCACCATGTACTCATAAAATTACTCATGTGTTCATGATATAGTTATCCATCACGAAATCGATATAATTACCCTACTCTATTGGTAATAGTTACCCACCAAGTACTGGTAAAATTACCAACCTATTATTGATAAAGTTACCCACCTATTACGGATGGAGTTACCCACCTATTACGGATGAAGTTACCCACCTAGTACTGAGAAAGTTATCCATATATTTATGATATAGTTACCCACCATGTATCGATGGAGTTACCCACCATGTACTGATGGAGTTACCCATGTGTTCATGATATAATTATACACAAAGAAATCGATATAGTTACCCATGTTCATTATGTGCTTCAAGCATTGCGTCCGATGAAGTTACCCACGCAGTACTGATAAAGTCAACCATATGTTTTCAAGGTGTAGTTATCCACCACAAAATCAATGTAGTTATCATAATCTCTCGATAATAGTTACCACCCCAATACCGATGAAGTTCCCACCCAATACTGATAAAATTACCCATGTTTATCATGCTCTCTTGGTAATAGTTGTCACTCAATACTGATGGAGTTACCCATCCAATACTGATAAAGTTATCCATGTGTTTTCATGTGAAGTTATACACCACAAAATCGTTATAGTTACCCTACTCTCTCGGTAATAGTAACCACCCAATACTGATGGATTTACCCACTCAATACTGATAAAGTCACACATGTGTTTTCATGGTGTAGTTATCCAGCACGAAATCAATGTAGTTATCATACTCTCTCAATAATAGTTACCCACCCAATCCTGATGGAGTTACCCACTCAGTACTTATGAAGTTATCTATGTGTACATGATGTAGTCATCCACCACGAAATCGATATAGTTACAATGTCCTCTAAATAATAGTTACGAACACAATGCCCATCTTTTTTAGCTGTAGTTGTCACTATGAAATCGACAATTATCATCTTAATACTTATACATGATAAATTTACCATATCAAAGTGATGTGGTAACTTTAAAACTCGTAAAAATCTAAAAGAACAACAAAAAAATGGTTTTATTTCAACCCAAATACTAATCGTTAATATGGTGGGTAACTTACGTATTCAAACCCAGGTAACTTATATGTTACGCGGTGGGTAACTTTCGGGTCAAAAAAAAAGTCTTCGAAACATATCGATATGGGATCTAGTTTTGAATATCTCGTCGCGACTAGTCCAGCGGTGAAAACGAATTTCAAATCGGATAAACGGTTTGGGCTACAAAACTTTTTGAATTTTCGAGTTTCGCATTTAATGCGTGATGGCATCAGCTTTTTCGGATTTTTGTGCAGGCATGCAAAGGAGGGCTATTCTATCTCTCATCTCGTGCGTACCGGCCTGCGCATCAATTCGGTGATTAACAAAAATTATCCTAACGCCTAACAGTTATGCCAAATATAAGGCGCCTTACACATAGTCGTTCCCAATTCAAAAGGAAAAGCCTATCAATCCTCCGGGATCGCTCGCGTCCGGTCCTCTGCCTTCCTAGCATGACACGTGCCCCCTTCTGTGCGAACGAAAACGAGGCTCGACATGGGCCCACGCACGACAGAACACCACGGCTTTGTCTCTTTCCTAGCCACACGTCCCGCACTCATCCTCTCCTCTCTTTTTTTCCGTCTGCTCGTGCTTTTCCCCACCACGGCCGCCGTCGAGCGCCTCACCGGCGAGGTCGCCGCCCCCGAACGCTGAAGCCACTCCCTACGATGCCCGCGCCCACTCCTCGATCGCCGCCGCAAACTCTCGGTACATTCCCCACTCCTGCCGATTCTGCCCGGCTCCGTCTCCGCCGGTTCCGGCGAGTTGTGCCGAGTTAGCATGGCAAAGCCCGGATCGCACGGCCTCGGGGGACCACCTTCACGACGTGCACCCCGAACGGCGCGAGCTCCAGCCTCAGCGCGTCGGTGGCTGCGTGCACCGCCTCCTTGGACACGCAGTACCCGCCACGGCGTCGCCGCGTTGCCCGCCACACTCCCCATGTTCATGACGCGGCCCGAACGCCGCGCCGCCATGCCCGACACCACGGCGCGCACAAGCCGGAGCTGGCCGAGGAGGTTCACGTCAATGGCGCGGCGCACGGCCTCGCCGCCGCCGAGCTCGGCGAGCGGGCCCGTGCAGCCGACCCCGACGTTGTTGACGAGCACGTCCACGCGGCCGTGGTCGCGCAACACGCGGGACAAGGCCTTGGTTGGCGGCGCTGGCGTGCGAGGTGACGTCGAGCGGGAGGCGGTCGGCGTCGAGGCGAGCGGGATTCCGTGCCGCAACAGGGCGAGGTCAGCCGCGCCCGGTGCATGCCGCAGAGGCCGTATACCGTGTCCACCAAGACCTGCGTCGATGAGGTGCACATGTACCTCGACGTCGCCGCGCCGCCGCCAGCAGCCGAGCGCCGCCCCGCCGTCCCCGGCCCTCGACGTCGCCGCCCCGCACCCCTGCTTATATGCGATGCTTCTGCTGCAATTTTGATTGTAGCAATTTATTTTTTTGCTATATGTGGTGCAAACTTTTGTACGGTTTGTAGCAATTTTATTTCTCATTTGTCGCAAATCCCCAGAATGATTGTAGCAATTTTTGTCCCCTCAGATGATGTAATTTTTTTAACATGATGCAAATTTTTGAAAGATTTGTATCAAAACAATTCCTCTTTTAACGCAAGTTCACATAATTATTGTAGCAAATTTCTTTTTCACATGCCGCAACTTTTCTCTAAGAGATGCTGCAAGTTTTTAGTGTTGTGCAAATTTTGAAAAGGGTTGTTGCAAAATATTTGTGGCTATGAGATCTCCGGCGAGGTCTCCGGTGTGCTCTCGATGCTACTATAGGCAAGGCCGGTTGTTGCGAGGCAGTGGCAATGGTGCTACAACCGGCGACGGCGGTGCTGCAAACAACATCGGTAGAAGTATTTTTTCTTTATAGAAGCATTTTTTTTGCGAATTCTGGTGCTTTCAATGCATGGCGGCAATGCTACTAACGGCTCGCGGCGTTGCTACCGACGAGCTAACGATGCTACCGGCGTGACGCGGTGTTGTTAACGATGGCACGTGGCAATCCTACGATGGCCCGCCGTTGCTACTGACGAGCCGACGATGCTACCAACAGTATCTGCAATGCTACGAGTGGATGCTGCATACATCTCACGGCGTTGCTACCGACAAGTCGGCGCATGGCATTGCTACCGGCTAGCCGGCGATGCTACCGGGGGCGAGCGACGCTGCTAACGGCAGCGCGTGTCTTTCTCTGTAAAAGAATCTACAATGGTGCGAGCTGTCGATGCCTCGTCGAAGCTCTGGAGGAAGATGCTACCACGAACCATCAACGTTGCTGCAAAGCGCCTACCATGGTGTTGTTGCATCGGCGACTCTGCGTCGGAGTCGATATGCTGCAACCGGTTCCCAACGGTGCTACCAGCCATGGACGGTGGAGTCGATATGCTGCAACCGGTTTCGTAGAAAAAATTGCAACAAATAGAACCTTTTTTTCATAGAAGAAGCATTTGCTACGAGCAGAATTAAAAATTGCTACAAATTAAACTTTTTTGCTTCATAAAAGCATTTTTTGCAATTTGAGAGGAAATTGGACTTTTGCTACAATTCTACAAAAAAAATTATTACAAACGAACCGTTTTTGCTTCATAAAAACATTTGCGGGATTTTGGTTGGAATTGGACTTTTTGCTACAATAGCACAAAAATCTTATAACGAGCGAACTGTTTTTGCTTCATAGAACCATTTGCGGGGGATTTTGGTTAAAATTTGGACTTTTGCCACAATAGAACAAAATTCTTATTACGCGCGAACCGTTTTTGCTTCAATGAATCAAAAATGGGATTGGTGGAATTTGGGGGTCAGGGAGGAGACACATGTCAGCACGGGGACCCGGGGGATTTTTCCCCAGATCCCCGGGGACGCCTAGTGATGTCCAATTCAAAACAAAAAAACTTCGCAACCTAACTTACGTTTGGTGAATCACTGCACACCTTGAACGTGTGGTCACAAAAGTGTACTAGCTTACCAATTAAAAAAGTGTACTAACTGGACCCTTTATAAAAAATAATTAACTATATTTTAAAATAACAAAAAATATAAACAAAATTCCCTGATAAAAAGACAAACAATGTATTGTGAAAAATCATTTTCTAACACCGGAGTCTGTCTTTTTACGCAAATACAAAAAATGTTCTTTTTTTCTCCCTGATTTTTTTACATTTTAAAATATGATTTTTGAAATATGGGTGCATCGACACCTACGTGCCGAAAAATATTTCCCATACTATCTTATATATGTATGTGCATGATTGAGAACAAAGAGTTAATCGCAAGATTTATACAACTTTTAGAAACATTAAGTACGATGTAGATATAGTCGTGAGCATACATGGTTCATTGACGACTTTAGTCGAGGAGTCTCGAGATTGAAAAAAACTACTACTACTGGGTCGTCCTCGACAGAAACATCGACTCATAATCAAAAGTGTAATCATCTTCAATTGTACACATATGGTGCAAAGCTCGAGGTTTGATATCTTCAATTGTACACATATGCTGCAAAGCGCGAGGTTTGATTAAAATAATTAAAAACATGCCATGAGAACCGTTGATGTCGGACCACTTCCCAATGAGCGTTGATACATTGTAAAACACCAAGAATTACACGGGGCCAATAGTCTTTTATTCCGTATGGCACCATCTCAGCCCTGAGACATGTTCATGATGAAAACAATAACATAACTTACCTAAAATACTTAGGATATTGATATATTAGTGCCTCTCACACCTCCAAGAGCCTTTATCTGTTGTGGAGGGTAAATGGAGCTTGGCAGAGATTCAAACAATTTCTTTTTTAATGAAAAGGAATTTCAAGGATCATGTTCGAGGCAAAGGGGATTCTGATGTTAAAGGGACGTCTACTTTATAATATGTAATCATTACTTTAAATATTCATATCACAAAAAATTCAGTGAAAAATGAAAGCATGTTAGATAAGCACAATATGTTAGAGAAATATAGACATGTGAGAAGTTTCTAGAAAAAGAAATCATCTGGTCATCAATATCATACAAAAAAATGTTCACAATTGTTAACAAGCAAGATGAAAACTAACATATCATCATAAGTGTGTTGGAAAAAGAAATCATCTAGTCATCAATCTCGCAACATGTTTTCATAGTTCTATTAAGAAAACCACGGTCAATACACCATGGTAATTATAACGAAGGGATAAATCTTTCTAAAGTGCATAAAGTATAATAATATAACTTAATCTTTTCACAATCATAACTTTTTGACTTTACTTCAACCTCATATAACTTTTCTTATGGTTTGATTAATACAATTTTCTGTCAATCACTTTGGGTTTTTATTTTGCGAGGAACTTTGTTCCATTTCTTATTGTTAAAATTTAATTGTATATATCACCGAAATTTGCAAAGTTGTAGAAAAAGTATGATCGATGAAGATGTCAAAACAATGTTTTCCATGGAGACGTAGTGATCTTTCATGACACGGCATATGCAAGTGAGTGACATAGTATAATTATTGTGTTAAAGAGTGGGTTTGGCGCGCGCGCGTACACACACACACACACAGAGTAAAATCATGCAAATCAAATATTTGACCAAGAGTATTGGGTATTATGAGCATGTTGCAAAGTGTGATAATAACATGATTGCTAGAGTTTTGTGGCGTAATTAAAGACATTATTTGTGAGATGACTATGTACCATCTAAAATGTTGGTGGCGCAATTAAATTTTGTGACCGATTAAAATGTTGAAACTATGTACCATCTAAGTATTTTTTTAACTTTAGTGTGTTACATGAAACTATGTGCCTTATAAGTCTGTGGTCACTTTTATATTGCACAACAAATATGTATCATTGAGAGAGTACAATGAAGAAATGGGGGATGGTAGGAGGAGAGTAAAAATATATATTAAAATAGCAATACCATGCGGTCAAAAATAAACGAGCTTATAACATATGTGACGTGGTATTTTTTTTGAGATATCAACACCTACTCTCCATAAATTCAAATATTACACACATGTGTTATTTTATCTATCATTACTTTACGATAGTCATACGATGTTTTTATTTAGATTTTGGACTTTTCCGGTATGTATGAAAGCACAAATTTAGTACATGAACATATTTAATATGCTGAAGATGATGCCCTCGCATTTGCGAGGGCCACCTTGCTAGTTCTAACAGAATTGCCCATCGATAAGGCCCCGGGCCCGGACGGTTTTAATAGCCTATTCATCAAGGTTTGCTGGCCTGTCATTAAACATGATTTTTATAATTTACTGAGGAAATTCTAGGAAGGCTCGGTTAATTTACAGAGTATTAACGATGCCTTCATTACTTTGATTCCAAAGATCAATGCTCCTGAAGGACCTAATGATTACAGGCCTATCTCTCTGCTAAATACTTGCTTCAAACTGATCACCAAATTACTTGCCAACCGCCTACAGAGAAAGATTCTAGATTTGGTGCATGTCAACCAGTATGGTTTTCTTAAATCAAGGACGATCCAAGACTGTGTTGCATGGGCTTACGAGTACATACATCAATGCAAGCAATCTGGCCGGGAAGCAATTGTTTTGAAACTTGAATTTGCGAAAGCGTTTGACACGATTAGCCACCAAGCCCTTGTACAGATTCTGAGGTGCAAGGGTTATGACGAGAGATGGATCATGTGGATTCAGTCCATATTTGCAACAGGTTTCTCCTCAGTTCTTTTAAACGGTGTGCCCGGAAAGAAATTTCCTTGTCGTCGTGGTGTGCGACAAGGAGACCCTCTGTCCCCGATTTTATTTGTGGAAGGTGCTGATTTGCTTCAGACAATGGTCAATCTTCTTGCTCACCAAGGTTCTTTGGTGGCTCCGCTTCCAATTCCTGATACCGACTTTCCGATTGTTCAATATGCTGACGACACTTTATTGATCGTCCAAGCCTGCCCAACCCAGCTAGTGGCCCTCAAGCATACTCTTCAGCTGTTTGCTCAAGCAACAGGTCTTTGCCTGAATTACAGTAAAACTTGCATGATGCCCATTAATCTCTCTGAAGTCAGACTGACGCAATTGGCCGACATTTTTGGATGTGCTACAGGCTCTATGCCTTTTCCGTACTTGGGGCTTCCTCTAGGCACCACTCGCCCGTCAGTTAATGATTTGTCCCCGATTGTGGATCAACTAGAGAGGAGACTGAACGCCAGTGCAAGATTCCTTGATTATGGTGGTCGTGTTACTTTATGTGAACTCGGTTCTATCATCGTTACCAACACACTACCTCTGTTCACTCAAGCTGCCCAAGGCGATCATCAAGATGTTTGATAGAGGGAGAAGACATTGCATTTGGGCAAAAGAAGAGGGCCGAGATTCGTCTCATTCCTTGGCTGCATGGTCTCTGGTCTGCAGACCAAAACGACATGGGGGACTTGGAATTAAGAACCTTGAGATTCAGAACACTGCTCTCCTGTTAAAACAACTGCACAAGTTTTTCTGCAAATCTGAGATTCCCTGGGTAAAACTAGTCTGGTCCTTGTATGGTGATGCCCCTCCACAAGCTCATTCGGCCCTAGTTTTAAAAACCGGACCGGACCGGCGGTCCAACCGGAAAAAACCGGAACCGACGAGCTGGCCAGTTTATTAAGAGACACCGGTCGAATTAGCAAAAAACCGGAGAAAAAAAGGATACGTTGGACAGGAATCGAACTCACCACCTTCAGCTGCGCGCAGCCCATAACGCGAAGCCCAATACCATCTGGGCTGAAGCCGTTATGTGTTTATTTATTGATATAAGCGATATATGTACGCTCTTTCGTCATTTTTTCAAGATATTTGCTTAAATTTTACTTAGAAATAACTAACGAACCAGCTGAGTCGGCGGTCCAACCGCCAAAACCGGAACCTGACGCCTGACCGGTTCATTGACCGGTCCGGTTTTTTAAACTATGCATTCGGCCCGTGGATCTTTCTGGTGGCGTGATATTTTCAGTTTGATTAATATATACCGCAGCATCACCTCTTCTGTTGTTGGGAATGGCGAGATGACCCTTTTCTGGAAGGATTACTGGCACAGTGGCACACTTCTTTGTGACTCCTTTCCTCACTTGTTTTCTTTTATTATTGACGAGGATATCTCAGTGGCAGCGATGAAACGCGCAGATGATCTAGGTTCTCTGTATGCATTGCCGCTGTCAGTTCAAGCCTTTGAGGAGCTGACACAAGTTGATAATATTTTGAGCTCAATCGAGGGAGATTCGTCTACGCTTGATACACGAATATTCGTATGGGATAACGCTTATACATCAGCAAAATATTATAGCTTCATTTTTGCTCCTGTCCCACGCGACAAAGCTATCGATTTGATTTGGGCGTCCAAATGCTTGCCAAAGCTTCGTATCTTCATGTGGCTTCTGATCCATGATTGCCTGAATACCAAAGATCTCATGATTCGCAAGCATTGGAACATTGAAGATGGGCCACACTGTGTTCTCTGCCCAACCCAAGTCATGGAGACGAGAGATCATCTCCTTTTTGAATGTAATTTTGCAGCCGCATGTTGGGGTGCTGTTGGGATCAATTGGAACTGCCACTTGCCTATCTCTGCTCGTATTTTGTCAGCAAATCTGTCATTTCAGGGACCTTGCTTTATGGAAGTGGTGGCGTGCGTTGCATGGAATATTTGGAAAATTCGAAACGACTTTATCTTTAAAGAGATGAATGCTTCATTTGGAAGGTGGAAGGTCTTATTCCAGAATGATATTATGCTTCACCAACACAGAGTCAAAGCTAGTATGGTGGCACCGCTATTAGTCTGGACCAGGAACATAATGATGCCTACCCTTTTCAGTTTTGACCCACCTTGATTTTTCTCCTTTTGTACTGTTCTGTCTTGGTGGTCACCTACTGGGTGACTCCCTGAACTGGTGTTGGTTCCTAGAAAATTGAAAATTATACCGTAGGGGCTTCCCCTACGGTAATGCGCTTCAAAAAAAACATGATAAAATATGCACTTCTTCAAAATCTTCAGAATATTAAAAGAACCTATATATTCCTCAAACAATTCCTCTCAATCAACATCTTTATGGTTTCCACTCTTAAGTGCAGCCTCAAGATTAACATAAGTAAAACCATCAATATCTTTTCGATCATCCAAACGATCGCAGTCTATTTGAAGAAAAGAAGAAACTAAAAGATTTTTCATACCCTTGATATTGTTCAGATATCCTAGTAAGTGAAGTTATATCTTGATCAACAACAAGTATAAAATAAATGACCCTGAATGATTTCTCTACCGATGGGGCCAATAGATGCATCATCTCCACTCTCATCAAACTATATTTTTCTTTTCATTTTATTCTTGGTATAAAACTCGGGATGAATATATATTTCTGAAGTACACGATTTCCCCTTTTTTTGCGGGTGACACGATTTTCCCCGTTTTATAAACCAAAAAATGGTAATATGAGCAACTTCAAACACGGCATAAATTATAGTCTTGTCAAGATAAGATAATCGAAGAAGCCCGAACCTTGAGTACTGAAGCAACTATCTTGGAAATCTTGGATGCATGACATCTTCAAGCAACTAACCAACTACATTTCGGGAAAAAAATCGGCTGCAAAGCAATAAACATAGAACAATGTGTTAATTCATAATCATCATCACAAATTTTGCTACCGCAGTATGCACAATGCCGACAACACATGGACAAGGATGTAAAATGACAATTAGTAGATGGAATTATATTTTGATTTGATCAATTGAGCATTGTCTTAACAAAATTGATAGATCCAGCATTGACTGACGAGTTGATCGAGGACGGTGATCACGGCGTGATTCCTTTCTTAGATGGCGTGATCGCTGATTCCATTCGCCTAGGGGACTGGCAGCTCTGGCCTTGAGGCTTCGTCGGACTCGGATACCGGAAGCGCGTCCACTCGAAATTTCAAACGCGCGACACCCACCGCCATTGCCAACCTACGAAGCACCGATACGGCGATACGGATACGGCGATACGGAGATGGCGATACGGAATACGGCGATTTCTAAAAACAACAATACGGCGATACGTCGAGTATATGTGTAAAAATAATAAAATCAGCAGTCACTCACTCCCTGTCCAGCAAATCAGCAAGCAAATTAGCAGGCAAATCAGCAGTCGCTCCCTGTCCCTGGCCAACAAATCAGTAGGCAGCAGCTCGGAGGGCAGCAGGCCAGCAGCAACTCAGCAGTCAGCAGTTCAGCACGCAAGCAAGCAGGCATCACTTAGCACGCAAGCAAGCAGCAGGCCAGCAGCAACAGGCGGCAACGGAACAAGAAGGGCGGTAGCCGTACCTTGCTACTGGCGAGGAGAGGCAGCGGAGGCGACTCCAGATGGCGGGGAAGGGCGAATCCAGGCGGAGGCGACGCAATTCGGGTGGCGGCGGCGCGATTCCGGTTGGCGGCGGCGCGATTCTGGCCGGCGGGGCGCGAATCCGGCCGGCGGGGGCGCGAGTCCAGGTGGAGGCAACTCCACGCGGCGGGCTCGTTCGGGCTCTCCCGTGTCGCTAGACGAATCGGAGGAGTATCGGAGGAGTATCAGGTTTATTTTCCTTTTTTTTAATTCGGAAAAAGGGGACACGCGGGCGATACGAGTATCGGAGGAGTATTGGCGTATCGGAGTATCGCACAAGTTTTATACTGCGATACAAAGATTTTTGAAGTATCGGTGCTTCGTAGTTGCCAACAGCTTGGTATCCACGCTTCGTTCCGATCCGAGCCCGACTCCACCTCGGCGACCTCCCTCCCACTCGATATAAGCTTAGCGCCGCCCAGGGTGCAGGACGCTTTCTCTCGCTGCTGAACCCTCCTCCCCTCCGCAACCATCACCAACTCACCGTGCCTGCGATCATGGCCCAGCGCTCGTCCTCCGTGATGCTCAACAAGATCCGCCGTGAGCTCGCGCGCCGCAGGAAGGTCATCAACGTCACCAAGGAGGGAGTTGTAAAGAAGTCCTCTGTCGCGCCGCCGCGGCCGCCGATCCACTCCGTGTCAGGCGCCGGCGCCGCGACCCTGAAGAAATCATCTGCCCTGATGCCGCACCCACGCGTGCTCATCCCGGTCGTAACATCCGGTGCTGCCAACAAGATCGCCTACCATCAGGAGACAACCAGAGCAGATACAGAGTACATAAGGAAGCCTTCTTCCGCACCGATCAAGAAACGTTCTTCGTCGATCTTGCTGAAGAAGGGAATGACCGTGAAGGTGCGCGCGCCCGCGAGGACCCTGACAACGGGGCAGCGTATCGTCATCGTGCACCCAGCCGTCGTCGTCTCCGATGCAGAGGATGGCTACCTTGAAGTGGTCTACAGCGGCTACCCTCGTGATCGAACCGTGAGGATCGCCTTGGGCCAGGTGAAGAACATGCCACCTACGAAGACCAAGTGATGAAGTGCATGGCGCCTCCTAGACGATCACCGCTGAGAATCATGTAGCAAAAATCAGAAAAGATCATGAATGTGTACTCCTATGATGTAATGAAGTTCTCATATTATATATATATATATATATATATATATATATATATATATATATATGAAAGGAATCAGCATCATTTTGCTTCAAATTTCTTTTTATGTCTTGTGCTCTTTCTTGATGGCATCGAAACCGAATAGATGTCCTGAAGAATCTTCCAACGAGAAGTTTTAACTTACTGTAATGTCTTCTACAACTGGTTTGACTAGCCACTGTCCCTTAATAGGCCAGTGAACAAGCTAAACTAACGATATGCACTTGTTCTTAATTAGATCTTTTTATGACGATGAACGAGATAAATTTAGTTGTTCAGCTTCCTGGCATTTGCAGAGGAATAATAGAACACTTTCATATCTTTAGCGGCAGGAATTTTAGTGAACACATTGCAGCTACCTATGTCTCCTTTAATTTGATTAATTTCATGCTTTCATTGTAAGTTTGTAACCAAATCTGGTAGCAAATGTTCGTATTTTCACGAGCGATATCATGATTAAACTAGAAGAAGGATTGCATTGCACCAATATGCAGAAATGACCATTAACAGAGCACCGAAATACAAAGCAAACAAAGAACAGAGGGGGCCCCTGCATCATTTTCTTCTTCCTTGACTAGTAATCATGCACGTGCAATGCACGTGTAATCTTGTTAAAATAAATGTTACAGATAGCAAGTTCCCTAACCATTATATTTGTTAAATGTTGCCAAAAATAATCTGTACAAAATGCTGAGAACAAAATTGGTAAAGAATGTTTTGGTTAAAGTTGTGCAGCAAGTAAATTCATTCCTCTTCATCTACAATTATTTTCCTCATTTCTTTTCCATATCATCTTTTTCTTTTGCGAATCTTCTTTTCCATATCGTCAAGAGCACCACTATGCTAGATGCAAATTGATATATCTTTGTCCACAGTTAACACATGAGAGATAATAAACAATTAAAGAAAAACTAATGATTAAAGTTTATTATTTGGCACCAATAATTGCAGGTCAATGAGGTACACTATCTGAAACTCACACTAAATAGGTAAATAGATATTACATGCTAGGCTGCTAGATACAACAACAAAATCCTTTCCATTTGGTCTCACCATATTAACAGCTCAACTTAGGGAAAAGGCCCGTCGTGCAACTGATTGTTCAGGGAAACCAATAAACGCCAAGAACATCTAAAAAACCCACAAGAAACACCAACGATTTATGTAAAATTCTATAGTAAAATAGATATTAGTTGGATGCCTCACGCCCTCACCACGAGAAAAAACATGGGCCAGGTGTTCACACATTATATATCTCTTTTAAGTTCAGTGATACAATGGTCATAAAAGAATTGCAACATACATTAATTCTCAGTGTGAAATCGGTTACATGACAAAAGGAGAACAATCTGCTATGATTGGCGCGATGGACCTAACCAAAAGTGATTTTTTTTTTAACTTGGGCCAAAAGTACATCAACAATTATATTTTACTTACAACTATAGAAGATGTTTCAAATAGCATGTTAGATGAAAGCACCGCAAAATATAAGTGACCCTGGCATCTCTTCGCTCTAAAATGAGCAGGCCCCACTTCCTTCGTGTCACTCCAAGGACTTAACTTGGGCTCACAAGGATGCTTTAAAGAATGGCCATGCCTTACAACAATTTCATTATTTTTAAGTTCATATGTTGATATCTATTATTTTCATACAGCAGCAAGCTCCCAAGCACAATTCTATTTTATGTGTCATTGATTGAAGTAAAACAAAATATTATAGGACCAACCAACAAATTCAGAATGAGTGGTAACTAACTCTAAAATAATATTGACAGCTAGAAATAGATAGGTCACAAGATAATTTACTTATTTTTTTAGCAAAAAATTGTTAGCGGAGATGAATGTAGCACACTTATTAGTGCATAAGGAACAATACTAACTGCTGCATTATACTTTGTCCATGTACACTAATATATGGAGAGTGATGGATCATCTCTTTGGAAGAAGTACTTCAGTTCAGTTCACACAACACTAACACATCAGTTCGTTGGTAATTTGCGCTCTAGCTTGTTTTACTGGCTGTAGCTTTTGATAATAAAAAAGCGTATTTTTCTGGACCGACTTGATTCCTTTTATTTCTGAGTGCACATGACATAAGATATTCTGATGTTGAATAACCTCTAATCTATCCTGGTCCTTCCTCTATTTCGTTGAAATAGGAATGGCCTATGAAGGAGGATATCATGTAGCTTCTGGATGGTGACCGACATGGTACTTACCTTTTGCGCCATGGACTACCTAACCTATTAGGCTATTACACAGGATACATCAGATGGCCATTTTCTATTTCCAATAAATTTTATTTCAAATGAGCATTCGATGGGCTGGCAGCAGAGAAGAATGTGAATACACTGGCAGGATCAACAAATTAGAAAGGGCTTCAAAACATCAGTAGGTGGTGAACAATCGAGGATGATATCAAAGATGTGAGATACTGAGATACATATTGTCGGCAATAGGACTGTTTTACATCTCTAATTCTTTCATAGGTTCAACGGTGAATACAGCTGAACTGGGAAAAGCATATGGGATACATTGAACTTTTCTGGTAAGCGCAATGTCTTTACATATCAACACAGCATTGGACGATGGCCACTACATGCTGCTCTTAAAATAATTCAGATGAAGGAACCAAGGAATTGACCTTTAGTTGGCGATCATGCCATCGTGCTCCGACGGATGCCTGGTGCAGCGTACACGACGTGTACTTCCGTCGTGCAGTGCGTCTGCGTCGTCGGCGATTTACAGGGCGATGGATTGCGGGCCCGGGGACTGGCCGGGCGTGGCGTGCGGGCGCTGATGTCCGGGCGGGTGGCCCTGTGTCTTGGGCCAGCGGGCGGGCGCGGCAGCATGCATTGATGGAGAGCGGCGGCGTCGGGGATGGAGGGCGTGCGGGCGGGTGAGGCAGCACGCGTTGAGGGCGGACGCCGGCGGCGGGGATGGAGGGCGGGCGGGCGAGGCAGCAGGCTGGTGCGACGCGGCGGCGGGGATGGAGGGCGTGCACCGGCGGAGAGGCGTGCGCGGCGGCTCGGATGGACGGCGGCGGCGTGATGGAGGGCGCCGGCGTCGGGATGCAGAGCGCGCGGGCGACGCTTGCAGGGGATTAATTAGATGCATAGTGATTAGCGAAGCATTTGTTCCGTAGTCAGTCTGACGTAATAACCGTTGGATGAATTGGTGTGTGGCTAGGATGATTTGGATCACCCCTGTCTCTTTCTTTTTATGTTAGTGGTGATGATTCATGTAATTCATATTGTGGCCGGCGGCGTCGCGTGAGTAGGAAGGTCTCATGTACAAGTGTTTGCAAGAAGTGCGCTGTAAATCGGAATTCAGTAAAACTACAACTAGGTGGTTCTGAATTTCTGATACAACTGCTGCAGCTGTATATGAGAGTGCCTTCCAGGACAAAAAGATAAAACCACATGAAGACATTCTGAATGTTTGTGCACCTGAATGTTTGTTGCAGATGAATTGCAATGGAGGGAGCAAGAAACGGAAAGGCTCTTCCGTTGCAACTTGTGAAGCGCAAAACTTTCAGTGCGACCTTGGCCGAGCACCAGTAACCGCTCCCTCCAAAAATAGCCGTTTTGGTTGCCGTGGAGGCATACCCGCGGTTACCGGAGCGGCTAGCTTTAACACCGAGTGGTTTATGAGGAGGAGCAGCAGCAGCCTCTCCTCCATAAAATCTTTTTTTAGATAAAGAGTTTTTATTACTTAAAATGTTTAAGCATTACACCTGGCCTCTGCATAGCTAAGATGCACACAGCCACCAGTTCACCATCACACCAGTCGGTAACCAAAAAGTAAAAAGACGAATTACATATCAGAATGAGAAATTGTAGATCCACCTAAGATGTTGGTAGGTCTATCCGGAGTCTATGTTGCCACCCATGCCGGGAGAGTAACTCTCTGGCCGCAGCCTCCAGTCTCGACGCCACCTCTAAAAATAAGTCTCGGTGCTCCACACGCTGCAGGGATGACCATGCTCGTAGCGTCGCTGTGCACCGGTAAATAACCTGCATAAGGGAAGCATTGTTATCATTAAAAACCTTGTCATTTCTACATAGCCACAGCGACTAAATAACAGCAATCGCGCCCACCCTACTGAATAGTTTGAACCTAGAATCCACTCCATTTAGCCAGTTGCCAAAAATGTTGGCAACAGAACTAGGTGGATGTAAGGTAGAACATATCTGGATGGCTGACCATATAGACATAGCGAACTCGCACTGAAAGAATAAATGTGTAATGGTCTCGTCGTGTTGACAGAAAACACACTTTTTACTTCCGTGCCAATTGCGTTTGGCAAGGTTATCTTTGGTAAGAATTACTCCTCGACGTAAATACCACGCAAACACTTTAGTTTTTAGTGGTATTTTCATCTTCCAAATTTTGTTATTATTTGCACTATCGACTGGAATATCGGGTAGAATTAGTGCTCTATACATAGAATCCACCGAGAATTTACCATTCTTCGTAAGATTCCATTGAAATTTATCTGGACCTTCCGACAGTTGGATTGACTCAAGTCGGATTAGAAGAGCATTCCAAGATGCTTGTCTTGTTCCAAGTAAACTTCTTCTGAACGAAACATCTGGTGAGAGGAAGTACCCAACACCTTCGCGATCGTGTCACTTTTGTTTCGTACAATAGAATATAGAGCCAGATAATGTTCTTTGAGAGTAGTTTGGCCAAGCCAAATATCCTCCCAGAAATGAATTTCTGATCCATCCCTTATTGAGAAAGATCCATGTGGAAAAAAGAACTTCTTAGTAGCCATAAGGCCTGCCCAGAAGTGTGAATCACCAGGTTTCCAAAGAACCTGAGAAACAGTTTGGTTTCCGACATATTTTCTCCTAAGGAGGGTTTGCCAAACTCCATCTTCAGAAAGAAGTTTAAATAGCCATTTACCAAGCAGCGCTCTATTCTTGACCTCAAGATCATGAACTCCGAGCCCTCCTTGGTCTTTAGGGCAGCAAACCACACTCCATTTAGTCAGTCGATATTTTTTCTTCTCACAATCCCCTTGCCAAAAGAATCTAGATCGAAAATAATCCAATCGTTTTAAGACACCTTTAGGCAGTTGGAAGAATGAAATCATATACAGTACCATGTTCGTTAGTACCGAGTTTATGAGAACCAATCTTCCACCCATGGATAGGAGTTTGCCTTTCCAGCTATTTAAACGTAATTGAAGTCTTTCTTCCACCTTTTTCCATTCAGCATTTGTAAGTCTCCGATAGTGTATTGGGATATCCAAATAGTTGATAGGAAATTGACCTTGCTCACAGCCAAAAAACTCAGCATACAAGGCGGCGTTCTCTTGGGCCTCACCACAACAAAACAATTCACTTTTATGGAAATTTATCTTAAGACCCGAAAGTTGCTCGAAAGCTGATAAAATCAACTTTAGGTCTCCTCCATTGGTCTAGCAAAAAACACTGCATCTTTTTCAGCAAGTGACAGTTCCTTGGCAAGGCAAGAGATCGAGGAAGAATTAAACGCCGGGAGGAGCGATCATGGAGCCAATGGCGATCATGACGGTGACCGGCGGCGTGCTCGGCCCGGTCTTCGTGCTGCTGTCGCGGATCCAGCCGGTCGTCGACTTCTTCCGGCGGCTCTGCGACTGTCTCCGGCACCCCACTCACCGCCCCGCCAGGCCGGTCAGGGCGCCGTGGAAGCGTCCACCTGCAGAAGAGTAAAACATTTTCCCTATCAATGAGACGGGCCTGTGGGATGCTGGATGGTGGATTCAATACTATATTTTCTTCTTTGTCCGGGCGTACGTATGGAAATGACTGTTTGTTGGAAACAAGCAATGTGCTTAATAATGAATAATCTTCTGAAATGTACACTCCACTCCAACCTGCTGCTCCATATAAGACAACATCTCGATCAGATCCATATATTTCTGTATATGTAGAAGGAAATAAACAACCTCGTAGCACTACTGGGTTTTTTCTTGAGAAAGTTTCGTTGATGTATTTATTGATCACAAATAATGTTTACAAGGATACAAATGAGAGATAAGGGGTTACAGAAACCAAAGATGGCGTCCCTGATGTAACTTAGACATTGCCCTTTCATGAATAAAACACATTCATCTACTATGCGACAAACTATATATATATATATATATTATATATATATATATATATATATTTACGAATATCCTCGCCTAGCTGCGCATCCCAGCAGAGTCGGAGGAAGCAGTGGACATGCCAGGAAGGGGACCTACATCTCATGCGCAAGTGTTGTGGTTGGCAAGTATTTGTACCTCCAGTGTCAGTACCTTAAACAAATGTGTCCCTTATAATTTAAATAACTTCAGGAACTTGCATATGCAGGTAACTAAATAAGCATATTCCAAGTCATATGACAATTTATTCCCAGTAAACTTACAAATTGCAAGATTAGTGGATTCATCACATCCTCCTTGAAAATTTATTATCAGTAATTCAGTAAACTTGTCAATCTACATTTTAGAACAATTCTAGTCAGTGGAACGGAAGTATTGCAGATATAAGAAAAGGCCACAAGCATGTCTCGTCGTTACCAAATTATGACCCTTATGCAATGATAAGTAAAGGGTGATACATCGTGGATGGGGTGTCTATTTTATAGGAGGTGCTGAAGGAGGCAAAGTTCAGGAAGCAACAAGGGGTCGTCCTTAAGATCGACTTTGAGAAGGCTTGCGATAAGATCAACTGGGTGTTTTTATTTGACCGCTATAGAAAAAAGGGATTGAGTGATCAGTGGCTGATTTGGTTCAGTAACCACCGAAACTCGGGCTTGAGGGGTGAGTAAGATCTAGTCACGGAGGAATCATCTTTAGGCTGCGAAGCACTAAAAGAAAAGGACCGGGAAACGCCATGCGGTTCGATTGCTGCATCCCTAAATCCTCCTTCCCGGCACGAAGGTTCATTCACGGCAAATGTCAAAGTGAATGATGAAAATGGACCCTATTTTGGCAGCTTCTTAGACAGGGGGATCCGCTTCCCTCTTTTCTTTTTAATATGGCTAATGAATGTCTTGCGAAAATGATACACAATGCACACGCAAGTGGGCATTTTACTGCACTGGTGGATAACTTGTTCAGCAAAGGGATTGCAATTTTGCAATTGCGATGGCACGATAATTTTCAGCAAGGATGACCTGGGACTGGGACTGGGAGGGGCTGTAAATTTGAAACTGTTGCTATAGTTATTTGAAGCCATGTACGGACTAAAATTTAACTTCGAGAAGAACAAAGTGATGATGGTGATGCCTAATGATGAAAAACTGAGGGAATATGTTAATTTATTATCTATCTCAACATGCAAGCTATCTACCCACCCCTTTTTATCCAACCAATTGTCCATGTCATCGCCACTAACAATTATTGTTAATAATAGATGTTTCATGCAACTTATCCACGTCATCTTTAAAAAAAAAAAAATTCCTGCGTACAATCAAAGGTTGTACGACGTACAGAGTACATCATACAGAAGCCAAGAAGAAACATACATACGCAGAGGATACAGAGCAGAGCACACGCCAGCAGCACCACCGTCGTCGAGGAAGAAGACCGGCACCCACCTTCTAGCCCCAGCCCGAGGGCACCTCATCAGAAGAGCGCCGCAGAAGCCGTCCGCCGCGCAGTGACGGAGTCTAGGCCGTTGAACGAGCACGGCGCAGACCCTCCCTCTCCAGCACCACCTCCTTCCCGCATCCGTCTTCGACATCGATAGCCACGGCCGCCGCCAACCTTGCTCCGCCCTGCAACCCCACCGCCGAGCCCTCCGCCTACACGGACCCGGCGGGATCCAGCAGATCTCGAGCACCCCGCCGGGCCTCAAACACCTGCACCACGTCATCTATTTTTGAACCATACAATTGTTCACATCACTAATTTTAAGTCGTCAAATACACAACAATTTCACGTCAATTAAATTTAGTCTCTCGACTATTATAAATAATTGAATCCTGCATATTTTCATACACAATTTAGTATTTCATGACTCTTATACCCTTTTATTTACACAAGAATTTAGTATTCTTCTAGTTTGACAAAAGAAACAGCTTCATTGTTGCCTTGGTTAAGGCAAGGTTTTATTTAATCAAAAGGCCCATACTCTATATCTCTATTCTAACCTCGGGCTACTTTTATTTAATTGGATCAAAAGGAGAGCTTCATTGTTGCCATGGGCAGTGCTTGGCTACTTGCTACTACTCCTACTCGACAAGGAAATCCTATATGAAAGTTTCGAAAAAAAAACAAGGAAGTCCTATACGACCGGGTCATACGCTCCGCCGTCCGGATGTCTGGACCAAATCCCGCGGCTCACATCTGGCAGAACAAATCTCAAAGCAACGTGGCCATGGATCCTCAAATTCCCCCAGTTACCAAATCGCCAATCCTGTTGCCCACGTTAAACAAATATTGACGAAATCTCCATTCCCGCAAAAACCATTTTCCTGCTATGAATCAGCATCTTGTTTGAGTGAAACAACATCTGACGAGTGGCACCCCTGTGATAAGCCCCGCACAGCCTCCTAGTCCCCATCTTTTTGTATCGTCAACGTCTATGCTTCGTCGACAACTCGACATAGAAATATCAGTTTAGGTAAGGCATCAATTGTTTAGTGATTGACATGTTAACATGTCACCATCATGAAGGCAGCAAAGTTGAGGAAAACCACCCACCCACCCCCGCGTCGCCCTCCTCGGGCGACTCCGGGGGGAAACCCTAGAACGCCGCCGGGGCCCTCCCGCCCCTCCCCCCGCATCGCCGCCGCCGGAGGGGGCACCGGCAAAGCCGGGCGCGCCCGAGGAAGGTGGCGGCGGGGCGATTTTCTCCATTTTCGCGGCTCTCCAGAGGACGCACGATGGCGTCTGTGGCGGAGCTCGTGCGCGTCGGCGTGGCTGAGCGCGGCCGATGGCGGAGGAGCGGCTGCGCGGCCAAGGACGCGGGCTGCAGGTCGGAGGAGCGCCGACCGGAGATGCAGAAGATGCAGGGCTCGATCTGGGCCATGGCGGGCCGGGCGGGCCAGGCCGAGGGGATGGAGGTGGTGGTCTTCTGCAGGCACCGGCGCCTCCCCTCGTCGTCGATGTGCAACTACCCTGGCTTGGCGGCGCTTCACGGCGTCGTGACCCTGTTGGTGCGCCCCCGCTCGGGCCGGCTGGGAGGTGGGTGCGGCTTGGGTCCTGGACGTGGGCTGGTGCGTGGAGATGGTGCGGGGATGGCAAAGGTGGCGCTGCAAATGGGGCTGGTGGACGCTGAGACAGCGGTCCCGGGCAGGCGACTGTTTGCGGCGTGGTTGTCGCGGCTGGAGGTGTCGTGACCACCATGGATGCATGAAGATCGGTGGTGGCGACGGAGCTAGGCTCCCAACCGGCTGCTCCCTGAGCTTCACGGTCGGGCAGAATTCCGAGCGAAAGCTTGCACATACTCTGGTATGTGCCAACGACGGCGGCGCCTTCGGGCGTCGTTCCTTTCTTGATCGTGTCGTTGTGAAATCTCGACCCGGTCCGACGCGAGTGGTTTCAAGACTCTTCGGGTGAAAACCTAATCCCCGTCGGAGGCGGGCGACGGTGACGGACGCGTCACTACCTTGTTGGAGGCGTCGTCTTGGAGTTATTGGCCCTCGTGGTGCGATGGCTTCGCAATAGATGGGCAGGATAGCCCCGTGGTCGGGAGAGGCGGATGCCGGGGCGGCGGCCCTGGATGGTGGTGGACGTCGAGGCAGCGGCCTCGGTCTCCCACGCCACGACGGTTCTATGAGGCAGAACCGTTGTTTAACGTGGGTTTGGGTGGCGATCTGGATGAAGACTGCGCAGGCAGAGGGTTCGTCGACCCGGTTGGATCGCCTTCGGGCAAAGCGAATGTCGATCTGGTTGATACGCCGGGGTGGCGGCCCCGGAAGAGGGTGGTTTTGGTGGCGACTTGGATGAAGACTGCGCGGGCAGAGGGTTCGTCGACCATGACTGAATCGCTTTCGGGCAATGCGAAGGTCGATCTGGTTGCTTCGCCGGGGCGGCGGCCCCGGAACGGGTGGTGTGTTGTGGCGTTTGGTCGACTTGTGTCGTGTAGGCGGCGGGTCGCATCGTCTGTGCGGTTTTTTGGCCATGTTTTCCTCATAAACATGACATTGTACAGTTTATATAGTTTTTGGGTCATGTTTCTATTATAAACTAGGTCAATTCTATTATATCTATTCGAGCGGTGGATACGACCACTTTGACCTCAAAAACATGTCACCGTCATCCCCTCCAAATGTAAGGTCAGGATCTTGTCCCCGTCAAATTGATCCTGATCCAGACACTGAGCTCTAAGCCTCTAACAGTCTAACCTCGCCCTCATGGCACCGCAAAATAATTGGTTAGAGCATCCGCATACTCAGCTAGAACGTGTGCACATCAACTTTTCTTTACGCTGATTTTTTATTAATAAAAAATATACATACTGAGGGAAAAAAATGCTTAACTAATATTGTTTGCTAAGCCACTAAGTTTTCTCTTCTCTCATAGAAGAATGGTAGTTTTTTTTTTGCGGGAAGAAGCTGATTATATTAAACCCAGGAAGTTACAGAACGGTCCCTTACAAAGATAGAAATTACAACCAAGCCCTTCTGCAAACACGAAGCCGCCAGCGAGGAACAAGCCGCTCCATCGGCGCGCCGCCGCCACATCTTCCACAAGCCTTGGATTCAGAAGATGGCCCGTGGCGGATGGGAAGTCGATGGTCCTCGAACTCCGGAAAGCCTCCACCTTGTGCCTCTGACTGCATCGCCTGGATTCAACATCAACATCTTCAGATTCAACTTCAAAAGCTAGATTCGCCGCACCGAGACCTAGCGCGGGCTGAGACGCGCACGGCGGACACCGAGGTCCGCGAGCACGGGAGGAAGACGCCTGCTTGACGCCGGAACTCCAGGGAGCGCCGTCGCCGGAGGAGGAAGCAGCCGACCCCAAAACGCCAACCGCCGACGCCACCGCCTCCAAGACGCCGCCGGCAAGCACACCCACTAACCCTACACTATGTACATGGCCGGATCCGGGGATTCCCCCGCCTCCCGCTGCCGGAGCAGCCGCCAGAGACGAAGAAATCCCACGAATCACGGCCGCGCGAGGTGGGTTGACGGAAAGGTTCAAGAAATCGCCCCTATTCTACTGTAGCGGAGGGGGAAGGCTCCAAGGCGGCCTTATGTGAGCGAGAAGAATGGTAGTTTCCGGTGAAAACAACCCGGTAGTTCTATGAGAACTTTTATAGACATCTCCTCAACTGACTGAGACGCACCAAATTCGTGTCTGGCTACTTAGATGTAATGACATCACATCCAATTATTATTTTATTCTGGCAGTAGGAAAGTCCACTTCATACAATTCCGTAACACAGACAACACTGACGAGTCACGCAAACATAAGGAGAGGCACAAAAATTGATTTTCAGTAACGGCTAGTGTTGCTGTTTTGATATTTGATCGAGGAATCACGATGACATCACAAGAAATTCAGACGAAATAGCAAAAACAAGTGATATGGTGGTTACAGCTAAAACCAAGTAGGAAAATTCAGAAAAAACAATGGTCCAGAGAATGACCCAAACCAAGTGGCTAGGGCTCCCATGCTACCAAATAAACAGAGCCAGGCTCAGGCTTTTCTTGCTTAGTATTCTACCAGACATGAACAACCAGCCGGACAAATGTGTCATGTTCAATTTCCCCTTTTTTGTCTATGTCTTTGTATCATAGTTGATCAGATAAATAAACTTCTGTCCTGTTTCGTTTGTCCATTGCTCAGCACGAATGTGTTGATGAAATCAGCCAGATTCATTGTCCTTAGTTCCTTACTCCTCAGCACGTCTCTGGTCGCAACCAAGAGGAGACATGTTAAATTCGTATATGACCATCAATTAAGCTGAAGTTCTTTGACAAAATCAAATCACTATGGAAGGGGATCAGCTGAGCGGATCAACCGATGGCCACCAGCACCGCATTGACATTGATACCGCCGCGGAGACGAAATCAGATGCGGCCGACGGCGTCGAAGCCGACCGGAAGTGGCTGCGCAAGCTCACGTCGGCGACGGTGAACAAGGCCGTGATGAGGGACCTCATCGCGCGGACGCCCATGCTGTGGTACCTCGGCGAGCGCTCGGGCACCATCCTCCGGTCGCGCCCCGGCCGCTCCGGGCGCGTCGAGGCGCTCCACGCGGTGCGCGCCGTGGCCATCGGCCCGTTCCACCGCGGCGACCGCGGCCTCCCTTTCCCCGACGAAGCCAAGCTCCCGTTCATGCGGTACCTGCAGGACCAGTGCGGGCTCGACGTCGACCGCTACGTCGCGGCGCTGTCGGCGGAGCGCCACCACCTCCGCGACGAGTTCGCCGACGACGACGAGGCGGCGGACCAGGAGCTGCTGGACGACGAGGAGAGGTTCCTGCAGATGCTGCTCCTGGACAGCTGTTTCGTCCTCGTCGTCAGCATGATGCTTAGCAAGACGGGCGTCGGCGAGGACGCCGACAGCGCGGCGCGGGCGGCGTCCATCAACCGGGAGTACTTCATCCTGCACATGGCCGTGGCGCAGCACGCCGAGCAGATCAAGCTTGACATGCTCGTGCTCGAGAATCAGGTCCCCTTCGCCGCCGTCAAGCTGCTCGTCGCCTCCTGCGGCAGGCTGAAGCTCCGGCACTCCGTCGAGGTGGTCGTGCT
This sequence comes from Poa pratensis, assembly GCA_947311845.1. Lineage (NCBI taxonomy): Eukaryota > Viridiplantae > Streptophyta > Magnoliopsida > Poales > Poaceae > Poa > Poa pratensis. The sequence continues at coordinate 16,489,783 of CAMZMU010000077.1, read as the reverse complement.
CGGGTGCTTCGACGACATCTGCCCGAAGCGGGCTCGCCTCCCCTGCCACGCCGCGGGCACCGAGTTCCACCACGTCCTGCACCTCTTCCACTGGTCCCGCGTGCCGGAGACCAAGTACGCCATCCTCTCCACGCCGCTCAAGCTCCTCAAGATCAAGAAGCAGTCGGAGCGGCTGTTCCCGTGCTCCATGGACCTGCGCCGCTCGGCGGTGTGGTTCCGGCACACAGACACGTCGTCGAGCTGCCAGGGCGGCCTCGACATGTCCTTCTGGAGCCGCCCGGCGAGCCCCCTTGCGGTGATGAGCATGCCGTGCTTCCACGTCCACGAGTACAGCGCCGTGGTGCTCTACAACATGCTGGCCTTCGAGATGCACTTCCACTGGGCGCACGGCGCCTGCGTCACGACGCACGTGGCGCGGATGGAGGGCCTCGTCCGGTGCCCGGGGGACGCCACGTTCCTCCGCCGGCGGGGCGTCCTCTCCTCCACGCGGTTCACGGACACCGAGCTCGTCTACTTCTTCCGGGGGCTCGGGGAGCACACCGTAGGCGCCAGGCTGCCGGACGAGTTCGGCGACATGCTCGACGCCGTCGCATGCCACCGCGACCGGCGGGTCAGCCGGTGGTGCGGCGGCTTCGTGCTGCACTTCTTCCCGTCGCCGTGGGTGGCCGTCTCGCTCTTCGCCGCTGCCGCGATATTCGTTGTGCCGTCCCTGCTGCAAACCGTATATACCATGCTAGGCTACAACCAGAGTACTAGTAGTTGAGAGAATTCAGAAATACGGAGTAGTTTCCTCACTTTTTTTTGAGGAAGGATCCGATCCATTTATACAAGATACTCAGTACAAAATACAAGGGAGCCCAACAAAGAAAAAAATAAATACAAAAGGACCCTGAAATTTGCACGAAGCACCCTGAGCAGCTTGAAGGAATTACAATCGGATCCAGAAGCCGGCTCCCAGGAACCTAGACTTCGCCGACGTCGCCGTACCTCAAACCGCCGGAGAAGGAGCGCCGCCACATGTCGTAGATGGCCGTAGAAGCCGTATGCCGCCTCGCAACGGAACCTCGACGCGTTCAACGCGCACGGCCACAACGCGCACTCCCCAGCCCCGCCCATCTTCCAGCCGACGAGGCATCATCCAGACCAGCCACCACCACCTACACCCATCTGCCACCGGCCGCTGCTCCCCTCGCCACCAAGGCCGGCCAGAGCAGACACACCGAGGAAGAAGACCAACTCCACCCGAAGCACCAAAAGCGGATCACCACCCCCCACCAGCTCCTCCCCTCACCACCACGGTCGGCCAGAGGAGCAAAGTAAAGGAAGCTCACCGGAGAACACAAACCCCAGATCCTCCACAGCAGGGCTGTGACGAAGAGAGGAACAGGGTACAGAAGCTCCACGCGAGGCCCGCCTCCTCCGCAGCGACGAGCACCCAACGAGCACACAAGGCCTCCGGCCGCAGCACGGAAGCAGAACCAAGCCGCTCTCACCTCGGCACCGCCGGAGACCGCACCGAGAGAAGGGAAGAGCCGCACCTTATTTACCCTACACGGCCACCGAGCCTTCCTCTCAGCGCCGCCGGGACCTAAACAAGCCCTATCTACAAGCCAGGAGACGAGGAACCAGATCCCCACCGCCGGAGCGACAGGAGAAGGCAGAGATCCAGCCTCGCTCCGGCGAGAAGAAGGGAACCTCGGAGTCGCCCCCTTTTCGCCGCTCTCTACTGTAGAGATAAGGAGGGGGGAGGAGGACGAGTTGGGAGTACTTTGGAAAATCAGTAGAGTAGTTTCCTCACTTATCCTTTATTAGTCTCCAAACACTCAAACAGTATGCGGCTTGTCGATTCTGAATACTCCAGTCCGAATGTATGTTTTTTCCGAGTTTTTTACAGAGTTCAAATTGTACAATTTTTGATAGATTATCATTCCTAATTCATCTGATAGCAAAAGACTTCGGATGTGTAAAGCCATTTTTCTTTCTTTCAGCTGATCATTCCATGAATCTTCCTAGAAAAGGACTCATTTTACTTGACTAACCTTACATGATGCTATACATCTGAAAATTGGAGATAGTTTAATGGTGGCTTTCCACCCAGAACTACCCACACAACTCTAAAGGATGAGGAACGGTTTCCTGATAATATGTTGACCAAATCAGCTTAACCCCTTGAAGATCAGTTCTATTATAAGACTTATCAAGAAATTTCAGAAGTGGTGCTTGATTCTTAACTTTTAGATCAATAACACCAAGACCTCTGTTTTTCTTTGCTTGAAACCATATCCTAAGATGCTAAGGAGTTTGCCTTTTCCCCTTGTTCATGATTGTTTCTCCATAAGCATCTCCTTATTTTATTAATATATTTGAAAATCTTAGGATGCATCTATAAGCATATACATAAGAAAGCAGAGTTGTACTTGTCATTATGTTTTCAATATTATCCACTAAAGGCAATCAGATATCCAAAAAGGCCATGCAATGGACATGTGCTAAAAAAATGTTGAACGAGCCTAGAAGCCACTCTGCTATAGTTGCCTCAATGCCTGTATATGAGATAAAAAGGAAATAGTTGATAGTAACCACAAGAATTCAAATAAGGACATAAAGAAAGAATCCAGTAGAAATTGTGCATCCACTCTGCGTCTATACCTCATGTCAGAAGATTCAACAAAGAAATGTAGCTTCTGAATATGTGCAACCATGGTTTCAACACTAAGATGATATCCGATGTAATATCTTCAGTCTTTGGAAGATAAACTGCCTCGGTTCCTCTTTTAGGCAGACATAATTTGTGCTTAGACAGTTTGTAGCACTGTGGCAACAAAAATCTACTCAAACATGAAACATCTGCACAACCATGAGGTTAAGAGAAAAGCAGTACCTACATGTAGAAGCATTATCATTCGAGTTCATAAACATTATTTTGGAAATTATAATGCTGCTTATTTTATGTGGTTTCTCAAGTTAAATGCAACATAAATTACCGTCAAGATAAAGGAACAATACAAGGAAGAAAACAATGTTTCTCATTGTAAAAGGCTTCACATCAATGGAAATAAAAACAAAACCACACAGACCTCTTTTTACCTCTGCAAAAGAAATTATCAGGAATATATATCTACAAACGGAAACACAAGGAAGCGTTGGAGCCATGCCTCGATCTTACATTGACATGAAAGTCATAGGGAGGATGATGACGATGTTGGATTATTAGACATAATTTTCATGATTAATTCCAGAATATAAAACATGACAACCACAGCTACTAACATGTTAAACACAAACATATTAGATGTACTAATTAACATGAACAGCAGCAAGACATACGCCAACACATCCATAGTAAAACAGTTCGGTTTATGTCGCACGTACCGAACAGTTGTAGATGAAGCAGTCGTTGAAGCAGCGACGGCAGCAGCTTGAGCGGCTTCGATATCAGCAACAGCTCGAAGAAGACGGCGTTGGAGACGAGCCGCCCGCGGATCCGGCGATCGTCCAGGGAGGCGAGCCGTGATGAAGAACTTGAAAGCAGTCGCGCAGAGCGCTTCCCAAAAACCTTATTCGCCCTCTCCCGTACAGGATCACAAGGACAAGTGGTTCCGGAGACCTGCTGTCCCGTTCGCCGGTGCACGCCGGCGCACGGGATGGAGTAGACTACGGTGGCGGCGCAAGGCACGAGATTGGCAAAACCTAGATTGGTTCGGTGTGTGACGGCGCACGCAGTGCACAACAATATATAGTGCGGTTCGGAAAACCCTAACGGGTACAACGTGGGCCGGCCACGTCGCACACGTTTGAGTCGGTTATAGCAGCCCACGATCCGGTAGCGATCCGAATTGGCTAAGCTGTACACGTACGCTAACACGACTCGTTTTTCCTGAACTGCAAAAATATAAGCATCGGCTCGGCTCATTCCCGCAACCCGCGGCGTGTCGTGACGGACGGCGGAGGAGGAGGAGGAGTGCGCACGAGAGAGCCTTCTATTCTCAGCCAGCACACCAAGTGATAGAACACTCCACTATATAAAGTGGTGCAGCTCTCTCTAAGCTAGCAGTATGGGACTAAACTTTAGTCACGTACATGCACCTCCAAAATTCTGCCATGCACATGGGCCAATTTGAGATTTCCAGAATTGCTTATATGGGCTGCCCATAATGGGCCCAATATTCTAACAATCCCCCACCAGATCTCAAATTCCCATTTAGAGATTTTGCCAAACCTCGTTTCTTGTTTATATACCAGTGTTTCAGCAGAGACTGTTAAGTTGAACTTCGCCTAGAGCTTCAAGCTACATCTACCAGCAACTTGAACAATGGACGAACCTTGAATTGCAAGTTTGGTGCCAATAGACTTCACTCAAAGTCATAACCAGTACGTGGCTGCCAGTAGCCTACCCCGCGGGTGGAGCATATGCGTCATACTCCCTGGTCTCTTCATGAGTTTACTAGAGATCACCCAAATCTCATAGACTGCGACGTTTAACAGTCGGACTCATATAGGTGTGTTCTTTCAAGGTCGCTCTGTAGGATAGCACCTTTGCTACGAATAGCCAACAGAAACACATTAAGGCATTGCCAACCTGCCTTACAGAATTTGAGAGTTATGCATCTTCACATAGAGAGGGTTAAATAAAACTCTCCTCTGTCAAACCACTAGCTTGTTCTTCCCAGGTCCTAATTCACGGGATCTCCGATCACATAGGTTGGGTTACCACTATGGTGTAACGCTCACGGGTCTCAACCCCATCTCCCTCGATGCACTATCTATCACATTACGTGATAGTCCCTTGTAAAGGGATCTGCCAGGTTTTTGTCAGTTTGAACATAACTAACAGTCATTACTCCGGAGTTTCTCATTTTCCTGACAGACTTCAAGCGTCTTTTAACGTGTCTTGATGACTTCGCATTATCCTTAGCACTGTTCACTTTCATGATAACCGTTGGTTGTCACATTCATAAGGATGGCCGGTAATGGTTGCTCAACCACCGGCAAGTCCATCAAGAGCTCACGCAGCCATTCTGCTCAACAGAAGCTGTATCTAAAGCAGTAAGTTCTGCTTCCATGGTTGACCTCGTCAAAATGGTCTGTTTGCAAGACCTCCATGACACTGCGCCACCTCCAAGAATAAATGCATATCCACTTGTGGCGTAGAGCTCATCAACATCTGAGATCCAGTTCGCATCACAGTATCCCTCAAGCACCGCAGGGTGCCCTGAATAGTGAATCCCATAACTCATTGTACCGTTCAGATAGCGCATGACCCTTTCAAGTGCATGCCAATGATCAATACCCGGGTTAGACATGAACCTGCTCAACTTGCTCACAGCAAAAGAGATATCAGGTCTGTCGCGCTCGCAAGGTACATGAGTGAACCGATCACTTGAGAATATCTTAATTGATCTCTCGTTTCCTTTTTGTTCTTTCTGAGTGTCACACTGGGATCATAGGGTGTTGGAGAAGGCTTGCTGTCTATATAACCAAAGCGGCTCAAGACCTTCTCAACATAGTGTGATTGCGTTAACGTAATCCCACTCTCATCCCTAATCAGCTTAATGTTCAGGATCACATCAGCTTGTCCCAGATCTTTCATATCAAAGCTCTTTGACAGAAAGACTTGACCTCATTTATCACTATCATGCTTGTACCGAAAATCAGTATGTCATCAACATACAAGCATAATATAACACTATCGCCCCCACCATGGCGATAATATACACACCTATCAGCCTCATTAATGGCAAAGCCTGCAGAAGTTAAAGTTCTGTCAAACTTCTCATGCCATTGCTTAGGTGCTTGCTTCAGCCCATACAAAGATTTTAACAATTTGCACACCTTTCTCTCTTCACCTTTTACTACAAACCCATCAGGCTGATCCATATAATTTCCTCTTCCAACTCTCCGTTAAGGAAAGCTGTCTTCACGTCCATTTGATGAACGAAGAGATTATAGGAGGCAGCCAGGGAAAGTAGTACACGAATGGTGGTGAGACGAGCAACAGGTGAATAGGTGTCAAAGTAATCTTCGCCTTCACGCTGGGTGTAGCCCTTGGCCACAAGCCTTGCCTTGTACTTTCAATAGTACCATCAGGCTTAGCTTCTTCTTGAACACCCACTTACAACCCACGGTTTGCAACCGTAGGGTCTTCAGATAATTCCCAAGTTCCATTAGAAAGAATCGAGTCCATCTCATTATGGACAGCTTCTTTCCAGTCATCAGCATCAGGAGATGCAAATGCCTCTGCAATGGACGTGGGAGTATTGTCCACAAGGTACACAATGAAATCATCACCAAAGGATTTTTCAGTCCTCTGTCTCTTGCTCCTCTTGGGAGCTGATTCATTGTCATCCTTCTCAAGGACTTCCTCAACAAGTGGTTGTTCAGAATGATCAACAGATGTACTAGGTTCAACAATATCTCAGAAGAAATTCTAGCAATGCTATGCATATCCTTCATAGGAAATATGTTCTCAAAAATGTTGCATCACGAGATTCAAAATAGTATCAACATGCATATCAGGTATCTCAGATTTAACCACTAAAAATCTATAGCAAATGCTCCGATGAGCATAGCCTAGAAAGACACAATCCACTGTCTTTGGTCCAAGTTTACGTTTCTTAGGAATTGGACATTGACTTTCGCCAAACATCCCCAAGTGCGTAAATAAGAAAGTGATGGTTTCTCCCAGACCACTCCTCGTAAGGGTCTTCTTTTATCCTTGTTTGGAACTCTATTCAGGACATGACACGAAGTCAATAAAGCCTCCCCCCACCATGCCTTAGATAAACCAGCAGTGTCCAACATGGCATTCACCAAGTCGGTCAGCGTGCGGTTTTTCCTCTCAGCAACCCCGTTTGATTGGGGAGAATAGGGAGGCGTCCTCTCATGAATAATACCATGTTCCTCACAGAATTCATCAAATATTTTGGAGAATACTCGCCACCACGATCGACCTAAGACGTTTGATCTTTCTCTCTAATTGATTTTCTACTTCAGCTTTATAGATTTTAAAGTAGTCTAACTCATCTTTAGTGTGCAACAATATACATAACAGAACCTAGTAGCATCATCGATTAAAGTCATGAATATTTCTTATCACCTTTTGTCAACACGCCATTCATCTCACACAGATCCGAATGTACGAGTTCTAGAGGTGCCAAGTTTCTCTCCTCGGCTGCCTTGTGAGGCTTTCGAGGTTGCTTAGATTGCACACAGCTATGGCACTTAGAACCTTTGGCAATGGTGAAAGTAGGAATTAAACGCAAGCTGGAAAGTCTACTCATTAAACCAAAATTAACATGACATAAACGAGAGTGCCACACATTAGCATCCGAATCCACACTGCCACAAATATGGTTTACTGACTTATTACAAAAATCCGATAATGAAAAGCGGAACAAGCCTCCGCACTCATACCCTTTACCAATAAATTGTCCAAACTTTGACACAACTACTTTATTGGACTCCAAGACTAATTTAAACCCATCTCTGCATAGAAGGGAGCCGCTAACGAGATTCTTGTTCATAGTAGGGACATGCTGCACGTTCCTCAGCTGCACGATCTTCCCGAAGTAAACTTCAGATCTACCGTGCCAACACCACGAACAGAAGCATGTGATCCATTCCCCATTAAGACGCTTGAATCTGCGACCTGATAAGAAGTGAACATAGAGATGTCAGCGCACACATGAACATTAGCACCCGTATCAATCCACCAACATGGAGATTGAAATACTGAAAGCACAATGGTAAATTACCATACCCATCATATTGCTAGCGGTCACGACGTTGACATGCTTCTTCCCTTTCTTGTCTGCACGATCTGGGCAGTCCACAGAGAAGTGTCCGGCTCTCCACAAGTGTAGCACTTTAGCTCAGATTTGTTCAGCATCTTCTTCTTCTTCTTGAAAGAAGTAGTCTTGGTAGGCATGTTGAAGGAAGGCTTGCTCTTTGCCTTGTTCTTGCCATGGTGAAAGTTCTTCTGCACCATATTGGCGCTAGACTGACCTTCACCTTTCTCAGCAGTGTCCTTAGCCCGAGCCTTCTCCTCAACATCAAGAGACGCTATCAGGTTTTCAACCGATATCTCCTGTCTCTTGTGTTTGAGAGTTGTGGCGAAGTTCCTCCATGAAGAGGGCAACTTTGCAATAATGCATCCAGCCACAAACTTGTCAGGTAAGGCACACTTAGCGTGCTCAAGCTCCTTCGCAATGCACTGTATCTCATGAGCCTGTTCGACTACAGAACGGTTGTTACCATCCTGAAGTCATGGAAGCTCTCCATGATGTACAGTTCACTGCCAGCATCTGCTACACCGAACTTAGCGTTCAGTGCCTCCCAGAGCTCTTTGGCATCTGTAATGTGCATGTACACATCAAACAGCTTGTTGCTAAGAGCACTCAGAACGAGTCCCACAAAGGCAGTATTGGTTTCCTTGAACTTATTCAGAACACTTTTAGAGATCGCAACCACCGTGTGGTCTTGTACTGCCATCTCTTAAAGTCCACACCGGCAAACTTGTCCGGTCTCAGCGCATCGGATAGATGTCCCATGTTTAACTCAGGAAATTGCCTATAACACGAATAAGGTTTTTGGATTGTTGGATTATTAGACATAATTTTCATGATTAATTCCAGAATATAAAACATGACAACCACAGCTACTAACATGTAAAACACAAACATACTAGATGTACTAATTAACATGAACAACAGCAAGACATACGCCAACACATCCATAGTAAAACAGTTCGGTTTATGTCGCACGTACCGAACAGTTGTAGATGAAGCAGTCGTTGAAGCAGCGACGGCAGCAGCTTGAGCGGCTTCGATATCAGCAACAGCTCGAAGAAGACGACGTTGGAGACGAGCCGCCCGCGGATCCGGCGATCGTCCAGGGAGGCGAGCCGTGATGAAGAACTTGAAAGCAGTCGCGCAGAGCGCTTCCCAAAAACCTTATTCGCCCTCTCCCGTACAGGATCACAAGGACAAGTGGTTCCGGAGACCTGCTGTCCCGTTCGCCGGTGCACGCCGGCGCACGGGATGGAGTAGACTACGGCGGCGGCGCAAGGCACGAGATTGGCAAAACCTAGATTGATTCGATGTGTGACGGCGCACGCAGTGCACGGCAATATATAGTGCGGTTCCGAAAACCCTAATGGGTACAACGTGGGCCGGCCACGTCGCACACGTATGAGTCGGTTACAGCAGCCCACGATCCGGTAGCGATCCGAATTGGCTAAGCTGTACACGTACGCTAACACGACTCGTTTTTCCTGAACTGCAAAAATATAAGCATCGGCTCGTTCCCGCAACCCGCGGCGTGTCGTGACGGACGGCGACGGAGGAGGAGGAGGAGTGCCCACGAGAGAGCCTTCTATTCTCAGCCAGCACACCAAGTGATAGAACACTCCGCTATATAAAGTGGTGCAGCTCTCTCTAAGCTAGCAGTATGTGACTAAATTTTAGTCACGTACATGCAACTCCAAAATTCTGCCATGCACATAGGCCAATTTGAAATTTCCAGAATTGATTATATGGGCCGCCCATTAATGGGCCCAATATTTTAACAGAAGATGTCGCTGCCCGTTGCTCGTCCGATCGACCATTCATCGTGATGTGCAGTCAGTACTATAACGGTATAACCTTGCTATGAAAGTCCCTGGGATGGTCGCTGTTCAATCCTCGTGCGATTGATAAATCCTGCAGACTGATATACATTCAGTTCCTTTTTTTCGAACCTAGATTCAGTTACATCACCTTGCAGTACGGAGGGACAGTGGTCATTGACAACCTCCAGTTAGACAAAAAAAAAGCAATAATTTAGTTGTACACATAATGGCATAAATTGAGCCAAGCTAGCAGATGGAACAAATTGAGCCAAGCTAGCAGAACAATCCTGCACTCAAAATTCAGAAAACAAATTCTGCAATTCACCTTCAATTTCTGCGTCCAATTCCAATCCGTGTGCAGGAATGCAACGGTTGCTGTGCGGCAGGAATGCGGGACCATGTCGTCGAACTGCAGGGAAGATGTCGAGCTGCTGCCGGCCGGCCGGCTGGTGCAGGGACGTGACGGCGCCCGCCGTAGCGTGCAGGATTGTTCTGCGGCGGCGTGGTCGTCTTGTCCCGGGCAGTGGCGGCGTCCCCACGCGGGCAGTGCGGCCGCAGTCGAGTTCTCCCGCGGGCGGATGCGGCTTGGTCTCGCAGGCAGTGCAGAGGCTGTGGCGTCCTCCGACGGGCAGTGCAGAGGCGTGGTCGTCCCGGGCAGACGGACAGTGGCGGCGTCCTCCCGCGGGGAGTTGCAGCGTTGTCTTCCGGGCGGTGTGGAGGTTGTAGCGTCCTGCGGCGGGCAGTGCGGCGGCGGCATGGTCGTTGTCAGGGTAGTTCGGCGGCGTGTGTGGCGGGCAACGCGGGGCAGTGTGAGGAGTGCGTCGGCGTGGACAGGACGTGCATGCGGCGGGAGGCGTTTGGGGATGGATGCGTTTTTCTTTTTGCTGAGAATCAATTTAAGGCTTAGGCCTAGTTTGGCACCGAAGTTAAATGAAGTACTCACCCCGTTTAGGCCTCTGCCAATGCACTGTTTCTCATCAACTACTTTTGCCTATGGTTACGTACAAATGTTATATCTAGCTAAGCTACACTCTGATTACCTCTCTTAATTAACTATTATACCACGTAAGTAAAATGCATATGAAACCGTGTCAAAAAACTTGCATTGGCATATGACTTAGCCATAGCGTATATGATACTTATGATACTGCCCCTATAATGAATAGTATCATATGGTTATCATAGTCATACCTTATTGATTGATTGGTAGAATCTCAATACAAATATGTGTTCAACATTTACTTGCTACTAAAATATTTTGTTTTACGTGCTATGTTACCAGATACTACTCCCTCCGTCCAGGTTTTTAAGTCCTCTACGAAATCGCAGCGAGACCAAGGTAAATTTCTACTGGCTAGGAGCCCTTACGGTTTCCTCCAATCAGCACTAATTAAGAATCGTTTAATTAATTCGGCCATTAATGAGAGCGATGAACAGACGTCCAGGCCACCGCATGCGACTATCCCACAGCATGCATGCTTATCTTCCGTGAATTCCACCTGCATGCGTTTTCCACAAGCCATAAAAAAGGAGAAAAGGAGAGGTGGAGAGTAATTAGTGGGAGGAGTTATTAGCAAGCGGACCTTATTTTGGTGGACAAATAATTTTTCCTTAGAGGACCTAAATACCTGGACGGAGAGAGTACAACTATCATCTCTTTTCTCATTAATTGTTGTGTCACGTCATATTTTTACCAACATGGCATGCATGATACTAGCTATGATTACTCCACTATGACTAGTCTTAGTTGTATTGGGCTCCTAATTAATTGCACCGTGACCAAGGTAAGTTTCTATTGGTACCTATGGCACGGGAATCTTTCGTGCATGCACTTGTTGCTGGGTACATGCAATGGTGCTAGTCCACCGATTTATTAGCCTAATTAATGGATACAGGCCTTAGTCCTTGGTTGTTTAGGAAAAAAATATGTTTTCATTAGAGCATCTCTAGCAGAGCCTGCAAAACGCGCAAAACCGCAAATAACTGCCCGATGCGGACTGAAAACCGCAAAAAGGCGGAGAACAGAATCCACAAATTTACCCAACCCGCAAAAGATTTTGCAGGGCCCGTAAATTTCCCCCTCCAAACCGTGAATTCACAGATTTCGCGTCCGATTTTGAGGGGGCCTGCATCCCGCGCAAGTGGTTGGCAGGCTGAACATTCAGGACCCGACGGTGACCTTCCGCCGTGGAACTCGCCGGAGTCCGGCAAAATCAACGCCAAACTCGCCGCAGCCACCACCACAAGAGTCACGCCGACGACGAGGCAAGATCCGCCGGCACTGCGGGGGGCTTCGAATGGCTTCGCCGGGCAGGGAGCTCGTCTGGGCGCCGCAGCGCGGGGGGACTCGTCGGCCGGCGTCGCCGCCGTCGCGGGGGGCCCCGTCTGGCAGCGCCGGCTCCGGCCACGGCGGTCTTCGGATGGCTCCGTCGGCAGCCACGGGGGGGCTCCATCGGACGCAGCGCAGGGAGGCCTCCTCCGCCGGCGTCGTCGCGGGGGGCTTCGTCTGAGCGCGCCACCGCGGGGGGCTTCGTCGCTCGCGGCGCAGGGGGCTTCCACGGGCAGCCACGGGGGGCTTCGCCGGCCGCGACGGGGGGCTACGCAGCTCACGGCGCGGGGGGCCTCGTCGGCCGCCGTCGCGGGGGCCTTCCTCCGTTGGCCCTCGTCTACGCTGCCTCTCCTGGCCAGGTTGGGAAAAAGACTACGGAAGAAGACGACCGAATATTCCACGGCAGATTCTGTTTTACAGTTTAGTTTTGCGGTTTCTGTTCTGCGTGGCGTCGTTTTGAGCAAAAAACGCGCGTTTTCTGACCCATAAAACAGTTTTGCGGTTCCGTGTTTTGCAGGCTCTGCTAGAGATGCTCTTAGGAGTCCAATACACCTAAACGGAGGGAGTATTCTAATACCACATCATTTAAGTAGCAGTCATGTTAATACTTCAGTTTCAAAAAAACACGTACATAGTTGTTTTTTCAATACTTTGAAAGTAGCACGTTTTGAGAGATACTAAAGTATTAATACTACAATATTTTGTCAGATCCAAACGCATCAAAGTATTTGAAACTGTGGTATTTTGAGAAACTATAGTATTATTAAATACTTTAAAATACTTTGATACCAAACTAGGTAGTTGAAGTATACAACGTATTCGCATACTAAAGTATTTGAGCACCTGGACACAAGATACTTCACTTTTTCCAATTTCTCCGTTATAGAAAAAAGAGGTTCCAGGTTGTTTCTCCAATACTACAAAACTATCACTGTTTGAGCAATACTTCAAAAATACTTTGCTAACAAACACAACCCTTTCGATCTGCGGTTCACTCGTTTTTTAGGGAGATCTGCCCTTCGCTCATTTTTTTTAGGGAGATCTGCGCTTCGCTTGTTATTGTTTTAGCGTTAATCATTGGTTTAAATGTAAACATTGGTAATGGTGATGGTGAGTCAGCAAAAAAAATCTTATGTGATGCTGATAAATAGGGCCTTGGTGCAGTTATGAAAACAATTCCGGAGTACTTACTTAGTCCCCAAATATGTAATTCCATCTTTGTTCTAAGTCAAAAAAAAAAGTTTACCCGAGTTTATAGAAAGACATAGCAATATATATAAAATATCAAATTAATATCAATAGATTCATTCCGTGAAGATGAAAATGTAGTGAATTTACTGAGGAAGAGATATTTGATGCGCCATTTCAAGTTGGTCCAATCAAGGCTGTAGGTCCGGATAGATTTCCTATCCCGCAAGATTATGTCACAAAATTAGTAGGCGCTAAGAATTCCAATTGTTTAGGCTGTGAAATACTTTTCCAGAACCAGACATGTTGAGGATTTAAGCAATTGTTCGATTAAATTAATCTAAGAATAAATCATAAACATGATGTGGGTAGTGCTAATGACATACTGAAATTTGATGATAAAATCATGTACTAGACAGATAGTAGAAACATCTACACAAATCACTAGTACAGCGGACAAGGAAATAATCAAGAGAGGGATAAACATATTATACCCTCCAGTAGGCCAGTTGGCCGTAGCAGCAGCGGAGGCAGCAGCAGCAGCGTCGGCAGCCTTTTGAGAGGCAGCGGCAGCAGCCGTGGCGTCCTCGGTGCTCATGATAATGACAAAGTCGACGCTGACGAAGTTGATGCAGATGTAGACGAACGTAGGCGAGCAGTCGAGTAGGAGACGCTCCCCGAAAATCTAATCGCCCCTCTCCCGTACAGGATGTGGAGAGCCGGGGTTTCGGAGGCCTGCTCTCCCGGCAACCGTGTACGTGGTGGACGGGATGGGATCACCTGTGGCAGCAACAGAGAGAGGAATGATGGTGGCGGCGCGAGCAGATGTGATCTGTTGTGTCTGCTGGAGAGGAGCGACCTCTCTTATGTAGGCACGCATGCAGGCGGAAGGCCAATGGAAACACACGCAATTAAGAACCTGGAAACGGACATACTTAAGACAAAATGTTTCAGCTCGCATTCATTCTCCATTAACGCCATTAAGGCAAAACGTTTCCGTTGCCGCTCACATTTTTCCTGCATGATAAAAAGATAAGATCAGCTCGGCGAGATTCCCGCAACCCGCGCCGCGACGAGGCGTGGCGTGGCGAGGCGAGGCGGGCGGCGGAGGAGGAGCGCGCGTGTGGAGCACCTCCCATTCTCTTCACAACCAACACCTCATACCTATGAGAGAAGAGCTCACCTTATAAATTGGTGTACATCTCTCCCAACTAGCCATGTGGGACTAAACTCCCACCACTTGCCATGGCAGCATGGGCCTTTAGGGATTTTTCTGAAATTGTTAGATGGGCCTAAAGCCCACCCTATATTTTCAACAATCCCCCACCAGATCCCAAAGACCCATGACGTTGTCCTCTGTTCCAAACACTGTTTTGATATACCAGTATTTTCAGTGGAGACCGTTAAGTTGAACATCCACCTAGAACAAATAGCTACACTCCTTCACAACTGACAATGGACTATGCCTTGAATTGTCAATTTGGCGTAAAGTAGTTTCACCAAATGTCTTACTAGTACTAGGCTGCCGAAGGCTGACCCCTCGGGTGGAGCATATTAGTCACACTCCTGACCTATTCATGAACTTACTAGAGATCAACCCAATCTCATAGACTGTGACCAGCAGTCAGGCTCATATAGGTGTGTTCCTCCAAAGATTGCTCTGTAGGATAGCATCTTGCTTATACAAAGCCTTGGAACACATTAAGACAAATGTCAACCTGCCATACAGTTACCGAGAGTAGTGCATCTCCAACGGAGTGGGTTAGTAAAGTTACTCTCCTTAGTTAACCACTAGCTTTTTTCCCAGGTCCTACTTCACGGGATCTCCGATCACATAGGTTGGGTTACTACCATGGCAACTCATGTGGGTTTCATACCCATCTCCTCGATGCATTTTCTATCACAACACGTGATAGCCCTTTAGTAAAGGGATCTGCCAGATTCTTAGCCGACTGGATATAATCCAACGCTATTACTCCGGAGTTTCTCAAATGTCTGACAGCTTTTAATCTCATTCTTATATGTTTGTTGGACTGCATGTTGTCCTTTGAACTCTTGACCTTGGTAATCACTGTCTGATTGTCACAGTTCATAAGGATAGCCGGTACTGGCTTTTCAACCACTGGCAAGTCCATCAAAGATCTCGAAGCCATCCTGCTTCGACACCAGATGTGTCCAATGCTGTTAATTCTGCTTCCATTGTCGATCTCGTCAGGATCGTTTGCTTGCAAGACTTCCAGGAAACAGCACCACCTCCAAGGGTAAACACATAACCCGTTGTGGCTTTCATCTCATCAGCATCAGAGATCCAATTCGCATCACAATACCCTTCAAGCACTGATGGGCTTCCAGTATAGTGAAGTCCATAGTTCACAGTACCTTTAGATACACATAATTCTTTCGACAGCATGCCAATGCACATCACCCGGATTGGAAACAAACCGGCTCAGTTTGCACACAGCAAACATGATGTCAGGCCTTGTAGCGCTAGCTAGGTACATGAGTGAACCAATTACTTGAGAGTATCTCAGTTGGTCCTTAGCTGTGCCTTTGAATTTTCGAATCTGCACACTAGGATCATATGGTGTTGGAGAAGTTTTGCAGTCCGAATATCCAAAACGACTCAAAATCTTCTCAACATAGTGGGATTGCAAAAGTGAATCCCACCTCATTATCTCTCAATAGCTTGATGTTCAAAATAACATCAGCCACACCAAGGTCCTTCATCTCAAAGTTATGAGATAAAATGACTTAACCTCCTCAATAACTTTGAGGTTGGTCCCAAATATCAGTATGTCATCAACATACAAGCACAGTATAACTCCTTCGCCCCACCATGGCGATAGTATACGCATTTGTCAGCTTCATTAACAACAAAACCAGCAGAGGTTAAAGTTGTATTGAACTTCTCATGCCATTGCTTAGGTGCTTGTTTCAGGCCATATAAAGATTTCAGTAACTTACATACCTTTCCTTCCTGACCATCTAATACAAAGCCATCTGGCTGTTGCATGTAGATTTCCTCGTCTAGCTCTCCGTTCAGGAAAGCCGTCTTAACATCCATTGGTGGACGAGAAGACCATGCGAGGCCGCCAAAGAGAGTAATACTCGTATGGTGGTCAGTCTGGCCACAGGTGAATAAGTATCGAAGAAATCTTCTCTTCTTTTGGGAATAACCCTTGGCCACAAGCCTAGCCTTGTACTTTTCAATCGTACCATCGGGCCTAAGCTTCTTTTTGAACACCCACTTACATCCCAATGGTTTACAGCCATAGGACGTTCAGTAATTTCCCATGTCCCGTTAGCCATGATGGAGTCCATCTCGCTACGGACTGCTTCTTTCCAGTAATCAGCATCCGGAGCATAAGCTCTGAAATAGAAGTGGGAGTGTCATCCACAAGGTACACAAGGAAATCATCACCAAAGGACTTTGCAGTCCTCTGTCTCTTGCCCCTACCAAGGGTTTCCTGTCATCCTCCTCAGGATTTTCATCATGTGTTTGTTCATAATATTCCATAGGAATGGCAGGTTCAGGAGTCTCAGATTCCTGTCTAGAAGTGCTTTGCATATCTCTCATAGGAAAATATCCTCAAAGAATGTAGCATCTTTAGACTCCAGAATTGTACCGACCTTCACGTCAGGTACCTCAGATTTCACTACTAGAAATCTATAACCGACGCTATTCTTAGCATAGCCCAAATTAACGTAGTCCACGGTCTTTGGTCCAAGCTTACGCTTTTTGGGATCGGCACGTTGACTTTCGCCAAACAGCCCCAAGTACGTAAGTATGAGAGTGTCGTTCTTCTCTTCTCCCATTTTCATAGGGAGTAATCTCATTGTCTTTTGTCGGAACTTTATTCAGGCATGACATGATGTCAATATAGCCTCCCCCCACCATGCCTTGGATAAACCCGATGTATCTAACATGGCGTTAACCAAATCTGTTAGAGTACGGTTTTTCCGTTCGGCAACCCCATTTGACTGGGGCGAATAGGGAGGCGTCCTCTCATGAATAATACCATGTTCCGCACAGAAAGAATCAAACTCATTAGAGAAGTACTCTCCACCACGATCTGACCGGAACCGCTTAATTTTCTTTTCAAGTTGATTCTCAACTTCTGCCTTATAGATTTTAAAGTAGTGTAGAGCCTCATCTTTGGTGCTTAACAAATATACATAGCAATATCTAGTGGAATCATCTATCAATGTCATGAAATATCTCTTTCCACCTTTAGTCAACACACCATTCATCTCACAAAGATCAGAATGTATGAGTTCTAACGGTGCCAAGTGTCTCTCCTCCGCAGCTTTATGGGGCTTGCGAGGTTGCTTTGCTTGCACACACGAATGACACTTAGAACCTTTGGCTAAAGTGAAACTCGGGATTAAATTCAGCTTCTAACCGTGTCATACAACCGAAACCAATGTGACAAAGACGTGAATGCCAAACTTCTGTTTCATTAACATTTGAATGAATATTGTTCATGACTTTATTACAAAAATCAGCGAGGGAAAAGCGGAACAAGCCTCCGCATTCATAACCTTTTCCAACAAATAGTCCATATTTCGTAACAACTACTTTATTAGACTCGAAGACCAACTTAAACCCTTCTCGACATAGAAGGGAGCCACTAACGAGATTCTTCTTGATGGCGGGGACATGCTGCACGTTCTTGAGCTGCACGATCCTTCCCGAAGTAAACTTCAGATCGACCGTGCCAACACCAAGAACAGAAGCACTTGCGCCATTCCCCATCAGTACGGATCCGTTCCCTGTGACCTGATAAGAAGAAAACAATGAGATGTCAGAACATACATGAATATTTGCACCTGTGTCAATCCACCAATCGTTAGACTGACAAACAAAAAATACAGTAAACAAATTACCGTACCCAGATGCACCATTCTCATTGTTGCTCACAATCATGTTGACAGACTTGGAGTCCTGTCCTGGTTTCTTGAACTTCTTTGGGCACTTGGGAGCCCAATGTTCCTCTGAACCACATGTGAAGCAGGCTCCTTTCTTCTTATCCTTGTTGAAGGGCTTCTTACCCTTCTTCTTGAAGTCGGTATTCTGTTGGACACCAGGTTTCCCCTTGGCTTGTGGAAGTTGGAGTTCTTCTGTACAAAATTGGCTACATAAGTTCCCTCGTTCCCTTTTCCGTGCGAGTCCTTTGCTCTCGAATTCTGCTCGACACTCAGATGGCCGATGACATCCTCAACTGAGAATTCACGCCTCTGGTGTTTCAGAGTAGTAGCAAAGTTCCTCCAGGAATTAGGCAGCTTAGCGATTATGCATCCCGCTACAAATTTGCCCGGTAGCACACACTTGAGAAGCTCAAGCTCCTTAGCGATGCACTGTATCTCATGAGCTTATTCCAATACAGAACGGTTTCAACCATCTTGTAATCGTGGAACTGCTCTATAGTGTACATCTCGCTTCTAGCATCGGTTGCGCCGAATTTAGATTCGAGCGCCTCCCACAAGTCCTTGGCAACCCGCATATGTAAATATGCATCAACCAACTTATCTCCGATCACGCTCAGAACGGCTCCAACAAAGACGACGGTGGCACCCTGAACGCCTTCTCCTGTTCAGGAGCAATCGTTCCAGTGGGAGTTACACCGGCGACCCAGAACACGTTCATCGCCGTGAGCCATAAGGTGGTTTTGGTTTGTCAACGCTTAAAGTACGTCCCCGTAAACGGGGCAGGTTTCAGTGTAGCAGCAAAACCTTGGATCGAAAATTGCCTACACAGATTAGGTTTTTGGATTGTTGAGGATTTAAGCAATTGTTCGATTAAATTAGTCCAAGAATAAATCATAAACATGACGTGGGTAGTGGTAATGACATACTGAAATTTGATGATAAAACCATGTACTAGACAGATAGTAGAAACATCTACACAAATCACTAGTACAGTGGACAAGGAAATAATCAAGAGAGGGATAAGCATATTATACCCTCCAGTAGGCCAGTTGGCCATAGCAGCAGCGGAGGTAGCAGCAGCAACAGCGTTGGCAGCCTCTTGAGAGGCAGCGGCAGCAACAGTGGTGTCCTCGGTGCTCATGATGATGACGAAGTCGACGCTGACAAAGTTGATGCAGATGTAGACGAACGTAGGCGAGCAGTCGCATAGGAGACGCTCCCCAAAAACCTAATCGCCCCTCTCCCGTATAGGATGTGGAGAGGCGGGGTTTCGGAGGCCTGCTCTCCCAGCAACCGTGTACGCAAAAGGCCAACGGAAACGCACGCAATTAAGAGAGAATTAAGAGCCTGGAATCGGACATACTTAAGACAAAATGTTTCAGCTCGCATTCATTCTCCATTAACGCCATTAAGGCAAAACGTTTCCGTTGCCGCTCACATTTTTCCTGCATGATAAAAAGATAAGATCAGCTCGGCGAGATTCCCACAACCCGCGACGCGCCGCGCCGCGCTGCGACTAGGCGAGGCGGGCGGCGGAGGAGGAGGAGCGCGCGTGTGGAGCACCTCCCTTCTCTTCACAACCAACACTTCATACCTGTGGGAGAAGAGCTCGCCTTATAAGTTGGTGTACATCTCTCCCAACTAGCCATGTGGGACTAAACTCCCACCACTTGCCATGGCAGCATGGGCCTTTAGGGATTTTTCTAAAATTGTTAGATGGGCCTAAAGCCCACCCTATATTTTCAACAAGACATATGCATACATTAACAAATGAAAAATTGGCTACGCAGCATTTTGTTCAAGATAGTGTCCTAGTGCTTGGTTATCCTTCAACCCCTTCTTGGTGAAGTTATGTTAGAGAATCAGAACGCCTTTGCGTTTGGGCGTATGATCACAGAAAATGCCCCTTTAGCATTTGAATGCCTCCACTATATGGACCACAATGTACATATATTTTATTTTGTTCTTACAAATTAGGTATGTTTAAGGAGTATGACACGGGTCGGCTGGCCTTTTCTGGTGAGTACACTGAATAAAATGGGGTTCCCTTGCGGGTGGTTCAATGGATATGTCTTGTTTGACCATACTGAAATATTCAATCAAATTCAATGGAGCGGAGCTTTCTCTCCTTCATGAGGTCTTTGACTAGGGAATCCCGTGTCCCCTATTTATCTTGTTTCACTAGTAAAATCGGTCTTCTCATAGAAGAGGCATTTTCATTGCCAAACGGGTATTACAAAAAAAAAATCGTGATTGAAGAGCATAGAAGATGGATCTACCACAGTTCTGTAAAAAAACGTTCTAGATGTGTTCGCATGTACCACAAAAATCAGTTATGTTGTTGATGTGATTTCTGTCGTGGTATATTGCACGACAGTGCTATCAGGGGATGGCTTGAGTGGGTGGAGCCTCGGTTTGCGAACGACGGCGCCCACACGGGATTGGATACGAGCAAGGGAGACCAAGACGTACCCCGATTTGGGGCCCTCGGAAGAAGGTAACACCCATAATCTTGCCTATTAATGTATACCATGATCACAACGGGCTACAACGGCGCTCCTTGAGCTGTATACGGTGCTCCCTTCCTTGGTAGAGGAAGTTGGAGATATTCCCTAGAGACAATAATATTTAGTATTATTTTATCTCCAAATTTATTATTAAACGTTTATATCTTTATGCTACAACTGTATTGGGTACTTGGATAGCGAATCAAAAGTATTCAAGAGGAAAACCTCCAATGCACGTGTAGAGATATGAACAAAGAAAAGGTGTTCCTGGTCTTGTCTCTAAGACTAGCCTATCTTGTTATTAGATGATCATGTTTTTCTGATCATGGACTTTGTATAAGTCACATAATTATAGGAGTTTATTATCGGAATGATAATAGTACTGAACCGACCCATCCTATGATCTTGCTGTTAGACAAATCGTCAAAGATGAAAAATAGCAACTGATCATACAGAGTTTTCATTAGTTATATTCCTATACCTTGAGAACATCGAGTGACCGCTTATTTGACATTCACACTTTGATAGTCATCAAATGCCCGGCCGTAATAGTCATCAAATGCCCGGCCGTAAACTGGGGATTATAACGGTGACTATTGGGTTTGAACTAGAATAAGTATGGGAACGGAGACTGTTCAAGAATGGTACTTACTCCTCCAGACGATGGAGAGATACATCCTCTAGGTAATCTCAGTATTATCATGTCACCCCAATCGTCTGGCCAGACACAATGTGATTTATCACAGGACATGAGAATACAGAATGAGAAAAGAGAATGATATCGGGAACGAGTTTTATATGTGTTATGATCAAATGGTTTTGATCACACTAGAGCACATTGTCTCAACCTCGTGATATCATTGGTATCGTGTACGTAAGGGGATTAGTGTAATGAGAAACATAAAGCGGTTCTGCCATTCACTCGTGAATACATAGGAGCCAGTACGGACGTCTAGGTCCCAATGCTGGTTATTGTCTGGTAAGCTTCCGAACATGTCTATGTGTTAACAAACCTTCCGGTCACACACTTAAGCTGTGAGTCAATCTTTTATTGAGAGAATAAAGTTGTAGTTTAGTGGTTATGAGAAAGTGTCGGAGTTCCTCCGATGTCACAGGAACAATGTGTTCCGGTGAAGTTATCATGAGAGGGAAATAATGCCGGTATAGGGAAGAATTTCCCGAGAGAGAAATATAGTGAACATGAGATATTCCGGGATGCCGGGAAGTGTTTCCGACATCAGTGGATAGAGTCGATGATTTTATCTAAAGAGTATATTTGGTTCCGGAAGAGTTTCGGAGGTTTGCCAATAAGGGGGGAGTCCCGGAGGAGGAAGGGGGAGCCCTAGGGGCCGAACTACACCTGGTGTGGGTCAGCCGGCTGGGCCCCACCCCCTGGCCGGCGCACCACCAACTCCCCCTCTCTTTCCTTGTTCAATTTGGAGAATTAAAGGAGTCCTAATTGGAGTAGGAAAGAAATAAAGGAAATTGGCAAAAAGGAAAAAGGGAAATGTTTTGGGAGGGAGACAAGGACTCCTCTCCCCAACCAACTTGGGAAAGGGGCCGACCTCCCTAGGGCCGGTGCACCAAGGGGAGGGGTTTTCCCCTTCCCCAAGCACCTCCTCCCCTTTATATACTCCACCCCCTCCCACAAGGAGGACATCCAAGAAAACAGAAAATCACAAGTTCCTCTCTTCTTGAGATATTGTGAATTAGACTTTGCTCTAATTGTTCTCAATTAGACATAGCTCTAATCTCTCTCTCTCTAATTAGATCTCATGTGTTGAGAATTAGATCTCTCTAGTCTCATATAGATCTAATCTAGTTGATTAGATCTACCACCTAAACTACGCCGCAAGGCAGTCTCTCTTCGTCGGCCCCAGGTGCTCTAAGTGGCGGAGCACTGACGGATTGATGTGGTGTACGTGTGGATACTGTTAGAGCGGGTTGCACAATCAATTCCTCGACGACAAGAATCGATAACAATCTCACCTCCCAGCGTGGACGTGAGATTTTTCATCAGGCTTCACCAACATCTAATTCGATAAACACAAGATCTTCCGCAACGGTATTTGTAAGTATTCTGGATCTAGCATTATGGGATCCTGCATATCTTCATAGTATAGATCTTGGTCTGTTGCGTAGCATGGTAGTCGAAATTTTAAATTACCGTACTCGCAACCCAGCAGAGGAGAGCTATGGGTGGTGTGGTGATGAATGAAGCGAACCCCTTCCTTGGGGTGCCCGACTCCCCTTATATAGAGGAGGAGCCGGTTACAAGCTATGTGTCGGGTAGCCGAGTAGAGGGTGGGCTTCGGCTAACGGTCACCCACAGTGTCGAGCCCCATTTTGAAATCCCATTCGACGTTGCAGTAAATTGCCAATTTGTTTAGCAGTAGAACTAGATCCTACCGTTGGATCTTTTGTTCCAGTCTGATGCGGCCAGGGCAGGTGGAAGAATTAAATTAATTTTGGAATCCCTAATTAAGTTTTGCATAATTTCCAAAATACCATTTAAAATTACATATCGAGTTCATCTAGCACAACATAGTCTACACTAAAGTTCACTTCTAGAATGTAAATTACAACAAGCAATTTAACAAGACCTTGATTTTACGAGCTCACACGATGAGACTTTACTATAACTAGTACAATACCCCGGCGTTGCAGTGGAAATATTTATAAAAAAATATTGTGTGAGTAAAGTTATAACACACGTGAAATATGAAGTTGTGACAAAAGTATGAGAGGTTCAATTATAGTTGAGAGGCTAAATTTAATTGACGTGAAATTGTTTTAGATTTGACAACAATCCACCGCAAACATGGTACCTCTTTCGATTGATAATGTAATTTTGATTATAAATGAATAAGGAGGTATGATATGTTCAGGAAAAAATTGGTGACATGTACAATTGCATGTTTGAAAACATTTGATGACGTGGATATGTTGCATGTCAATATATACTATCATTAATATATGTTAGTGTGATGACATGGACAATTGATTGGTCAAAATAGTAGGTGATGTGTATAGCTTGCATGTCAAGATAGACAATTTAAACGACCCTTAGTTTTTTTTTGCTTTATAAGAGATATAGATAGATATATTTTCTTACCTTCTTCTGTATCATGTATGTATTTGTCCATGAAATAGATAGAATCCTCTGTCCTCTTCTTCAACACATTAGTTACAGATAGAAGAGCGACTACACCCCTTTTCTGCATATAGTAAAGTCACCCAACTGCTAAATAGGTCTTACATTGATTGTCTTGAGAGGTTGCCTTGAAAATGTTCTAACTATAGTCTCAAAACAGTGTGAAAAAGTTAAGAAATGAACGATGAAAGCATCATGTAATATGTGCAATAGAAATCATATAAGCTTATTTATGAAACATGTATTTGTTATATCTCAGTTTTATTCATAAAACGTGAGCGATTCTACATCAACAATTACAGCCCGAGCAGCCGCCAGCGAGATGAGACGTTATGGATCCACGATTGCCCCATCAACAACCACCGGTGAGGTGATACGTTCTACGTCCACCACTGCCCCATTGGCAGCGACGTCACCAACATGTGAGATTTCTTCCGTCTGCATCCACGACTGCCCCCATCGAGATTTTTCCGTTTGCATCAACCATTGCCCCATCAGCAAGCCTAATATGACATAATAGCAGTATAATATAATCTCGAGTAGAGCAATGGAGGATCTATGTGTACATCAAGGGGGCCACTGCCCCCCCTCCCTAGTCTGAGATATTTTATACCTAAAAAACTTTATATTTAGGCAATTTATTTGCTAAAAAACTCATGTATTCATCCCATTTGCTCCCCTCTAATACAGGCCCAAATGTATCACTAAACCACCTCCACCTCCCAAATGATTTGGCGCAAGTTGCACCACAAGAGTAGCAAAAGCACTTAATAATGAAGAATAAAAAACAATCCATTTCGTTTCTCAAAATAAAAGAGATGTTTCATGGAACACACTTCGATCCATATTAATTGTCGTAGATTTAGCACAATTAATATGGATCGCATGGAGTAACAAATTTATGACAAAGGAGTGGGAACACCTAAATTTATTGAAATAAAATAGTAGAAATCATCGGTCCTCCGTGTACTTGATTCTGTCCAATCATTTAAAAAGAGAGTTCGAAAGAGTGAACACTAATGACCCAATGGATATTCAAAAATAATAATCAAATAGTCAAAAGGGGATATAATTCAAATTCCATGAGTCCGTGACCCAGAAACACAAATGGTAGTGCTTACAGGACTGATAAAACTCGTAGGGATAAAATGAATTAAGAGCGAATAATAATAAAAAATATTACAATTTCATTAATGATTATTTATGGTCAATGGAAGAGAAGAGAGAAAGTGAAGACCAACTCTGATTGAAGTGTGTATTTTAGCTGTATTGGTCGAACTATGGTGTTCCCTCACATACTAGGCTAGATGGATGGACCTTAAGGCTTTTTTTTCATATTTCATTGCTTCACGATTGGGTCCTCATAGTTGACATGTTTTATTTGGCTAATAAATTTTATACTATGGGGTATACAAACATGTGCACATAGTGTGTGCCCCTAAATAGACTTTGAGGAAGCTTCAGAGGAGGGCTATGGAGTTTACCATGCCGACGAGGTATACTTCGAGGAGCCAGATTTGTCAGGAAGAGTCGAAGGAGTCGACTACTCGATCGCGTACGGAGCTAAAGACAAGGAGAAGACGGAGGCCGAGACCTAGACTATATATTAGGAACCAGGCCAAGCAGGACTAGACTAGTACTACTTAGTTTGTTGAGTCCAGATGGTTCTTATTTTGATGTTTTCTATCACTTGTAGGTTGACACCTGTCAACATAGCAGTACTAGATATTCCTCCTATGTCGGAGGAAGACGTTGATGTTTTTATGCACTTCTGGCTTGTAATATTTAGCAGTGTGTAATAAAGTGGACCCGCAATTCACGGTGAAAATATATGCTTGGAAAGTATTAATGATTCCTATATCACTTTAATTCCTAAAGTGGACAGTCCTGAAACTCCAGCTGACTTCAGACCTATTTCACTGCTCAATAGTGATCTAAAAATTATTACAAAGCTTCTTGCAAACAGATTGCAAAAGATCATTCTAAAGTTAGTGCATAAAAATCAATATGGTTTTCTAAAATCTAGAAGCATTCAAGATTGTCTTGGCTGGGGGTTTGAGTACCTGTTTCGGTGTCATCAATCTAAGAAATAAATAATGGTTCTAAAGCTAGATGTAACATCCCAGATTTTTGGAATGTTTTAAAAATCACTAAAAATTGAAACTTTTGTTTGAATAAAATAAATTACCCGAAGTTGAAGTGGAATCCAATATATTACTTTTAGTTTCTTGATAAACCTTATTTATAAATTGTTTTGGGTTATTTAAACATACTCTATTTTCAAAAAAAATTGGTTTTAAATCTTTCATATGATTATGAAATGATTCTGGGTAACTCTTCTTCAAAATATGTATTTGTGGTAAATTTCCTAGATTTCCTTTAAAACCACAAATGATTTTATTAAAACCCATTTTTCAAAATGTAACAAACAATTATACAATATTTTTGAAATCTGGTTTTTATATGTATTTTAAATAATTACTTACCTTCTATTTTCAAGAATTAAGGATTTTGAAGTAAAACATCTATTTTGATACTTCAAATGATTATTTGTATTTAAAATGAATTATCAAACTCTTTTTAAATAAAATATTTTGTATCAAAGTATTTTTATTGGGTTTATCATATTGAGTGATATTACTCATATATTTTTCTAGATTTTAGTTTTGCTTCAAAAGGAATTTATAAAACCTTATTTTATAAAATGAACATAAAGGTTCTAATAAACCTTTATGCATTATTTTGGATTTTCAAATTTAAAAACTGTTTGGAAAAGTTAGTTTGTAAGTTTTAAAAGAAAGGTTTTGATTTTTCAAATCTATAGAAATTGGTTTGAATGGATTTGAATATTTAAAACAAAAATTATAAAAGAAACAAGAAAAACAGAAAAGAAAAACAAAAGAAGAAAAATAAAAATAAAAAGGGCCGAGCTCATCCCTATCTGTCGCGCGCGCAGCCCCTAACCTAACCCAGCCCAGCCCGCCTGACCCTCCCTCTCTCACCGACAGGTGGGGACCACCTGTCGGGGTCGTCATCAACCGTCGCCCGCACCCCACCCGCACGAACCCGACGACGCCGTCGCCCACGCGCCACTCGCCCCACTACCCCATGCCCCGCAACGGCGCCTCAACCCGCGCCCTTAAAACCCCGCCCCTTCCTCTGCATTTCCCCTCTGTTTCCCTCTCGATTTGTGCCCCCAGGCCGACGAATTCTACCGCCGCCGTCCGCCATGGTCGCCGGCCATTTCCTTCGACCCCAGGACCTCCCATCTCTCCCTTTCTCCCTTATTTTCTTTTGCGCTTCGTTCTGACTTCGTCCGGAAATTTTATATGCACCAGATCGACTCATCCTTGATCAACAGGAGCTCACCGGCGCTGTGCACGACTCCAGCCGTTCTCCACCGCCATTCCAGGACGCACGAGTCGCCTTCGTCGGCACCATCTGCTTCCCCGAGCTATGCTGCACGTCGTCGTTGCCTCCACCAGCCCGGAGCACCACGGGAGCGTCGGGAACGTCCACGCCCGAGCCCAGCGCCGCCGTCTTCGTGTTTTTCGGCGACCAACCGCGCCGGCGAGGTAAACCCTAGCCAGAACCGTTCGATCCAAAATCAACGGCCACGATTAGACTGACCCCGAAGGGGTATCAACAGATCTGAAGCGTCTAGTCCACTTTAGATCTAACGGCCTCTGTTAACCCTAGATCCAGCCAATCAGAGACTGCCACGTCGCCTAGCGAATTTCTGTGAATTTTCCGTATTTCGTTTAATTGGCAGTTTTGCAGAAAAGGCCCTGTAACTTAGAACCTTCACAACTTTTTACTGGTTTAGCCAAATGTAACAAACTTTATATTTTTGAAAAGCTCTGGACTTGTAGAATCTTTTAGAATCATTAGTTCACTGTTTTGGCAAAGTTAAAAACATTCAATTTTGAAATGAGAGATTTGAGTATATTTGCCATAACCTTATTTTTATAAGTCCAATTTTGCAAATAAAATATTTTTGGAAACCTTAGGTTCTGTAGAATAACTTGGTCACTTATATATATTTTTGAATACTTTTCAAACAAAATAAAAACCAGAGACTCAAATGGAGTATTTTGGTTATAGTTTAAATCCTATAAATTGTTTTATTGTGGTTCCTTTTTGAAAAGTGACCCAATTAGTTGCCCCTGTCTAGAAAGACCAAAACCCACTTTTAGAAAGTAATTGTCAACCCAATTATTGAGGGTTGTGTTTAAGTTCTTTCTCAAAACAATGTGGTACAAAAATCCTTGTGTTAGAGGTGTTAAACCTTTTTCCAAAATTCCTTGTGTGACCATGTTGATCAGGACCAACCTTTTAGAACCCGTGGAACACCACAGCAAGTTATGTATGACATTCATGATGTTCATGCTTAATTGCTTGACCAACCTTTAACCAAAATGGAAAAACCCCAAACCTAATCACATGAATTCCTTTTGCATATTGAGTTATGTGATGAACCACGACCAAAGTTTTCAGAAGACCTTGTTATGCATGTTTGCTTTTGTATGTGATGATGTTGTTGAATTGTTTGTTTATTATTGTGTTATCTCTATGTTTAGATTGTTCGGAGTGCCTTACGTGTTGTGAAGAGTATAACTTCAACTCTTCAGTTGGCCAAGGCAAGTGACACCATAAAAGTCCTACTACTTTTACTACTATGCACTTAGTGTTTTCAGTAGTATGCATGATAGGCTTGTTACTGAATATTATACTATGCTATGCTCCTAATAGTGTGTAGCCATCCCCCACCCAGAGCTTGTAGTATGGAACTTAGTATAGTCATGCTATGAAAAATGTTTTGATTAGTTCAATAGTGATAAAAAATTAATAACTAATCAATGAACTACCTGGGTGCTGGTTGGTGGACCATGGTGGGTGACTACTCAGGGGGTCCATGTCTATGGTTCATGTCTATGGTAATTTGCCCTTGGTGGAAGTGCACAGTTGTGGAAAGTCACCCAGGCTAAAAGAGATTGTAGACTCTCCTTGTTCAGTAGCTTCTAGTGCAGCCACATGTCATATGGGCTCTGTCTTGATGGAGTAAGTTGAGCGGACTCATCCCGGCTTGACAGGTGGTGGTAGAGGTTTATAGGTGAAGCGCGTCAGGCCGGTATGGGATGGGAAAGTTCTTCCGAAATATCTCGTCTCAGTCTTCTCTTTTCCATTTCATAATTGGTTGCAATGGAGGAGGAATGATTGGGTCTTGTGGTGAAAGTGCACACCCTCTCGAGAGTAAAAACTGAGTATACTTAGCCGTGTCCCCGGTTATGGACAATTTTGAGCAACTAGACCGGGAAGCTGTTGAAGATCTCCTCATCCCAATTTCTAAATTAAAACTTGAGGGTGAACAAGGGATGGGGGCTCACTGTTTTCTATCAGTGGTGCTTGCCATGAGTAGTTGTCAAAGGTGTTCACTGTTTTCTATCAGTGGTACTCTTTGTCTAAGATGAAAATTGTTTTACAAATGATAGGATAAAACCGGCTTTATGCAAATCAGCCTCAAAACTCCAATTAGCCAAATATTCATGTAGAATTTAGGTTGCCATTTATATCCACATAAGTGTCATCTTGCCATCACAATTCAATTGTGCTGACCATATAGTTGGGCTGTAACTCACCGTTGCAGGTCCGTCAGATGATGAGTGAGGTTTCGACAGGGTTTCGAGTTTACAACCAACATGCTTGCATGTGGCACATGAAGATGATGGGCTCACTGTATCATTTGCTTTCCACTGTGTGTTTACTTTGGTTTGAGCTAGCCTTCGGCTATGCACCTTGTATCGAATCTTTTAAATTTTGGATCATCGTGTAATATACTTTGATACAATGTTATGGTATTGCATCTCAAACTGTGTGTGCTAGCAAGTCGATCCAGGGACTAGCACGTTACACGGGGAATCCCAACCTTTGTTAAAAGGTGGGGGTTCTACAGATGGTATCAGAGCACTGTGTTGCCTGTAGGTTCGAGACCCTAGACTTGGTTAGAAATAAGTTTTGACCATAGGATTGAAAATCTATTTTACTCAGCTTTCTATAATATATAAACAATTCAATTTTATCTCTTCTTATACTCTCATCTATTATCTACCTTCTGAAAATATGTTATCTTATTCTAGAAGACCTACCTCCTTGTATCCATGAAGACATGTTTGGTGATGACCAAGTACTTGAAGTGCGAGTCTGATATTTCTCTTGGCTTTCTGCAATTGGACACAAAGTACGATATTAAAGACCATTGAAGAATCAGATTTGGAACTCAACCACCTAGAAGATAATAAGAAAAATTGATGAGGAAGAACTTGAAGCACCGAAGAAGGAGATAGACTTGAGACCACCAACTATTTAGAACAACGATATCGTGATAGTATATTGATCCTACCAACTGAGGTTGTATGTCAATACTAGATTGTTTGTTTTTGTTTGAACCAGGTTGTTGTTGTTTGTTAGGTGTTGTTTGTAAGATGAATTACCTTGATTTGCTGTGTTTGGGTAGGATTTCCCTTAGTATCTTTCTGTCTCTATTCTTATCTATGCTAAACCAAACCAGAAGCCTTATCCTCTTGACAACAAGAATGTGATGGACTAGTTCCTTATGGTACTACCAGCCAATCAACACATGAATGCTTCCCAAACTATTGTTACTTCATTTGTGTGAAGGAACAATCACATTCCCAGCCTCATGACATCTCTATCCTTGGATACACCAACTGAACCAACAAGGAGGGACAAAATTGTGCAACTGAAGTATCTACAAGAAGGAAATGAGAAGTCTATCACATCAAGGAGGAGTCTTGAAGAGACAACATCTTTTGAGCTTACGTTGTGTAGATATTGACGCAACCCATTGGTATGAAAATTGATGGTTTAGTTCAGGTTGTCTTGTAGATTGCAAACTTTTTGTGAGAAAAGTGAGGTCTGACCGAGTGTTAGAATACGAGGTTCATCAAACCAAGTACAAGGTAATGAGTGAGTACAAATTGCCCCATGGTGAATACTCATATCATTCGCCTTGCTATAAGGGATGGTAAATCTTGAGAGACATACCTACAAGAAGAGAGGCGAGGATGAAAAGCCTAAACCATAGAATAGTAATATATATAACCCTATGTGAGGCAAGTGTTGCCAAAACGTATGAATATACGGTGAGTATAGACACAAGCGGAGTTTTGGAGGTACCCTACAAATGGAAGTTTTTGCCTACCATGAGAGTTACGTAGTTGCATGGAAGCTGGAAGGTGAGAAGATGAAGCATATGGAAGACACCAAGTAATTTGAGACAAGGAGATTGTTGTGAAATCCTCTCATCTTGGACTTCAGATTGACCCAAGAGCGACACATTGGTATCAAAAGATTCTAGTGGACTTTTGTTATTCTACAACTCTACCGTGAAGAAAAGTTCTACTCAAGGATTCAAAACCTTATATAAGATCAAGAGGCTACTACAAGCGATACGAGGAAATTTGGAACTGACAACAAGAATTCTAGTCTGGCCACAAAAGTTTCTTTTAAGGGTGGTAGCCACCCAGATACTCCAAACCCAGTTGTGCAAACCTATCTTTCTTTCTAGCCTCTCCGAATGTCGAGGACGAGATTCCTTTTAAGGGTGATAGTCTGTAACATCCCAGATTTTTGGAATGTTTTAAAAATCACTAAAAATTGAAACTTTTGTTTGAATACAATAAATTACCCGAAGTTGAAGTGGAATCCAATATATTACTTTTAGTTTCTTGATAAACCTTATTTATAAATTGTTTTGGGTTATTTAAACATACTCTATTTTCAAAAAAATTGGTTTTAAATCTTTCATATGATTATGAAATGATTATGGGTAAGTCTTCTTCAAAATATGTATTTGTGGTAAATTTCCTAGATTTCCTTTAAAACCACAAATGATTTTATTAAAACCCATTTTTCAAAATGTAACAAACAATTATACAATATTTTTGAAATCTGATTTTTATATGTATTTTAAATAATTACTTACCTTCTATTTTCAAGAATTAAGGATTTTGAAGTAAAACATCTATTTTGATACTTCAAATGATTATTTGTATTTAAAATGAATTATCAAACTCTTTTTAAATAAAATATTTTGTATCAAAGTATTTTTATTGGGTTTATCATATTGAGTGATATTACTCATATATTTTTCTAGATTTTAGTTTTGCTTCAAAAGGAATTTATAAAACCTTATTTTATTAAATGAACATAAAGGTTCTAATAAACCTTTATGCATTATTTTGGATTTTCAAATTTAAAAACTGTTTGGAAAAGTTAGTTTGTAAGTTTTAAAAGAAAGGTTTTGATTTTTCAAATCTATAGAAATTGGTTTGAATGGATTTGAATATTTAAAACAAAAATTATAAAAGAAACAAGAAAAACAGAAAAGAAAAACAAAAGAAGAAAAATAAAAATAAAAAGGGCCGAGCTCATCTCTATCTGTCGCGCGCGCAGCCCCTAACCTAACCCAGCCCAGCCCGCCTGACCCTCCCTCTCTCACCGATAGGTGGGGACCACCTGTCGGGGTCGTCTTCAACCGTCGCCCGCACCCCACCCGCACGAACCCGACGACGCCGTCGCCCACGCGCCACTCGCCCCACTCCCCCATGCCCCGCAACGGTGCCTCAACCCGCGCCCTTAAAACCCCACCCCTTCCTCCGCATTTCCCCTCTGTTTCCCTCTCGATTTGTGCCCCCAGGCCGACGAATTCTACCGCCGCCGTCCGCCATGGCCGCTGGCCATTTCCTTCGATTCCGGCAACGAACGACGACCCAGGACCTCCCATCTCTCCCTTTCTCCCTTATTTTCTTTTGCGCTTCGTTCTGACTTTGTCCGGAAATTTTATATGCACCAGATCGACGCATCCTTGATCAACAGGAGCTCACCGGCGCTGTGCATGACTCCGGCCGTTCTCCACCGCCATTCCAGGACGCATGAGTCGCCTTCGTCGGCACCATCTGCTTCCCCGAGCTATGCCGCACGTCGTCGTTGCCTCCACCAGCCCGGAGCACCACGGGAGCGTCGGGAACGTCCACGCCTGAGCCCAGCGCCGCCGTCTTCGTGTTTTCCGGCGACCAACCGCGCCGGCGAGGTAAACCCTAGCCAGAACAGTTCGATCCAAAATCAACGGCCACGATTAGACTAACCCCGAAGGGGTATCAACAGATCTGAAGCGTCTAGTCCACTTTAGATCCAACGGCCTCTGTTAACCCTAGATCCAGCCAATCAGAGACTGCCACGTCGCCTAGCGAATTTCTGTGAATTTTCCATATTTCGTTTAATTGGCAGTTTTGCAGAAAAGGCCCTGTAACTTAGAACCTTCACAACTTTTTACTGGTTTAGCCAAATGTAACAAACTTTATATTTTTGAAAAGCTCTGGACTTGTAGAATCTTTTAGAATCATTAGTTCACTGTTTTGGCAAAGTTAAAAACATTCAATTTTGAAATGAGAGATTTGAGTATATTTGCCATAACCTTATTTTTATAAGTCCAATTTTTGCAAATAAAATATTTTTAGAAACCTTAGGTTCTGTAGAATAACTTGGTCACTTATAAATATATTTTTGAATACTTTTCAAACAAAATAAAAACCAGAGACTCAAATGGAGTATTTTGGTTATAGTTTAAATCCTATAAATTGTTTTATTGTGGTTCCTTTTTGAAAAGTGACCCAATTAGTTGCCCCTGTCTAGAAAGACCAAAACCCACTTTTAGAAAGTAATTATCAACCCAATTATTGAGGGTTGTGTTTAAGATCTTTCTCAAAACAATGTGGTGCAAAAATCCTTGCGTTAGAAGTGTTAAACCTTTTTCCAAAATTCCTTGTGTGACCATGTTGATCAGGACCAACCTTTTAGAACCCTTGGAACACCACAGCAAGTTATGTATGACATTCATGATGTTCATGCTTAATTGCTTGACCAACCTTTAACCAAAATGGAAAAACCCCAAACCTAATCACATTAATTCCTTTTGCATATTGAGTTATGTGATGAACCACGACCAAAGTTTTCAGAAGACCTTGTTATGCATGTTTGCTTTTGTATGTGATGATGTTGTTGAATTGTTTGTTTATTATTGTGTTATCTCTATGTTTAGATTGTTCGGAGTGCCTTACGTGTTGTGAAGAGTATAACTTCAACTCTTCAGTTGGCTAAGGCAAGTGACACCATAAAAGTCCTACTACTTTTACTACTATGCACTTAGTGTTTTCAGTAGTATGCATGATAGGCTTGTTACTGAATATTATACTATGCTATGCTCCTAATAGTGTGTAGCCATCCCCCACCCAGAGCTTGTAGTATGGAACTTAGTATAGTCATGCTATGAAAAATGTTTTGATTAGTTCAATAGTGATAAAAAATTAATAACTAATCAATGAACTACCTGGGTGCTGGTTGGTGGACCATGGTGGGTGACTACTCAGGGGGTCCATGTCTATGGTTCATGTCTATGGTAATTTGCCCTTGGTGGAAGTGCACAGTTGTGGAAAGTCACCCAGGCTAAAAGAGATTGTAGACTCTCCTTGTTCAGTAGCTTCTAGTGCAGCCACATGTCATATGGGCTCTGTCTTGATGGAGTAAGTTGAGCGGACTCATTCCGGCTTGACAGGTGGTGTAGAGGTTTATAGGTGAAGCGCGTCAGGCCGGTATGGGATGGGAAAGTTCTTCCGAAATATCTCGTCTCAGTCTTCTCTTTTCCATTTCATAATTGGTTGCAATGGAGGAGGGAATGATTGGGTCTTGTGGTGAAAGTGCACACCCTCTCGAGAGTAAAAACTGAGTATACTTAGCCGTGTCCCCGGTTATGGACAATTTTGAGCAACTAGACCGGGAAGCTGTTGAAGATCTCCTCATCCCAATTTCTAAATTAAAACTTGAGGGTGAACAAGGGATGGGGGCTCACTGTTTTCTATCAGTGGTGCTTGCCATGAGTAGTTGTCAAAGGTGTTCACTGTTTTCTATCAGTGGTACTCTTTGTCTAAGATGAAAATTGTTTTACAAATGATAGGATAAAACCGGCTTTATGCAAATCAGGCTCAAAACTCCACTTAGCCAAATATTCATGTAGAATTTAGGTTGCCATTTATATCCACATAAGTGTCATCTTGCCATCACAATTCAATTGTGCTGACCCATATAGTTGGGCTGTAACTCACCGTTGCAGGTCCGTCAGACGATGAGTGAGGTTTCGACTGGGTTTCGAGTCTACAACCAACATGCTTGCCTGTGGCACATGAAGATGATGGGCTCACTGTATAATTTGCTTTCCGCTGTGTGTTTACTTTGGTTTGAGCTAGCCTTCGGCTATGCACCTTGTATCGAATCTTTTAAATTCTGGATCATCGTGTAATATACTTTGATACAATGTTATGGTATTGCATCTCAAACTGTGTGTGCTAGCAAGTCGATCCAGGGACTAGCACGTTACACGGGGAATCCCTACCTTTGTTAAAAGGTGGGGGTTCTACACTAGACTTTGAAAAGGCTTTTCAAAAAATTGAGCATGATGCTATTCTCAAGATTTTGGAGGCGAAAGGTTTTGGTAGAAAATGGATCAGTTGAATAGCCCTATTGCTCAAAACTGGTACTTCTGCTGATGTTGAATGGGGTTCCAGGGAAGAAATTTTATTGCAAACGAGGAGTTAGGCAAGGTGACCCTCTCTCACGATTGCTTTTTGTCCTTGCCGCCGACCTCCTGCAGACGGTGCTTAATATAGCTAAAACTCAAGGGCTCTTAAAAACCCCTTTGGATGTTCCGAGCTGCCCTGATTTTCTTGTCATGCAATATGCTGATGATACCCTGTTAGTTATGCAAGCTGATACCGCTCAAATACTATGCCTTAAAACTCTGCTTCAAACTTTTGCGGATTCCACTGGTCTTAAAGTGAATTTCCACAAGTCCATGTTGATTCCTCTCAATATTCATGCTGATAGAGTTGATGTTGTGGTGGGTCTCATGAACTGTCAATTGGGTGCCTTCCCATTTACTTACCTGGGTCTTCCTTTGGGAACCACAAGACCCACATTAGAATATTTCATGCCCATGTTGCAAAGAGTTGAAAGAAGACTGTGCGGCATTGCAAACTTTCTGAATATTGGGGGAAGCTGGAGATGGTTAAATCAGTTCTTGCATCCATGCCAATCTTTTATATGTGCACCCTGGAAATTCATGCAGCGGTTAAGGAACAACTGAACAAATATATGAGGCATTGTCTCTGGAGAAAACCTGATTTGGAAGATAAGAATGGTTAAGTGGAAAACAGTTTGTAGGCCAAAGAATCAAGGACGTCTTGGGGTCATGGATATTAATGTCCAAAACAAATCTTTATTGCTAAAGAGTCTTCACAAGTTTTACAATAGAAGTTATATACCTTGGGTACATATGGTTTGGGACACTTACTACTCGGACAACCATCTCCCTGGCACCAAACTGGAGGGCTCTTTCTGGTGGAAAGCTCACTTAAAGCTCCTGGATTCTTATAAAGGAATGGCTAGATGTAAAATTGGCAATGGCTCTTCAGCACTGTTTTGGCATGACCTGTGGCATGATACCTGCTTGAAGCATGAATTTCCTCGTCTTTATTCCTTCTCAAAAGATATAGACATCACTGTCAGACATGCCACCCAAATCGAGTTTCTAGATGATCTTTTTCACTTACCTCTGAGTAGAGAGGCATTCCAGGAATTTTTTCAGCTTGAGGATATCTGGGAGGATGTTAAACAAACCAGGGAGCTTGCACATCATGATGTTTGGACTTACATTTGGGGAAGTGATTCATTTTCATCCAAAAAAGCTTACAATATCCTCATTGGAACTCAGCAAGTGTCTCCACAATTTAACTGGATTTGGAAGAGCTCTTGCCAGGCCAAGCATAAAATTTTCTTCTGGCTCTTACTACACGACAGACTGCATATGAGGAATCTGTTGTTCAGGAAGAATTTCCAACTTGTCTCATATGATTGTGCAACTTTACAATGCAGACAGGAAGAGACATTAGTTCATTTATTCTGGACCTGCCCCATGGCTACGATATGCTGGGACTATGTATGTCCTCAGAGAAATCGAAATTTGTCCCTACATGAAGCGTTTGATGACATGAGAAGCAAACTGAATCTCCCATTCTTCATGGACATACTGATTCTTGCAAGTTGGAGCATCTGGATGATCAAAAATAACAAAATCTTTAGAGATGAGAGGCCCACTTTTGAGAGGTGGAAAGCCATTTATTTATCAGAGTTGAATTGGCTTAAGTATAGAGTAAAGGCCAAACACTCTGCCCAGTTTAATCTTTGGAGAGAGTCACAACCTTAGTAGCTCTTTTCCCCCCCATTTTTGACGGATGTAACTTTTTTGTAAATATCTTGTAAATACTTATAAAAGTTGCAGTGGGATTTTTTCCCACTGTTTGCCCGTCAAAAAAGTGGACCCGCAACGGCTCTGTTGTACTACTCTGAGGGATGTAATATTTGCTGGTCAGTCTTTTGTGGGTGCTATGTCAACGACTATGCAGTGGTGTACTGGGTCACCGCAAAACATATTTATAATTTTTGATGTTCCATGCTTGTTTTATAGCAAATGCTACATGTTATTTATAGTTTTATATCATTTTAGTGCATTTTCTGGGACTAACCTATTAACAACATGCCTAGTGCCAGTTCATGTTTGCTGCTGTCTTTTTTGTTTCAGAAATCTAGTCAAGAAATATTCTCGGAATCCCCTGAAAATTTATGTAGAATTAACATCAAAACAAAGACTGTGCCCGAAGTATACCTGCAGGGGGGACCAGGAGGGGTCCAGGCGTGGCCAAGGGTGGGGCCACGCTTGGGGGTCTCCTGGGCCCCTCGGGTGGCTTCCTGCGCCGCCTCTTCGCCTATAAATTGCCTCTGCGCTGAAAGCCCTAAACACCCAATCAATTTCCACAAAAGATATCCGAGGCCACCGTCGTCGCCAACCCTAGTTCGGGAGGGTTCTGAAACTCTTCCCGGCATCCTGCCGAAGGGGGGATCATTACCGGAGGCATCTACACCACCTTGTCAGCCTCCGGAGTGATGCGTGAGTAGTTCATCTTTGGACTACGGGTTGTGTTTGCTGGGATCCGATGAATTGTGAAATTATGATCTTGTGAGCTTGTTTAGATCTTGTGAGCTGCCTAACATGATCAAGATCATCTTTATATAATGCTACATGTTGTGTTTGCTGGGATCCGATGAATTGTGAAATTATGATCACGTTTGTTCATCATTATATCTATGTTTTATTTGATCTTGCATGCTCTCCGATACTTGTGGTTGCTTTGGCCAAGTGGTTGCTTGTATCTCCAAGAGGGAGTATTTATTCTAGATAGTAGGTTCATGTATCCAATTGTATGGGCTCGAGTGACAGAAGCGTCTAAGACTTTGGATGTGTTGTTGCTACTACGAGTAAAATAGCAGTGTTTATTTCTACTTGTTATATTCATTGCTTATATTATGCACTTTGCTTATTGCAATAATCTGTTGCTTGCCACTTAATACTTTCGGGTGACAGACTGGATAGCGATCCCGGGTGGATTATTAGTCATAAATGCAACTAGCAAGCGGTCTATGTATTTTGTTGTAATGCCCAATAAATACTACAGTGAACTATAACTTGTCATGATAGTACTGTCATGCCTTTTACAATTTGTCAGTTGCCCAAGTGTAATTTGTTTACCCAACATGTATATTTATCTGTTTTATGGAGAGACACTACTAGTGAATTGTGGACCCCGCTACATTCTTTTACATTGATTAAAACACCGTTTCCATTGCTTCCAATCATCATTTGCTCGCTGTTCATTTTTGCATTTATATTGGATTTCCACACCATACGTTTAATCCTTTGTTTTCAGCAAGCTGGTAAGATGGACAACCTTCCTGTTTCATTGAGGCAAAATAGTTTGATTATGTTGTGTGCAGGTCCACGTCAACTTGTTGGCGCCAGGTTGACACCAAGTTGAAGTCTCTCAAGTCCTATTGGTTCGATAAACCTTGGTTTCATAACTGAAAAAAACTTGCTACTACGCTGCTTCATGCCTTCCTCTTGGGGTTCCCAACGGGCCGCGTAGGCCGCATCACTGTCTTCTTGCCCTGCCCAAGGATGACCCTGAGTGCATCATCTGACAGTTCTTTTTCGGTGCATCTTCTGAATATTGACGTTCTTCGTAGAGTTAATACTGTCATGTCACGATGCACGGACACCGGGATACTCGATACCTCCCCTTTTAGTTGGTTCGACACGAGGCACAAAGGAGGCTTACGAACGTTGGCTTCCGGGTGAAGGTGAAATCGTCCTGTTTGAGCAAGCTCCCACAAACAACGAGGGGATGTGTCGTGGATCACTGGATCCAACGACAACGAGGCTCTGACTGGTCTGATTCGTGACCGACGAGCTCGAATCGTGTAGGCGGCGCCTCCATGGTCAATAGCGAAGGTCAGATTTTCGGGGATACTTTGTAGATGTTGCATACGGTGTTGTTTTTTTTGCTACATGTGTGTATAGCCTTTGTTGTGTAAGAACGAGCAAAGGTCTACAATATTTTTTTTTGCAAAAGTGACGCTTTATTGACGTTTTGCTACAACAAATGGGGATTTGTTGCATAGTTTGTTGGTTTCTGCTACATGGGTGTGTTTAGAGTGCTACAACCTTTTTTGCTACACGTCACAAGATTTTTACACATTGTGAAATTTTGCTACACATGCTACATGCGTAAAAAAAATGTTTTCGTTCGGAATTTTTTGCTACACTGATCTGACCCAGATTTTTCAGAAATTTATTTGGTACATGCGATGTTGCATACATGTCGAAAAATGTTACACGAAACTTTTTTACTACATAAATCGGACACGCGGGAACGATCCAGTTAAATGGATCCGACCGTGCGGAAAGAGACGGTAGCAAAGCTTTGCTATAACCGACTGTTGGCTAGCACTTGCCAGAAAACAGAGTACGACGAGTGCTACGGGAGAAAAAAAAACTAAAGTACGAAGTAACCCTACAATGTCGTTTGAGCGAACGAAGAAACGTCACGATGGGCCAGCCTAACAAGCATACGATTTGTAGGCGGGGCGAAGATAGAGCATAGTGCTGCGCGTCCGACGCAAGCATGCGGCCGACGCGCTGTCCTGCCGGCGCTACGGGCTCAACACGGACCGAAGAAATCATGTGGGCCTCGCTTTCCGTGCGTTACTTTTTCTCGGAAATATTTTGATTTTATTAGATCAGGATGACATGTGGGACTGAGTGCACCTCTTGAATCAAACCTGGCCAACGGGCCGACACTGCACGGCCCAGGTATACCTGGGCATGGGCAGCCCGGCCCGAGCGGCCCGGCCCGGCCCGAAATTCCCGGGCTTGGGCCCGACGGGCCTAACCACTGGGCGGGCTTGGGCAGCAGATTTAGGCCCGATGACTGTTATTGGGCGGGCCTGGGCAATAGATTTTCGTGTTTTCAGGAAGAAAGCCCGGCCCGAGGCCCGACGGGATTTTGTAGTTATGGGCGGGCCTGGGCATGAAATCTAGGCCCGATGGTCGGGCCGGGCCGAGCCTAGGACTGGGTTTTTTCCCACGGGCTTTTTTAGGCCCGGCCCAAATCCCGGCCCGGCCCGCCTCATGGCCAGGTATAGGCCCAGGCACGTTTACCTCTTGGCGGGCCTGGCACGGCATGGCCCACCTATTAGACGGCCTTGTCGTGCCGGCACACGGGCTTGGTCTAAAGTCACAGGCACGGCACAGGAAGTAAATGGGCTGGCACGGGCACGTTTAGGCCGACGGGCCCGCGTGCCTTTTTTCCTAAAAAATTGCGAAAAAATCTTAAAAATTCAGAAATAAATAATGACGCGCCCACGGCACGGCGCCATTAATCACACTCGCGGCACGTGCGCCGGCTCGCTCGCGTCGCGTACCGAACACCGGTCGGGTCGGCGGGTACGTGTCCCGCCACAGTTCTCTGGAAGCATTTCCACCTCCCCCGCTGAACCCGCGAGCCACGCCACGTCGCCCTGCGAATCAACCTCACGCGTGCCACCTCACC
This sequence comes from Poa pratensis, assembly GCA_947311845.1. Classification (NCBI taxonomy): domain Eukaryota; kingdom Viridiplantae; phylum Streptophyta; class Magnoliopsida; order Poales; family Poaceae; genus Poa; species Poa pratensis. Next base: position 16,448,994 of record CAMZMU010000077.1, on the reverse strand, counting down.
ACCCGGCGACGAACGAGCCCACGGCACGAGAGCCACGTCAACATCCGCCGACGACCCTCCCTCGGCATTTCCCCCCGCTTCTTTCCGTTCCTTTCCTTCCAGAAGAAGAAGCCGGCCGGCGAAGCAACCAGAGGCTGGAAAGCAAAGCACCATATTCATTCCCGAAACGCGCCGGCCACTGAAAAAGCAGAGCGCGCGAGCAGATCCGGACGCGCCTCGGTTCCAGGTGAGTGAGCCTCCCTCTCCGTCCTCTGCCCACCTTCGATCGAATCCTCTCCGAGGAGTCAATCCTTCCCCTTCCTCGTCCTAGTTCGCCGTCGGCTCGAGTGGTGCGTTGTGGGGGGTGGAGATCCGTCCTTCTGAGATTCGATTGATTTTGTTTCACTGTGGTTATGCGGACGATCGAACCCTAGCTGTCGCTAGGATTCGGGATCAGCAGAGAATCACTGTTGGTCGATCGGTCTCTCCGTGTTCTGCCGTGAACGAGATGCAGCAGAAATTCCGGTGATCAGATCATCTCGTTCTCGGGGGACGGGTCCCACTATTTCCTCATCACTCTGTATCGTTCGGCAGTGTAGTTTTATTTATAAAGCGGGACGAAAGACTGTTTCGAGGGATAGACCTAGAGTTCAGCTGGCCAGAGGCTCGATGACCGGATATGATGTTCAAATGATTAAACTGTAATTGCTTGCGTTAAAGCAGAACATCTCGACACACATTCAGATTCTTGATCCGATCTGTAAGACAACGAGTCATATAGATAGACGCTTCTAGTGTCCCGTGTGTGTGTGTGTGTGTGTGTGTGTGCAGTCCCAAAGTTTCCCTTGCTGCTTGTTTTCGTACATTGTAATATCTGCTCTACTGATTCCTGACAGATTAGAAGAGTGTTGTTGATCCTGATAGTAGCAAGGACAATATCCTTGTTTCAACATATTTACCGATTATTCTGTATTTTCCTTGTGTTGTGATGCCTAGCGTTGCCTATAGCGATACTTTCCTTATTGCGCGATCGTTTTCCATGCCGCATTTTCAGTAGTTATTATATCCGTTGCTTCTGTTGGAGACAGCAGCTATGTATACAGTACACTATCAGAGTTATTACTTCTTTGCACCCGTACCGACTTTCCTCATTAATGTTTACAATTCTGTAGTGAAATTCGTGAAGCACTAGAATACGATCATGGAGACTGAGGAAAATACAAACATGTCTATTCTACAAAGATTGGCCATAAGTGACTTGCCACTGGTGAAGGAATATGGTCTCCCCGGTGTTATTGCTGCTCTTCTACTTGCTATAGTCATCCCCATCTTGCTTTCTTCAGTGTTTAGCAAAAAGGAGAAGAAGAGAGCAGTGCTTGCTGATGTGGGGGGTGAAGCAGGCCTTGCCATGCGGAACAGCAGATTTTCCTCTTTAGTTGAAGTTCCATGGGCGGGTGCCACAACAATGGCGGCTCTTTTTGAGATGGCTAGCAAAAAGTACCCTCAACACCGGTGTCTAGGTACAAGAAACCTGATTAAGAGCGAATTTATAGAAGCCGCTGATGGGCGCAAGTTTGAGAAATTGCATCTTGGTGAATATCAATGGAACTCGTATTCGGAAGCATTTACTCGTGCAAGTAACTTTGCTTCTGGTCTCATCAAGATGGGCCACCAGGTAGATACTCGTGCTGCTATCTTCTCTGATACAAGAGCTGAGTGGATCATTGCTTCTCAGGTAATCTTATCTGTATTCAGTTGCAACATTGTCCCTATATGTTTCTAGAATCTATAGACCTGTATGTGAATAATTGATTTTTTTTGCCAGGGATGCTTTCGACAAAATTTAACTGTTGTAACAATCTATGCATCACTTGGCGAGGATGCACTGGTGCACTCTCTAAACGAGGTATAATCATTTGGAATTTTTTGGGTGTGCAGTAATTATGCAGTCATCATTATATTTTATCTACCTGGGAGCCAATTGCATTCCGACTATTTATGTTGTTTGCACTTCTAATTGGTAGCTTTTAGGTGTTTTTGTTCATAAAGTATAGTATATTACCACGTTTTGTTAGGAATTATATTTGTATGTACATAGCAGCTGTGGGCATTCTTGGTCAAGATTTAGTACAGCTCACAGGTCTTGGTGCCCATATCTACTATGGTTTACCATGCCTCAACGTTAGTACTTGTGTTTGTCCTGAATTAACCTACTACTAGTTATGTATGCGATCGGAAACAGAAGAGTTTACCATTATACGTATGGACTTTCAAGAAAGATACATCATCTGAGATATTTTCTTTTGTTGAATTTTAGACACAGGTTTCAACCCTGATCTGTGATTCAAAGCAACTTAAGAAGCTGCCTGCAGTCAGCTCGAAGTTGCAGAGTCTTAGGCATGTTATCTATATTGAGGATGAACCTGTTGAGGATGACACACTCGATCAACTGAAACACCTGACAACACTATCTTTCACTGCGGTTGAAGAGTTGGGCAAAGCATCACATACAGATGCAAGATTACCATCAAGCACTGATACTGCGGTTATTATGTATACAAGTGGTAGTACTGGTCTCCCCAAGGTATAATTCTGTTTTACATTCTCTGTATTCATTCAGTAGCCTGAAAATAACGATAAATAGACTGGTGTACTATAAAATGACAGTCCTAATAGAAAGGGTTAGATACTGTCGAGGATTTTTCGCTGTTAGACTGTTGCTTTGAACATTTAAGCGGAATATTCATAACTACGATGTTGCCAAGCTATGTCAACTTGCTCCACAGAGGAGAGACAAAACCTGAACTTTTCCTGCATGATCGATTTTCCTGCTCTATACTTGCTCTTCGGTAAAAAAAATCTAGTTAATGTTTTTTAATATGTGTTTTCTTAGTGCACACAGCCACTCACATATTCTGCATTCTCCAAACGGCATACTTACCTGTTACACTTGCTCTTGCGCACCAATTCATGAACTAAATGTGAGAAAAAGAAAACAAAGTGAAGGTCTGATTTGGCTCTTCTGAATGTCAGGACCAAATGAGCCAAGTGAAAATTGATTGAGAAAATGTTGCATTAAGCGTAAAGTTTGAAGTGTTAGGTTCGCTAGCCTGTTAGTATGAATTTTTGAATCCATGTCTGAATACTCCATTTCATCACACTTACTATTGTGCACTTCTTCTAGAGAACATAATATTGAGCACGTTTGATCTATCCAGTTAATTTATCTTTCTCTTAACTGAATTGAGTGGTTTCCTTTGACATAGGGTGTAATGATTACACATGGCAACATGGTGGCCACAGTTGCAGCTGTCAGGACAATTATTCCAAATCTTGGCACGGGGGATGTTTATCTGGCATACCTTCCATTGGCTCATGTTTTTGAACTAGCGGCAGAGGTGATATTTTTTAAGACTCAAAGACATCAATTATAAGAGCTATGAATTTATCCAGTGACATGGTGTTGTGTTATTTGTCCAGACTGTCATGTTAGCTTCTGGTGTTGCAATTGGATATGGCTCAGCTCTGACAATGACTGATGCATCAAACAAGATAAAGAAGGGGACAAAAGGAGATGTTTCTGTACTGAAACCTACTCTTATGATTTCGGTTCCTGCAATTCTGGATCGCATAAGAGATGCAGTGTTTAAGAAGGTTCGCATTTCTTTCCTTGATTGTAAATTCATATGCTGCTATCTTAATTCTTATACAAGCATCTTGGCAGTTTGCACTAGAAAAAACTTGCTCCCCAAGTTTGGTGCCTAGCGTACTTGAACCTCTGCCTAGCGTACTTAGGCTTTGTTTGTTTGGGCTTCTACTTCTGCCTTTAGGGTTCAAAATCAGAAGCCCAAACAAAGTCTCAGATGGAAAAGCACTGCCGAGAAACGCTCTGCCGAATTGCACTAGACTAGCCAAGGAGAGCAGAAGCAGGTCGGGAGCTGCTTCCCGCAGCTTTCTTACTCAATTCCCGAATTGTTTTTCTTGATTACCCATTCCGATGCTCGAAGTTAGGAGCACACTACCACCGTGAGCTCCAACTAGTGCCTTTCCTTAACTGTCGCTTGGCATGCACATCTACCTGTACAAGGTCAAAGACCTACTCCATCTTTCTCTGTTGCCACTAGAATATATCGCAGCCACCGTGCCAATACTGCCATACAAAACCGTCTTGAGGGGTCATGTGCACCGGTTTTGAGAGTTGTCAGATCTTTGTTATTTTAGTTGAGAGGGTTGTGTTGGCATCAAACTCGGAGGGAAATAGATTATTTCTTTGGACTATCATCTTTGTGTTTTCTGATAGACGTGCAATTTATAATTTGACATTACCTTAGGTGTTGTCTGTTCCCTAAAATTCTTTAGCTCATCTTTTCTTTTACAGGTTGCTGATAAGGGTGGCGTGACAAAAAAGCTATTTGATGTTGCGTATAAGCGGAACCTTGCATCAATTGAAGGGAGTTGGTTTGGATCTTGGGCACCAGAGAGGCTTCTGTGGAACAGCATTATCTTCAAGCCGATACGTTCCATGCTTGGCGGACGCATAAGATTTATTCTTTGTGGTGGCGCACCTCTATCAAGTGACACACAAAGATTCATAAATATATGTCTGGGGTAATCTTCCCTTGGTCATCTTATCTCCTTTTTATCGTTTTACTAAGTTAATTGTCTATCTTGTGCCTGCTGTAACAGAACGATGCGATATAGTATTATATGTAAGGTTTAGCTTGCAACAACTTGTAACTCAATCCTTTGACCTCGTGAGTTTAGTTAGTGTATTCATTTGCAAGCTTCCCAAATATGTACAGTACTTCAGTCATTCATTAGTTGAAACCATTAATATAAATTCATTCTTAATTTAATTATGTTTGTTTTATCTCGTTAGTCTGTCAATTGAAGGCTAGAAGCTTAAGTACAGTAACCAGACATCGTTTTAAGATTAAATTGCTTTAAGGCTGGCAATTTCTTTGTGTTTGAGATTCTATATTTATCTTTTTATATGCTTATGCATAGTGCATTGCTCAACTGGTGCTGCAGTGTCCCAGTAGGTCAAGGCTACGGATTAACTGAGACTTGTGCTGGAGCAGCCTTTTCTGAATGGGATGACACTAGTGTGGGTCGTGTTGGTCCACCTCTCCCTTGTTGCTATGTCAAGGTTTGTGTTCTACACAGATAAACAATCAGCTGTCCTGATGTATATTTTTGAATAGTGTGTAACAAGCAGTTAGTATTCATACGATGAACGATAACTTGATGCTCAGAAACACAGATACATGCAAAACCTGGCATATCTGTATCAGATACGATGTCTGGTAACAACATGCCAGATACATTTTAAAGTATTTAACATTTACCTGAACTGTTTCTTATATTTACTTTTTATGTTCTATGTTCCAATATTTCATGTACGCCAGGTTTTGCATGTGTCATGTTTCAGAGCTTACTTATATATACATAGAAAAATAGTAAATGATAGATCCGGTTACCGCAACCCAAAAGCCCATCTAAGTTATCTACTCACTTCCCATGCACTAGTGCCACCAGGCTGCCACCTTATTGCCCCTGCCACCTCAATCTTGTTATGGTCCACGCCTCCACCCGATTCAACGCCATGTCGGTGAGAAGGCGTTGGCATGGTGATTACATGATTCACATCTATGCATTTTATTCGATTAGCATGAGCTTATATATAGAAGAAAGTTGTGGGCCACATTCTAGATCTATGTGCCCAGCTCCACATATGCGATGTCTTATTTTATGCATATACCTATCAAGAATATTCAATACAATTATAAGTAAGATGTTGATTCTCTTAACAACTTCACTTTGTGCTGTTCATTTTGTCATGTGATGTTTCTTTTTGTTTTTAATTAACATGTCTATGTGGCGTGAGTTATATGAGCATGGGTGCGGGTGCACGCCGTATTAGTTGAACCACTCGATAGTTTTGAAAATACCATTGATGTGAGGAATACTATAACATGTGAAACTGCAAAATATCAGGATAATATGTCGGCTTCTGGTGTGTGCAAAACACACGAGAGCAAGATCTAAACACTTTTAAGTTGCAATACTTTTCACTTAGCTCTTGTTTTTTGGTGCCGGTCACAATTGTCGTATTTTTGCATTAAATCTTGTATTCATGAATTCGGAAAGCTTTGAGATACCTCAAACATGCACCAAATTCATACGTGGCTTTATAATGTCTAGGCTTCTAATCTCTTTTATCAAACGAGTGCAGCTTATTTCATGGGAAGAAGGTGGTTATAGGATTTCTGATTCTCCAATGCCCCGAGGAGAGGTTGTGATTGGTGGTCACAGTGTAACGAAAGGCTATTTCAACAATGATGCAAAAACAGATGAGGTGTACAAGGTGAGGTTCTTTGTCTTCACATCTGCAGTCACTGATTGTGTATATTACCACCTCATGATTGCTTCATGTGTTCTGCAGGTGGATGAGAGAGGAATACGCTGGTTTTACACTGGAGATATTGGCCAGTTCCATCCTGATGGGTGCGTTGAGATCATTGACAGGAAAAAGGACATAGTAAAACTTCAGCATGGAGAATATGTATCTCTTGGCAAGGTTTGCTTTTAAACTGGTGTCCTGTTGGGGCATTCTGTTTGGATATGTAATTAACTTTCTCTCACTATCTCTCTCTGCAGGTCGAATCAGCTCTACAGACAAGCAACTATGTGGATAATATCATGGTCTATGCTGATCCATTTCATAGTTTCTGTGTTGCATTGGTAGTGCCGCCACAACAGGCCTTGGAGAAGTGGGCCCAAAATTCAGGGATAAGCTACCAAAACATTGAGGAGCTGTGCAACAATGATCAAGCAATTAAGGAGGTCCAGCAATCTCTATCAAAGGTTAGATCTGTTCCTAGATTGAGCACTTCAATCTAGCATTCTATTCATATGATATGACATAACACTGCACTAGGTTAGTTGACAGCTTGAACTAACAACCTCCTTTGTGTACCAATGGATTATGGCTGTTTGCATTTCAAGGAGTGCGGCTGGATATTTTCGTCTAGTTTAACCAATTCTATTGCCACTAGCATGCTTCTAAGACATGTTTACCATGGTAGCCTCGGACTGTACCATGTGATCCACGTTAAAACATTGGGTGTACTTACTACCGTATGGGGACCAGTCGGTGTCAGCACGGCTGAAGGGAATGAATCTTAGGTGTTTAATGCTAACAATTACGATACACCTCCTTATATTGGACAACCCGCCTAATAAATATTGATGAAAAATTCCCATGTCAAACGCGCGTGTTCCACGAGCTCTTGCATCACCTTCCCTGTTTGTAGCTCTCCACTGCCGTCTAACGCAGTGTGTTGCAGGCCGCGAAAGCAGCGAGGCTTGAGAAGTTTGAAGTACCAGCCAAGATTATTTTGCTGGCTGAACCTTGGACTCCAGAGTCTGGGCTCGTGACGGCTGCGCTTAAGCTGAAGAGGGAGCAGCTAAAGACCAAATTTAAAGATGACCTGAACAAGCTCTATCACTGACGTACTACGATTTGTGGGACTCATTTGCGATTTGTGTTGATACTCACTCGTTTGTGATACTGCGTGTTACAAATAATTTGTACGTGTTTCCTAATATTGGAGTCTGTAAAGTTCTGAACAGTACAACTGCATACAGCTATTCGGGTCGTAGGTGGTTATATCTGAACCTGGCTGCAACCTTTTTCTGCCAGTAAGGATTGCACTAGAGCACCTTCAACTTCTAATAGGCCATGAACTATAGATAGAGAAGAATCGCTCAGAGGTACATAAGAAGTGACCGAAAATCCGTTTTGGTGCCCGGGCACAGGTGCTCCCGATATCCCGTTCCTTCGCTGGTCTCGAGATTCGTATGCATGGTTTGTTTCAGCCATTTTCTACCGTGGTAAAAACAGAGCCTTGGCCCACTTCTGATCCGTATTAAATGACCACCATGTCTTCGATCCATCCCTGACACAGATGTAAAGAACGGAAATGTCCGGTAAATCTGCCGTCCCGTTACGCGCTCACCGCCCCTGGAGTAGATCGTAGGCAAGCCCTAGATCTTTCCCCCACCCATGTCTAATCTTCGTCGGCGCTCCGGAGCACACCCAGGGTGGTCGAGGGAGCTTCTGCACGCGTGGCGGCGTGGGGGAGCGGCGGCACTCGACCTTCCACATCAGGGTACGGTGGCGCGGTGGGCGCGGCCTGACGCAGCCGGAGACGCTGACGTGCGGCGTACTCACGCAGAGGTCGGCGCAGCTCCGTACGCTGGGCGGTCCATCCGCACGGGCGCGGCCATGGCGGCGGTGTTCCAGGAGGACGCATGCGAAGTCGCGAACACACGCACTGACGCACACAACGGCGGCGGCAGAGCAAGGAGTCGACCAGGGAGCAGCCCGCACCGGCGGCGCGGCCCCGCCCCACATCTTGCCCTCTTCACCCCCGCGGCGGCGCGGCGAGCAGGAGCCTGCCTCGAGCACGAGCAGGCAGGCGAGCAGGGGCGGTGGAGGAGCTCGTGCAGCGGCGCCGGAGAGCAGGATCCAGGCTGCAGGGACCTCGAGCACGAGCAGGCCGGCGAGCGGGGACGGTGGATGAGTTCGTGCAGCGGTGCCGGCGAGCAGGGACTCGTGCAGCGGCACCGACGAGCAGGGACCTCGAGCACGAGCAGGCCAGCCAGCAGGGCGGTGGAGGAGCTAGTGGAGCGGCGCCGGCGAGCAGGAGCTCGTGCAGGGGTGCCCACTCCCCTCGAAGTTTGTGACGTCTTTAAATCGCCGTCCCACTTAGACGGGAAACGACCAAACGATCGTCACACGGGGAACCCACGATCCAGAACAAACCTCCACGTGGCCGTTCGCTGTGGGGAAATTTACCGCCGCACCTTCCTTTTTACCTTGCCATCGGACTACTGACAAGGACCAGTTCACAATCTCAACGAAACCTGGTCCGTCCAGATAACATGTGCATCTGTGCTCGGGAGCCAAATCGCCTTCCTCAGAAGTGACCCACTTTTTTCCATCGGTCTTCCAAGTTCCATTGATTTCGGCATTTTTAACAAAAATATCATAAGTTCCAAAAAAAAAAAAATGATATGGATACATACAGTTGTTATCATCTGCACATTAGAGTGGTGTTGTAAGGTACACAAAAATCATTAAACCGTGGATCTAAGAGCAAAAAAGACTCATTGTTGTTTTCAACATTTGTCTTTTTTATATAGATCACATATAAAAATAATTGTATGTAAATCATTAAACCGTGGATCAAAGAGCAAAGCCATACCAGCGGGCCGGGGACCACAAACGCAGCCGCCTAGACGGCACATGCAAGATGTGTATCGAGTCAGCAAACGTTTCCTAGAAGCTTCGAATTCTATACAGTATAAATACACCATGATGATGTCATGAAGTACATGCATACACGACTTACATGCGTAAGCACAACATGTCCGTCGACACGAGGCGCTCCCGTGTACGAACTTCCGCGCTACCACACGCTAGCTTTGAGAAGTGAGAACCCATAAAAAGAAACCAGGTCTGAACCCAAGAGGAAGTTCAGGTTCCACTTCCAGAGTTTTTGGCCAAAGTTTGAAGGGTTTCAGAACACGGTGGCTTCAGCATGGTTTTCCCATGAACAGGTAGCGGACCCCTTTGTCGATCTGGAACAGCGGCTGCGTGTGACGGCTAAGACTCTTTCGAGATGGAGTCAGAGGCGCATTGGTAACATCAAGGAACAAATCTTGATGGCAAATGCAGTAATCCAGCGCTTGGATCAAGCTATGGATACAAGGGCGAACGATGATGAGTTCTGGCTCAGAGCACAACTGAAGAGGAAGGTGCTAGGTCTTGCTTCGCTGGAGAGGACGGTTGCGCGGCAGCGCTCGAGGATCACCTGGTTACAGGAAGGGGATGCAAATACTGCTTTCTTCCACATCCATGCAAGCATTAGGAAGAGGAGAAACCACATTTTCAGGCTACGAAGAGGAGACGTGTTGGCCTCTGATGCAGAGAGCATGGGCACAGTAGCGGCGGAACACTTCACGGATCTGATGGGGACTGCAGTGGACAGAACTCAAAGTCTGAACCTCGGTGCTCTGGATTTACCGGCGATGGATCTCCAGCATCTGGAGTTGCCATTTACGGAGTCGGAAATCTGGGAGGTCATCAAATCATTGCCACCAGACAAGGCGCCTGGCCCGGATGGCTTCTCGGCACGTTTCTACCAATCCTGCTGGACCCTGGTAAGGGATGCCGTCATGAGAGCTGTCAATGCTTTTGATGCGGCGGATGGCAGAGGGTTTGCAAGACTGAACAGCGCATACATTACCTTGCTGCCGAAGAAGGAGGATGCGATAGAAGTAAGTGATTACAGGCCGATCAGCCTAATCCACAGTTTTGCGAAGATTGTCTCCAAGGCCATGGCTAATAGGCTCTCCACTGTGCTGCCAGTGTTAGTGGATCGCAATCAGAGCGCCTTTGTCAAAGGGAGATCCATCCAAGATAATTTCTTTATGGTGCAGCAAGCAGTGCGCACCTTACACCTGAAGAGGGCACCTGCATTGTTGCTTAAGCTAGATGTAGCAAAGGCGTTCGACTCTGTGGCATGGCCGTTCATTATGGAGGTCTTGCAGCACAGAGGCTTTGGACCGAAGTGGCGAGCACGTTTTGCTCTCATCCTCTCCTCTGCAAACACAAAAGTTCTAATCAATGGCACTGCAGGGCCACAATTTTGGCATGGGAGGGGCCTCAGGCAGGGCGATCCATTTTCTCCAATGAAGTTTGTTATAGTTATCGATGTGTTGAACGCAATCTTTAAGCTGGCAGAAGAAGCAGGGGTTTTTGATCCGCTGGACACCTTTGGAGTTAAACATCGTCTATCTCTTTTTGCGGATGATGTGGTACTGCTCATTAAACCCAATGCCGAGGAAGCTGCTGCGGCGATTGAGCTTCTTAGGGTTTTTGGGCTGGCGTCAGGTTTGCAGTGCAACTTAAACAAAAGTTCAGTCTCCCCAATTAGATGCAATGGCCTTGATTTGCAACCAGTCTTAGATGTGCTTGCTTGCCCTATAAAGCAGTTCCCAATCACCTACCTGGGATTGCCATTGTCGCCGTTTCGCCTAACAAAGAGTCAGTTGCAATCTTCGGTTGACAAAGTGGCAAGGCAAGTTCCTTCATGGAAAGCAGGGTTACTGCAGAAAAGTGGCAGGCTAGTTCTCGTGGACTCAACAATGGTGGCAACAGCAATCTATCCTATGCTTGTGCTCGACCTGCCTCCATGGTTCTTCGAGAAGGTGGACAGAATCCTCCGCAGTTTCTTTTGGGCGGGCTCTCTGGAAACGCGAGGAGGTCAGTGTGCAGTGGCGTGGAAAACTGTGTGTACGCCGAAGGCGCTTGGAGGGCTTGGTGTCAAGAACTTGCGCACCTTAAACCTTGCATTGCGCATGCGTTGGAGGTGGCTGGAGCTGACAGATATGGAGAGACCATGGCATGGCCTGAACTTCACAATTCCGCAGCAGGCAGAGGAGATGTTCCGGACAGCACTTTTTTGCAGTACTGGCAAAGGCGACAGGCTAAGGTTCTGGATGGACCCGTGGATCAACGGTAGAACGGCGCAGCAAATCGCCCCCACTCTATGGCAACATGTCAAGGCGAGCGACAAACGCATTACGGTGCGGGAGGCGTTACAGAATGACAGATGGGTTGGAGGAATCCGTGGCCAGCTTACGGTGCAGGTGGTGACTGAATATTTGGAGCTGTGGGAGACTGTGAGAAGCCAACAACTGATGGAAGATGAAGATGAGATCAGGTGGCGCCTGACGGCCAATGGGTGCTACTCCTCTAAATCGGCATATGCCGCTTCCTTCTTTGGCCGTACTTTCGCACCCTGCGCGGAGGAACTGTGGTCTGCCGGTGCTCCACTTACGCACAAGATCCACATGTGGCTTGCCCTAAAGAATAGGCTATGGACGGCGGATCGGTTGGCAAGAAGGGGTCTACAACATCCGCCGCGGTGTCCTCTTTGCGATCAGGAGCCAGAAGATGGCGAGCACATTCTTGTCAGGTGTGTTTATGCCCGTGAGGTCTGGCACACGATTCTACAAGGGGTGGGGCTGCAAAGGTTTACGCCGAGGCAGGACTCTTGCGCCGCGCAATGGTGGACCATGATCGATGCGGCCACGCCAACAATGAAGAAGAAGAAAGAGATCAATGGCCTAATCCTCCTCACCGCAAGATCACTTTGGCTAGAGAGGAACAGCCGGGTGTTTGATCATATTTCCTCCACCGCTAGGTCAGTTAGTGATCAGGTTGTGCAAGAATTCGCGCTCTGGCGCACGGCCGGAATTGTGGAGAGTTGTGAGTAGTGTTGTGTGTGCCGCGGTTTGGACTCGCCGTTTGTGGCTGGGTCCTAAAAAAACTCTCTGTAACATAAACGATTTCTCTATCTTAATATAAAGACACGCGATGCTCGCGCGTGTTCTTGGATAGTTTGCACATGTTAGGAACCAAATTGTTTAAGCCCACACCTAACTAAACCCAACCGATTCCTCCAAAAACCAAAACTGTAACCAACTGTTAGCAGGCTAAACCCACAACAACCTGAACCAATCAAGCCCATGGTGGAACACTGAACCATTTAAGCCGGTTAATCCTAAACCGTTTCCAGATTTAGATAGAATGGAGAGGGGCTCATTCTGATTTCAAGAAGTAACCACACCACACCATCCGAAGAAGACACTGAAAAATCTTAACAATTAATCATGCTCGTTCCAAGTTTGAATTACTTCTAGCTGAAGAAAAACCCTCTTCTTGACACGATCTTCTAGATACTCCCTCCGTTCGAAAAAGAATGTCTTAGATATATCTAGATTTGGATGTATGTGGACATGTTTTAGTGTACACATACATCCAAATCTAGATATATCCAAGACATCCTTTTCCGAACGGAGGGAGTACTACTCTATTTTGTCAGCATAAAAATTCTCCCCCTCAGATGTAATATAAAATTGGATGTGTTGAACCGTTAATTGAAAAGCAAGCGCACATGTCAGCGAAAAAAAAGTAAAAGCCAGCGAATTTGTTGCTACTGTGATACTAGCAAGGAAAAAAATTGCGTGCTATGACAAATAGCGTGGCCATTTTCTAGAAGCTATAGAAGAAATAGCGGGATATAGCGAAGTTACATATAATATAGCGTGATGGAAAAAATAAATAAAAAATACGAGAAATAGCTCAAAATATCAAGAATTTCAGCACTAAAAGCTTGTCCAAAAGCAATACATGCCTAACCAGGTAACACCAGTCAAATGTCAAGACCAAATTCATGGCAGAATACAAATATGAGGCTTAAAGTCTTAAACTCATGAACATCAAAGTAATAAACTCGAAAAGATGAACTATTTTAAACTTTTAATCAGAATCGACTGCTTCATCTTCAGAATCACTAGAAGATGCACCAGATTGCCCACCATCATCATCAACTAAAACAGGAAGCAACCTCTTCCTAGGATGATAAACTCTTGTGTCAGCTTCATCATCTTCAATTGGCACAACTGGAACAGGCACAACACCTGTGATCCATTCATTTAGTTCATCTTCTACAACATCTGCATATGTGGTGTTCTCAAGTGGGTCCTTGTTTCTCATTTCTCTCTTTTGGGTGAGTTTGGAGTTGAACTTGATAAAGATAAGGTCGCTAAGTTTCTGACTTAGTAGCCGGTTGCGTCTCTTTGTTAGAATCTGTAGGTAAGGTGTTGAAAATTATGAGTACCTTAAATAAACATGCATACAATGTTTAAAATTTAAACCTACAGGCCTACACACGGCAAGAAACATGCATATAGTGTTCTGGACTGAATGCCTCTCCCAAGAAACAACAAATTTAGCTGCTGATCATAATTTGCAAGAAACAACAAATTTACCTGCTGAAAAACACTAAAATTCCTCTCACAAGCGAGGAGCTGCAAGTCAAACTTAAGATACGCATGGCCAATACCCTGAGATTTGGTGCACTTGTCCCATGAATGGACCACCATTTAGCTTCATTACAAAACAAAGTAACAAAGCAAGAGTTAAGAAACGAATGCAAGATCTGATTTGACAATTGAGAACATTAGAAAGCAAATACTCACCTGGGTCAAAACTTTTGTTTCTCCGCTGCCTTTTAGCACTTTCTCTTCCAAATGATCCCTCTTCATTCTGATATTCGTTGAGCTCAGCCAAGATTTTGTCTTGTTTGACAGGATCTCTAACCATCTTTTCCATGCAAGCGACAAGTCCACTTTGAAACTGACCATCTAACTCAATTTCTAGCTTGTTTTCATAATAGTAGTATGGATTGAGGAAGTATCCAGCCCTGTGCAGTGGCTTCTTCAACTTGTTATCCCATCTTTTATCCACAATGTCCAACACTTCTTGACAAGAAGTTTCCTGATATTCAAACTTGGCTGTAATTTCTTTCTTTGCATCCAAAAATGCGCCATAGATGAATCCCATAGCTGGTACATCGCTGTCCATTCTCCTTAGCAAAATAGCCAACGGCTCAAAGAACTTGACAGCAACATCTACTCCTTTCCAAAAGTTTTCAGAGCGCACTATTTTATTGACTTCACTTCCTTTCAGCTTATTTAAATAGCCCAGCTCATCCATCGCATCTGATCTAAATAGCTTTTGGAGTTCCTTCTTGTTGTCCAGCATGCTTTTCAAGTTCAAGTATGCCGTGGCAAACCTTGTAATACCTGATCTGACAAGATCTTTCCCAAGGAACTCTCTCATTAGGCTCAACAACCTTGTATGTGCATAGAGGAAAACAGTCACAGCTCTAGCTTGTGCAATAGTAGAGACAACAGAAGGCAGCTTCCCAATGCTCTCAACAAAGTAGATGCTGCAAGATTCACACTTGCATTATCAGTCACTACTTGAACTACATATTTCTCCCCAATCTCTTCTATACACTTATCAACAAGCTCAAAGATATATTTCCCATCTTTCTTCACAGTTGAACAGTCCACAGAATTAATAAAGGCAACACCATAAGCACTATGAACTACCAGATTCATTACCCCTCTACCTCTTATGTCTGTCCATGCATCTGTCATTATTGTACATCCAGTAAGCTCCCAGCATTGCCTGAGTGCCTTGAAGGATTCCTCCACTTTCTTCTTACTCTTCTGCAAGAATGGGCCACCCATTTCATAAGCACTAGGACGTAGCAGGTCTTCGCCGTATTGTCCAATTGACTGAAGCATAAGGTCAAAACTTGGAAGTGTGACAGCATTGAATGGAATGCATGCTTCATAGAAGAACCGGCAGATGTATTCACAAGCATGATTCCTTTTCTTTTCTCTGTTTGCAGTTGTCAGCTTCGACTGGATCTTCTCAACAAATTTCCCCTTCCTTGAAGCTACAACCTCTTCAGGTGATAAATCACAGAATTTGTCCATAGGACCACTGGTGGATTTAGATCTTGCACCTCTCGATGACTTCAGCACAACAACATAATCATTTGTGGTATCTTCATCGCTTGAACATTCCCCTTCTGAGTGGTTCAGGTTTACTTCACTTCTTTTCCTCTTCTGCTCATTAACCTTTGCTGCCTTTGCATCACCCTTCTTTAGCAAATACTGAAGGATTTCTTCCCTTACATCAGCTGGAACTTTTTCACATAGATTGATCCGAGTAATTCCATTGGTGTACACATTAAGACAGAACATGCACCTCAACGAATTAGTCTTGTTGGGGTCAGTACGAGTGCAATATTTCCATGCTGGGTCTTTTGATTTAACAACAACACCTCCTTGTGCCGTTGATGCTGTGCTTGACACGCCAACACCTACAATCAGACAACAAGACCAATTAAAACTTTAAAACTGAACTACTACCAACGAATAAAATAGTGTGCTATTTCGCCGTTTAAACGCCGCTATAGCGTATTTGCACAGGCCACGCTACGTTTAGGCAAATATATGGCCGCTACGACGCTAATGGCGTATTATACGCGCTAAATCAAGCTAAATGAGTTAGCTTATAGCGACGCTACAAAAATTCTGTGGAAATGACGGGAGCCCATTGGCCCAAAAGTCCAACTTGGTTAGTCCCCACGTGAGCGACGGCGGCGGCGCGTAGCAGAGGCGGCGACGTCTGATCGAGTAGCAGCGGTGGCGGCGTCTGCTCAAGTTGCAGCGGGGGCTGGTTCGGTGCTTCCTCAATCTCGACTCGCAGCGGCGGCATCGTCTTCGACCGGCCGTGCTAGCTGCCTAGGCGGCTGCTTCCTCCAGGTTGACCAGCGGGGGCTGCTTGCTCCAACCGAAGGGAGACCATGTCCACCGTGCAGCCGCCAGCCGGCAAGTCAGCCACCAGGTAGCTAGCTGCAGTTTTGTTCGGCAACGCATTCTACCACCAGCCAGCTAGCAGCTACTGCTTGTTCGGCTTCAGTTTTAGGCCAGTAGCTACTTGTAAACTTGTAATTCGTTGGTAGCTTTTAGCCTTTAGGCAGGTGCAAAAGATGTTTGTAGCTCTTGTAAACTTGTAATTCATTTGTAGATTTTAGCCTATAGGCAGTAGCTACCTGTAAGCTTGTAATTGGTAGTAGCTACTGAATAGTGAATACTGATGTTTGATCTCACATTTTTTAGTGCTGAAATCCTTAATATTTGGTGTACATTTACCATTTTTTTATCACACTATTTTAAATGTAACTTCGCTATAGCACGCTATAACTTGTATAGCTTCTAGAGGAGGGCCACACTATTTTTTCCTTGGTTGAAAGTCAAAAGGCGCGACGTGTAAATACTTTTTGGGTACAGTTTCTCTCAAATACTAGACCAAATCTTCATTCTGATTGATGGATTTAGCAGTTGACATTAAAAAAATACAGGGACACGCATTCTGACAGTGGACCCTGACTTTTCTTTCGAACCAATTGGAAGGGAGGAACTATTCTATGGGACTGGAATATTCTACAGTCAGAAGCTAACCAAAGCACATGTTTTGCCCGAAAACCTCTTTTAGGGTGTGTTCGGTTCCAGAATCGGGCGGAACGGAATGGAACCGTTCCGCACCGGAGGACCATTCTTGCGTTCGGTTTTATACTGGAATGGAACCAACACGTTCCTCAAAAGGGAATATCCACTGAAGATGCGGAATGCACCCGTCCGGCCAAATCGGCCGGACGAGGTGGACGTAATTAGCGATTTTTGGAAACTCAAAAAAAAATGAATTTCAATTATTTCAAAATAACGAGCTCCATGTAGCTATGTTTTGCCGCGAAAAAGAGTCAGAGCGGCCGCTCGCTTTTTTTTTAATGCATGCAAGATGCAACGTGTCCATTTGTTCACATAATTTACGGACAAACTGTTTTTATGTCACGCGGTTCTTTGTTGAGGAAATAAGATAACTGACAGCTCCGTAAAATACTGGGCCGAACTCTGCGAATCAGTCTGGGAGTAGACCGGCGAAGTGGAAAATTACTAGGCTGAGCTCTGCGAATTAGGCCTGTGACTAGAATATGCGAGATCAGACGAGTTACTCCTCCCGTCAACTGTCAAACACTGCTTCCTTAGATTACTTGTTTGGAGCAGGGAGCAGCGACTAGTAGTTTCAACGCACATCCACACATGCACACGACAAAAACACCCTTGTAAATACTTTATATCTATTATATAATTAAAACACAAGACAATGAACGGCTCAGATTTGTTAAGCATCTAACAAGGAAAAAGGAACGACTCAGATTTATACATAACGATTCACGTGCACAAAGATTGAATCGATCGAGGGCTCCAAAGAGCAGTCCAAATTGAGCACGTTTGTCTACTTGGAAACGGAAAGGATAACGTGTCCAGAGAGGAGTCACAATCGAACTGTTATAGGAAAGATTTCCCCGATCTGTACGATTTATCCAGCTATCTAGCACAATCGATGCGTTGAATCGCTCCGGCGTCATGCCCGGTCCGCCGTCTCTTCGTCATGTCGCCGTCCCAGCCGCCACGACATACTCTCGATGCTGAAGCTGAAGCTACAAATCTCTCTTGCCTCGCAATGCTACCGATGCTGAATCTCTCTTGCCTCGCAATGCTATCGATGCTGAAGCTGAACGGCATTGCGGCATGGCGGGCGGCAGCAACGACCTGGCCAATGGCGGTACCAAGATCTCCTCTACTCGATTGATCTCCAGTCTGCCACACAATCGCAGATCAAAGTCGCAACATCAACACATCCATATATCGTCGACGCTCAGGCGCCAGTGGCCTGGCGAATCGGATTCAACGACATCACCGAACCAATAAGTCTCCGGTTGTCCGTCATGGCATCAGCGAAAGTCGAGATGACAGATCGAAAAACTCAGAAGGTCACGCAGTACAAATCGATTTGAAGGACACAAAGACACAACAAGATTCGCTCGAGCGTACCTGCTGGATTTGAAAGTCGTAGACAAGCGGAATCACAACATCCATCCGATATTCTGATCACGCGACTGGATTTGAAAGTCGTAGACAAGCGGAATCACAACATCCATCCGATATTCTGATCACGCGGGTACATGCATGCTGCTCCGCGCTCTGCGCCTGAGCTGGGAATAATCGCTATGAATGTGTGCTATCATTGCTCCCGATCTGTTCTCCAAATCCGGCTTTCAGCTCTGTCCACAGATAATTGACGATACGACCACTGGGCCATCAATTACACAGGCACGCGTTTGATTGACGATAAGTGGCGGACAAAACAACATGCCGGCAGCCGTCCGGCCGCCGCGAGGCGAAGCATTAGGCCGCACCAAGCACACCGGCTTTCTCAACTCCATGGCTGTCAAGGCATCGTGTGCTACACGTTTAAAGACAGGGACCTGATTGATGTTGCGTTGCCGAATGCGTAGTTCCTCACACCGCGACGTCGGCGAGGACACGATCTGCCTCAGCCCACTTTAACTGGCCGGCCAGGAAACCAGGATACGTGCATGTGGATGTTGAGGTATGTACTTATCTGATATGCACAATGCTATTTCTGGTATATAGTACTAGAATGTTTGATCGTGCAAGATGAAAGCAGCTAGAGCCATATGTATATGCAGATGAACTGAAGAACTTTCGCGAGTTCGGGAATTAGTACTCCAACTGTACGCATGCATGTTGCAAGGATGTATTCCAGCTAAGCGGTGACATCATGGTGCGAGGATGAGAGAGAGAGCACAAAGATAAATAAAAAAATTTCCTTCTGCAAAGTGTGTGGAAGATAGCAATTGTTCACCATCAATTGCACTCTATTTTCTAAAAAAAATCAATTGCACTCCGAGCCGGGGCAACAAATCTGGTAGCTGAAGCTTCAGATTCTACGAGGTGATGGACTGGAGCCTTGGTGAAATGATCAGCGGATTTCTTAAACAAGGCTATTACGCTGGATATGCTAGATTCTATCGGGTTCAAAAGAAATAGGCAAAAACCATATTCTGGTACATTTGGCATGATGATTAAAGTAGAAGAGGTGGTCGTGAACTTGCAGGAACATGCGTCAGATCACAGTAGTAGTGTCGTGGACTATGTCATTGTGATAGTCATTGTGTCATTGTGTGCTTAGCCGCTACAACCAGGTAACTACTCACTCTTAGCTTACATATATGCGTACTAAGATATGTCATATGTGCATGTGGTTTAAATTTGTAGATGGAGGATTATGCATCATGCATGTGTGTGATCGTTTGGTTGTGAAATAGAGCCAGCGTTTGGACTATTCCTTACAAAACCAACCTGATTAAGAAGAATTGTCTGGAGGATATTTACATTCAGTTATGAACATATAAGGGCTATTGATCAATAATAATAATAACCAGTAGATTGACGGTTCATATGTGTTTAGATACATTTGTGAAAAAAAAATCAAAACCTAGATTCAAGTTTTAAAGCTTAAATTTAGGTTGAAATTTACACTGTCTAGATTCCCCTACATTTGCACAATTTTGAATCTGCGTTGCGGACACAACCTTTATTAGGTGGATAAAGAATGCAACTCATTTCATATATACAACTCTAAACATAATACATGTGAAATTCATAGGAAGCCAAATTTCAGAATAAAATATGTGTAGAAACGAACCACTATATTTATATAAAAGCGCTCGCCTTAAAACCAAAAGAATTTAATAACACTGGATGAACCTAGGATTGAGTGTATAAAAACATATGCTGACACAAATAGAACATGTACGGGGAAATGCACGGACGAATTGATGTGATTTATGGTTACTCACAGAGTTCATAACTATCAAAAGCGGCAGATCAATGATGCATATCAAAGTTATACCTTTACAAGAACCATGTACAAGGCACGCATAATATCGTGTATAAGGAGTTTGCGTCTCAATGCCAGTATGCGATTTATGCAATACTAATGATTGGAAGTAGGACTACAACTAAGATAATATGGCGTATGACAAGAACGGACAAGCTATGATAAGAATCGGTAGGTCAGCGTGATAACTTTTCTCTAGCAAAGGTACTGGTAATTACAAAGCATAGATAAGCATGATTTGAGCCATACAAGGTCATGATAGTGCAGTAATAAAAAATGAAAGTAACTACGGTTGAGTAGAGAAAAATAGCACAAGGTTTAAGAACGAGCCATTGATGTAAAAATCCTAAGAGAGACAAATCCTGAAGGACAGAGGAAGATAGAGTCGGGAAATAGTATCTCACCATGGTTCCATGTGCATACGCAGATGTCAATACCTCTTCTATTTTCTCTCTAATATATCTTAATCAATAATCTAATAAAATAAATCTACAATAACGCTCATTTAGAAATGAATTGGAATAAGTGTTATGTAGATGACACAGAACTAACATAAAATACCATATGAAATATTTTATTTGATATACCGTATATCTAGCCGCGCAAATGCGCGGGCGACCCAGCTAGTTTAGTTAAAAACACATGCGGACGGGAAAGGATCATCCCCCGCGTAGACGGATACTGGTTGTATTTTATTAAAAAAAAGTGTGACACATCGTTGTTTTTCGTAATAAAACAAAATATATTTAGTGCTAATTTGACGGCTTTCTACGGTCTCAGGCAAATCCTCGCTTGGCATTGTCATGTCAGGTTTTACAAAAACTATCCCGGAACCCAGAAGGCTTGGATAGCAAAAGCTATTGAAAAATCGGTAAAGCATTAGTATATCATATCACCCCATCGGGTCCTCATTCCACATGCTAGTATATCTTTTAAATTCTACCCACGCAATGTTAATTCCTATTTTCTTGGGACGCATTGCCGCTCATCGGGTTCAACATTCAACGTCAATTAGGATAGTTTTGCCCAGATTTCCTGCTTAGTCATAACACATGGCGCACGTATTTCCAAATAGGGGAACATGTGAAATTATTCTGCATAACACTGCCCTTATTCATAGCTACATCAGTTAGTTTATATTTTCATGGAATGCATTGTCAAGATGGCGGCGTGACTCCACTCGTCGGGTTCAGCATTCAACTTCAATTAGGATAGTCTTGCCCAGATATCCTGTTCAGTCATAACACGTGCCACACGTCCAGGGAGCATGTTAAATTGTTTCGCATAACACTGCTCTTATTCATAGTTACATCAACTGTACTGCATTCATTGTACATCTAGTCTTCTATTCAGCAGCACATGCACTTATTTATGCTTGCTACATGTACAGTAACCACAAACATAAATCTGCTTCCAAAAGAACAAAACAAACAACACAAATACAATCGTGAAGCATCAATTCAGTGCAAGAGCTCTTTCCCGAACAACCCAGCAATTGCTCGCCCGGGATCCTCCGCCTTGATCAGAGACTCTCCTACCAAAACCTGCAAACATAAACAACGATTTAAGACCCATGTTTTTCGTGGAAATAATTGTTAGTGGACAAAGCAACACGTGGTTGACATAGCTGGAAAAGTATGGAGTAACCAGAAAACTTACTGCGGAAACGCCGGCACTCTGCGCATATGCAACATCATCAGGAGTGATCAGGCCAGATTCCCCAACAACCTGAAGAAAATAAACCCATTAAAATCCATTGCAAATAATCGTTTAAGCATTTTATGTTGTCTGTTTGTTAAACAGAAGAATCACTGGTAAGGATAGCATACCAATATCCCCTTTTCCCTTATGATATCACCACGTTTCTCCAGCAACACCCTTGTGTTTGAAGTATCAACTACAAATGTCTCTGCAAAGAAACAATAATACTTGAGCAACATGTATGCACAGACTGAAAACAGCTTGAGCCTCGGAAACTACACTCTGGATGGAAAATATCTGACGAACAACAGTACCTAGACTGCGGTTATTGATCCCGATAAGCTCAACACCATCTAATTTCAGCACGCGATCCAGTTCTCTCTCATTATGAACCTGAAACAACAGTCATGTTTAGTAGGCTGCTAAATATCACAATTCAATTTCGCCAGTGATATGATCCAATGAACTAGACTATATCTTGAGGAGAGTGCATGTTTAACGTGCAGCTATAACATGAATTTGGCAGAACATGAGCAATCAATTTTTCACAACAAAGATTATCATTATTATTTTATTTTTCTGACCTGAAAGTGATTACTTTGTCATTCGAATTGACAGCAGTAGTCAAACTTGACTACTACAAACAATATTTAAGGGAATACCATGGAACCCAAAACATCTAAAATATACCTCGATAAGAGCGGTCATTCCAAGACTTTTGCAAACACAAAGCATGTACTTCATGTCAAGATCCGGTAGCACGGCGGCAATCAACAGAATCGCATCGGCGCCCTTTGATCGCGCATAGTAGATTTGCCAGGCATCAATGACGAACTCCTTGCACAAGAGAGGGCACTGCATTTGCACACACAACCATACTCAATTAATTTGTCACATATTCATAAGACCAATAGGATTATCTGAAGAATACACACTTCAGATATGCCATGTTTGTCTCCATTATTGCACATACCTTCACTCCGGAATTGCGAACCGTCTCTAGGTTCTCAAAGCTCCCCTGTAGAGCCAAAGGAGTTGCAAATGTCAGACATGCAAAACCAATTTAATCACTGAAAGAATTTTTGTCTACATGATCCCTTAATTAGAAAGGAAAAGCACCAAACCTGAAAGTGCTTCTCATCTGTGAGATGCTGAGGCAGGCGGCGCCGTTCTCCTCGTACGCCTGTGCGATCTCAACCTGTTTCGAGTTTTGAACATTAGTTGTAGATGATTACTATTACTGAACATGACAGAATTGTACACACAGAATGCTGAGACTCACTGGATTGAAGT
This sequence comes from Poa pratensis, assembly GCA_947311845.1. NCBI lineage: Eukaryota > Viridiplantae > Streptophyta > Magnoliopsida > Poales > Poaceae > Poa > Poa pratensis. The sequence goes on along the minus strand of CAMZMU010000077.1, from coordinate 16,425,752 downwards.
TCTCCCTGAGCACGCCCTTGCTTGGCGACGCCTTCTTAACCTCGGCGATCAGGGCTGGCATGCCGTTGAGGTCGTAGGCCGCCGTGAGAGCGCCGATGAAATCCCTCGGCGGCGGCGCGTGCTCGCTGGACTCCATCACATTCCTCAGAGGTTTCTTGGCTTTCCTCTACACAAGAATTATTTATTACAGAGTAATCATCAGAAACGCCATGAGCATCAATGCATTCCTTGCACTTTGAGATACATGCATGTATGTTTGTATATTTGTAAATTTGTATGTACCTGGGACACCTCCACCTCCTTGTCCCAGACGATCTGCTCGAGATGGTTGCGCGGCACGACCTTGTCGTCACCGGAGCCCTCGGAGGGGTACCGGGGGCGGCACCGGCGGCGGATGCTGATGCCCTGCGCGGCGGCGATGGTGTTGATCGTCTTGCCGCTCTCCCACTGGATCACCTCGTCGGAGTTGAACATCGCGTCGTGCTCCAGCGCGTAAAGGATCGCGTCCTGAGCCAACAGACGAAGGCAGACATTAAGAGGGAGAAACAAAGAAACAGAGCACGCAGTTCCGTTACTGTCCAATCTAATGGACCAGGATACAACCGAACGGTCTAGAAAAAAGAGCGCACTTTGGCGGCGGCGCATCGGACGGCGCGACCATCACGGCGGACGCCGCGGACGACGGACGGCGAGCGGCAGGAGTAGTAGGAGGAGGAGGCCAGGGACGCCGGCGAGAAGGCTGCCGGGTGGAGGTGCGCAGCGGCGAGGAGAGACTCCATTTTGTAGATGAGTTGATTGGAAATGGGAAGAGGCGAACCGGAGGAGGGAGAGGTCGGTGGCGGAAGACAAGGGGCGAGTGCCGTCGTGATCCGGTGAAGGCCGATTCCTCCGATCGAGGAGATATATATAGGGCTTTTCGGCGACTACTCCTACATCGCAGCGGCAGAGGCAGCCCGGCGCTGTGGTCCCGCGCTAAAATGGCAAGTGGCTATTGACCCAGTATTCAGCATGCGTTCGGGTTTGGAGCACTACTGACTTACCTTTTCTTTTATATAATTTGGTGAAAAATAATAATTTCTATTGTATTTTTGGAATTGGCAGTATCTTATATGACATAAAAATCATTAATTTTCAAGATAACAAAATCTTTGTTATCTAACTCGGCGCTTGAATGGTGAATACAACTACATTGTAATGGTGGATAAGACGGTCTTATCTCAAACCCACCATGTAATAAACATATGATATTAAGTATATAGTTGATAGGACGGTCTTATCTAAAACGCACAATCTAATTAAGATAGGAGTGTATGATATGATAAATTGATAATAAAACCTGATGTATAATGGGTTATCTTTAGCAACCAATTTTTTTAAAAAAAAATCGGTGAGAGATATTTTTCGTAAAAGATCATCTTTTAGCTAAGGCAAGGCAACATCTTTGTTTCTGTTTCTCTCTAGTCCATCTCTGTAATCATGCTACGAGAAATTGATAAGATAAGAACATTGTATATGCCCTTATCACTAGTCTGATCTATTCGGGAAGACAAAATTACGTCCAGACATGTTGCTGAACAATAGGTACTCCGGATCCACAAACTAAGGTGATCGGTCCGAACCCACAAATCTTACGGTTCTACGAATGGACTGTAGTATTGTGTGGCCGCTGGAAACCACGTCTAAGTGAATCCTACCCACACTCGATTAAACCAAACAATACCAAGAACAAGTATCGTGTTTGCCCGAGGGTCCCTGGTCCATGATCGTCGCAGCAAAGGTCGTGGTCCATATGCCCACTCACTTACTGAATTGGCCCGTCAGCTGGACTCGCTCACTCTCTATTTGGTTCGGTGATAATTGTGTGTGTAGGTGGATGTGTTTGAATGTGTCCCATAATTACAAGATTTTACAGATGTATAAGTAGGTTTATGTAACTTTGTTATTCAAAGTGTTACAAGGAAAATATCAAAACAAAATTAGCACCATAATAATAGGAAAAAGAAAATTTCATTGGATATTTCTTTCAAAGTGAAATCCTATTTTATATCACCATATAGATTTCGAGTATTTAAATTTCCTCTCGAAACAGGTTTTGGCCCCGCTTTATATATAAATAAAGCAACATGCCAAGTAAGTCCATACAAAGTCATCACCCAGGAATAGAGGCTAGAAAAGAAGAGCTAGGGCAACAGGACAAGTAAGCCCAAAAAGGAGAAGTAGCACTAGGGACAGGGATGGAGAGAACGGGGGTAGGAGGAGGGTACATAAGGGAGAACAAAAACCAAGGCCAGTCGGCGCTAGCTGCTAGAGGTAGAATAGAGACGGCGCGTGGTCGTCCATAAGTCTGTCAAGCATGACATCTAGCTGCCCCCGTCACGCTGCCTAGCAAGCGGGTGCCACTGCTGCAAGAAAACCAGAAATTTAAATATGGAGTCAGAAGCACGCCGAAGAAACACTCGCTCGTAATTTAACATTCACATATCTCATGTTTACTGCCATATGTAATTTCTATTTAATAAAAATTTGGAATGACAGTAAAAAGCTCAATGGAAACAATTGAAAATTAACATATCAACACTGCAGCGATATACTTTTACGACCAGAGGTTAAAGAATGTGCTACACGGATTAATGGTGGCTTGGATGGTGACCTAGCACGTGGTCCATGCTTCCGTAGGTGCGGCACGAGTTTCACGAGATCCGTGTTTCACGTACATCTGAAAACGACTAGAGATCTTGTGCTATCTCTCCTATAGAGTGGTGCCATCGCCACGTCGGTTGTGTTGCTCCTTGTACTGTATGCCACTGTATTTCGCTGGTTATCCAACTTCTTGTCTCGTGTTGTAAGCTCTTGGAAACTTATTTCTATCTATAACAAAAAGATGGGCATCCTCGTGCGTTTCTGAAAAAATTGACAAATAGTTGCCGTGGAGCCTCTTATCATTTTGTACATGTACTCTCGAAAGAAATTTTGTACATGGAAGGGTCCCGAAGAACCCTAGCTGCTTCATCCATTAAACATGATCACCATACAGCTAGCTTCTTCGTCGACTCGTGTGGGACGCGGATTTGGTGCTAGCGTGGGTGTCGGAGCGTCGACTCTGGATGTTCTCTTCCGCCGTGCTGAATGTTTGAGTGTTAACTTTGGTCGTTAGGGCGGCATGATCGCCGACCCGTGTTGGGGGCAACCTTGCGGCCGGTGTGGTGCGTTGTATTGTATGGTTTTTGGCCGATTTTTCTTATAAAATTTCGAACTCTTTTCGACTTAATAAATCAAAGATATTGCCTAGGTTCAAAAAATACAGCTAGAAAAAACGCAAGAGGAATTGAAAATTACACCCCCGCTCCAAAAAATATGCAAGAAGGACCCTGAGAGGTAAAACTAAAACACGATCCAGACCTTTTCCCATATTCTGCATCTTCCGCCGCGAAACAGCCCCATCGTCTGACGATGCCACTTGGGACGACCTGCTGCAAATCCTCCTCCATCTCGCATTTGGAAAAAGTTGTATGCCACGACATGGATGCCATGCCTCTCCAAAGTCACATCGGATGGACGGAAGAAGAAACGAAGCTCGAGAAGCGTTGTAGAGTTGTAGCATCGCGTTTTCCAAGGTGGGGCAGTGTATAGATTACAGCTCCCTGGCAATGGGCTGCTAAAAAACGTCTATCGATTCACTTGCATCAACTTTTTTTATAAAGAGAATATATTAATCACAAACATACAACCACTGCACCAACAAAATGGCATAAGTGACATCCAGGATGCACACAGCCTCTAGGAGAAAAAGAAAAAGAAACATGTAGGCGAATAGAAATATGTGGGTGCGTTACTTCTCACCTTAGGGCATTTAGTTAGTATCTATAATGTTTTGTCACATTTTGGTATGAACAAAAGAGCATTTGGTGTGCAATGATTACCGAAGAGATCTTACCGACCGATTTTACGGATTGTCGTGGAGATTGTTGGTTTGTTTTAATCGTCTCATCTTTTTTTAAGGACATGTAGAATGCTAAAAAAGACAATGTATTATCTTTTATCTCGAAACAGGCTTTCGCCCCGCTTTATAAATAAAGCAACATCCTGCCCGTACCCCCTCATGTTCCAAATAAATGTGAGGACATTCATTGGGAAACAATGTCGGGGTTGGCCCCCTTACGGGGGACTGATCGGGCCCTACCAGAGGTCGAGGGTCGGGACGCTGCCTTAGGGGGCCTCCCGCGCTTCTTCTTGGCTTGGGAAGATGGCGCGGTAGCTGCGGCACTATCAGGCCTAGGAGGGGCTCCACTGTCGGACCCTTGTGCCTCCTGCACAGGTCCAGCGGGAGCCGGGGGCCCCTGCCGCTCATGCTCCGCCTAAGCACGAGCTGCTGCTAGGGCCCCCTCATAGACCTCTTTAGCCTTGATAGCCTCAATCTGCTCAAGGCGAGGCCACCGCTCTCCACGGAAGATAACGTCGCAGTCTGTCGCAACCTGGGCTAGATGATCCAGCGGAACTATATCGAGAACTGAGAACCAGAGGGGGGAGGGAGGGGGGAGGGGTAGGTGTAGGCTGCGACGTACCAGACCCACGGTCGAGCGCCTCGCGACGGCGTGACGCCACCACCGCAATAGTAGGCTCCACCACCTCCTCGCCAGTCCGAGCACGCGCCAAGCGCGCACTCTTGCGTCGAGTGCAAGAGGCGGGTGGGGAGGACCGGTGGCGTCTGGGGCGTCCCCTGGTGCCAGCCACAAGAGTGTTGGGGAAGACCGTGACTGGCTCCAGGATCGGGCGGCAGGGGTACCCGGGGACCGGTGTACCAGACCGCGCCCGGGGAGCGCGGGGTGTCGGGGGCCATGACTTCCAACCCCACACTCGTCGAGTCCTCCGCATCCTCCACCTCCGCCTGAGGTGAGGACTGGAGCCCCAGGGCAGCCGAGACAAGGCCGGAGAGGTCCACGGATCCCGGCCCCTCACAGAGGTTGGACCCGTACTGAGACAGCGGGAGCCCAAAGGACAATGGTGGGGCCGAGCGGAAGGTGCGGGCGTCGTCAGTCCTCCCCAGCTTTGCCGGCGCACTCTTGGGAAGAGGGGCCGACGCTAGAGGACACTGTCCAGGCGAAGATGCCTGAACCTGAGAACCTGCAAGAGATGCCGCCCCAGACGAAGGCGTTGCTGCAACAGACGAAGCTGAGGACGTAAGTGGAGGAAGGGCGTCCTTGGCGCGAGTGGCGTCGCCGTCAGACGGGTCATCCTCCGAAGTGTCCCCCTCCTCGTCGTTGGATGGACTGGGGTGGGGGGACGACGAGCATCTGGCCAGAGGGGAAGTGGACCTCGGCCGGTCCTCCTCAGACTCCAGCTCAACCACCAGGGTCCTGCCCCCCCCCCCCCCCCCCCCCGTCGAAGTAGAAGGTGGGTAGAGCGACGTTCAGCTTGGTGGGATCCGGGGCCTTCACCCGAAGCCGAACGGGTCCATCCCCAGGAAGGGAACTCTCGTCCACCTCCTGAAGGCAGCCAACGGCGTAGGAGATCAGCGTCACGAAAGCCACCTCCTTCCGTAGCTCAGAGGGGATCCCGTGGATGCGGACCCATGCCTCGACAAGGGACGGAGGCAGGTCCGGGTCGGTGACGGAGGGCCTGATGGAGACACGAATGTTGAACAACGGAAGGGTGATAGTAGCACTCCATGACATGTGTGCGAGGAGCTGAGCAGTGGGGAACGCCACCACAAACTCCGTCGGGGAGAGCTCTCTCACCGCCCAAGTCCACCCACGCTCCAAACTCACAAGCTCGGAGCATATGGTCTCAGCTGAGATCACCACCGATGGTGCCAAGTCCTGCTCGGGAAGCACGGTCACCAGGGCCAAGTGAGCTGGAATAGCCAGCTTGATACCCCCGGTGTCCACGTAGTAGAATCCGCCGTCAATGCCATGCCCCAAGTACTCGAGGACGGCCAGATTCACCAGAGGACGCTGGGCAGCAGACGGAGTCCCGACCGCAGCTGCACCGGGCTGGTTCTCACCCACGGTCGGGGCCGACGGCTTCTTCTTTTTCTTGGTCTTTTTCTTCTTCTTGGTCGGCTGCACCGGACCACTCCAAGGCTGGGCAGCCTCCTCACGACGTGGTGACGTGCGGCCACGCCCCTCTCTCCACGAGCCACCACCTGCTGGCTGGGACCTGCCACCGTCCCGCTGCAGGGGAAGGTGGCGGGACAGGACAGCTCCGACCGCAGCGCCTCCTTCCTGAACAGGCCGTCCGGAGAGGCACCACGGCGGGGCGGCGGCGACCTCGGCCGGGCTGGAGGTGCACCGCGACCCCCGCGATCACGGACCGGAGAGCGGGATTGGCGGGCAGGCGACCGGCGGCCAGGGGATCGCCGTGGAGGAGAGCGCCGAGGCGGCGGCCGGTACACAGCAACCGGTGCACGGGCCGTCGGGGACGCGTGTGCGGGGAGCGGGGAGCGAGCGCCGCGGCGGTGGGGCGATGGGCTTTGGCTACGGCGGCGCTTCATCACGGCGCCGGCGAAGGACCGGAGCAAGGGCGCCGGCGTCTTGGTAAGGCGGATGCGGCGCGCAGACCGGTGATGCTTCGCGATCTGCTGGGGCGTTGCGTTGCTGGTTAGGGTTAGGTCCGTAGCGCCCCGATGGATCCAGAGCCAGGCCGTGGTCGGCCCACTGGGCTGCTCCGGAACCCTCCTAGCTGGGCTGGACGAAGTCACACTGCATAGATTGGGCCCAACCGCCTGCGCACTTCCTGGCCCATGGCCCGAGCGGAAATCTTGACTGCGCCACGCCAGCATGGGCCTTGGGCCCAGGATCCCTCAGGTGGGCCTAGGGTTAGCCCGACAGGCCGGCCCATGGCCCAACAAGGATGGCAGCGCGTCTGTGGCCGGATCCGAGCTCGACGCCGCTGCGGATCCCCGCCCCAAAGGCACCACCGCCGCGCCGCCGGTCACCTACGCCGGGTCCGGCTGGGGCGCCGTCGCAGAGCTCCTCTCTGCAACAGCCTCCCCTACCAGACCATCATGGGCAGGTCCCGAGCGGGACCCGCCGGCAACCTGCGAGCGGAACAGCGCCGGCCTTCGCGGAGATGACCGGAGCGCCGGCGAGCCTCCGATCCACGTCTGCGGGCTGGGTCGCGTCTTCTGGAGGGTGAGCACCTCGCCAACGCCAGGAATTCGCCGAGCGTAGGGAGCGCCGGGGAAGAACATCGCCGCTCCAACTCGAGCCTCTCCGCTTCGGCCTCTTCAACCTCGTCGGCCACGTCCGCCGGGTCCCCCGCCACCGCAGGGGACGCAGCATCGCCCGTCACAGCCATGGCCACCGGGGCGGAGGGAGTGGCCGACGGAAATCACCGGAGGGAGGAATCGCCATGGAGACGCCCCGGAGCTTTTCCAATCGAAACTGGGCTCATGTATTATCTTTTATTATCATATCTTTCGGTTAATGGAAAAATAGCCTTTGCAATTAAGTGAAAAATAACCTTTTTTATTCTCTCTCTTTCAAGTAATAAAAAATCGAGCGTGACAATTATAAGAAAAGTTTGACGTCACCACGTTGTACATGAGCTAATCTAGGGTGCCACATTGCCTGTCCGTAAGAACATTCTATGTATCCTGATTTTGGGTGTTCCTGGATCTCTATCTAGCCTTCATGAGATAAGACAGCTCAAATGCGTTATATTCTCGTTCCAAGCAAATGACTGACCACATTCTTTTGCCAAATTAATCCTCTGCAACGATCATATAAATCATGTAGACAACACACGCACGGCTAAGCTTGACGTCCTGCAGCCCAAACGCCGGGTCAAATCAAATACCAAGAATTTGCTGGATTTGTCCGTCTGCTCCATGATCGTCGCGGCAAAGGTCCAGCTGAGCACGCACGCAGTTACTCGACTCTGCCGGAAACCGAATTCCCGTTTGGTTTTGGTTTTGGTTTGGTGAGACGTCGTCGTAGAATCTCCCGTGACGCCGACAGCTCTGTGTGTGTAGGTGGGCTTGTTTGCACGTGGCCCCGTTGCCTGGTAACTTCGTAGCGTGGAACTCACTTTTGTTGAATTCATCACTTGGAATGTCTAGTGCCTCGTGTCTTGATCTTTGAAAAGTGTTTCGTGTATTATTACTTGAACAATTTACTAGTCTAGTAGTGGATGGGGCGATGCCAACTTAGCCATAATTTTGTTGAATTCAACACATTGTCTTTCTGGTTTGTCGGTGATACGTCTCACCGTTCAATACATTTATGGAAAGTACTAGCTCAACAATCTTCAGAAAATGCTTCAGTTGCCTTGCTAGGCATGATCCTGAATCCCATCTAGGCCTCGCTCTCGGCGAGGCTTCGGGTTTTCCTTTATGCCGATGATGTTGTAATGTTCGTAAACCCAAAAAAGGGTGCGGAAAATTGTGTGCTCCCTTGGCAGCGTGAGTGGTCAAATCATAAATCTCGAGAAGACCAAGATCACCGGTCGTTGATCTACAAAGCGGGAAAGTAGTTCATGGCCTAGCGGGGAAATAATCTTACTCATGCTGGGAGGGTGGTGCTGGCAAAGTCTGTTTTATTGACGGTGGCTGCATACCATCTCTACGTCATCGCTGCCCCGATGTGGCTGACTAAGAAGGTTGAACTATTGCTCTAGTGTTTTACTGAAAGGGCGATGATGCTAAGACTTAAGATAACAAATGGTGGTCGCTCGCTAGTAAACCGGAAGACGGTTTCCTCTGCCAAGCGATGGGGGAGTGGGGGCACTAGGGAGTGGACCTTTAGTGTTTTAACAGGGTCATTCGCTTGTGTTCGCTTTGGTTCCAGTGGAACGAGTCAGAGCGGCTAGGGTACAAGCCGCGAACGTTGTATCCGTGCTACACGCATCGGTGCCTCCCATTCTTTTTCTTCACTTAGAGATGTATTCGGGTCACATGCAATGAATTTGATGAGCCTTGGTTCGCCCGAGGCTTTAGGCCTAGGCTTTCTTTTTATATTTCTTTAGAAGGGCCTTGAGCCGTACCGGGGTCTTGGGTCTAGATTTCCTTTTTTTTCAATTGATGGGTTGTTGGACCGCTTCGGGGCCTTGGGCCCCGACTTTTCTCTAGTTTTTCTTTTTTCGGTAAGGATAGGATTTGAATGGCCTTGGGCCATTTTCGACCGAGCCTTGGGCAGCGGGTTTTTTCTTGTTAGTTGCCTTTCTCCTTGTTGATCTTACTTATGGTTTCGTTCTTTCACACGTTTTTGTGCTCCTTGGTACATGTAGTGACTCATGGAGCTTCTTCGGGTTTGTCTGAGAGGAAAGGCAATTCCGCACAGAAGATCCAGGAGCGGGAGAAGCTATCGTGTGATCCATCGAGGAAGTGCAAGAAGATTTGGAAAATGCAACTCCACGGTTGGATCTCCCTCGCTTATCCGAGACGTCCAAATGCTTTACGATCAGTTCATAAATTATCAAGAAATTTTCAAAGATCAATGCATTATCAATAATTTCTGGATTTATGTAATTTATTTTTTTGGATTCATGCACTAACAAGAAATTTCTGGACATGCATTAACAAAAAAATTAAAACCACACTTAACATTTTTTGTTTTATCAATACATCAATTAGTAGGAATAATATTGTTTGTTGGATGCAAAATAGACGGTCATGATAAACGGGGAAGATCCAACTAGTTGTGGAATCTCTGCGTTGAGAAGACTTCAAGGAAGCCATCGAGGAGTGGCAATGATAAATTTGGTGAACACAAATACAAAACAAATACATTCCTAGTGCTCGAGTAGTTCAATGGACCATATCTTAAGGTTGTGGGAAAGCAATATGGCGATGCAAATTTAGGCCGACATTTTCAAAAGCATTTAAATTTTTGGCCAGACAACATTGTCTTAGCGGCACTAAAAGACCTAGATTTAGCGCTTTAGCAGCTTTAAGTGGAGTTAGTAGGAGGATAAGCTCGATTAGCATAAAACTGCTTCGCTGTAGCACCAAGCTCCTCTAAACGCTGTAGCGAGCTCTAACTCGCTATTTAGAACTTTGATGCTAAGACATCAGTATAAAAAGATTGTACAATAGTTTTATTTTACAAGCATATTGCGGAGGCCTGTGGTATGCTCTTTCCCTATTTGCTATCTGAATAAGGTTTTCGGAAACGATGGGAAGTTTGATGTTGTGAGGTAATAGCCTAAACGAGAGTGATGTGAAACCCATGGATTTAAAATTCCGTAGCATGACTAATACGCATTGTATCTATATGTTTATCTCTCTCTTTTTTTTTAGATTTTTTCATTGCTTCTGTAGTGATGTTTTTTATGTTTAATGTAGTGCTCGTTGCCGGCGATCAGGTTGCGCCTTGTTACATTGATTTTGTAAGAGATGTTAAATCTTAAGAGGGTGGAGGATACTTTTCCAAATAATGAACCAAGTGGCTCGCTGAAAATCAGCGGTGTTTCACTAACTGGAGGAATAGACTGACAACTCACAAGCGGTGGGAATACATTGGCAGCACAAGCATGTTTTATTACAATTATTACTAAGCTAAGATTGTCCAAACAGCTACAGCCCAAAATAAAAGAAAATAATCCAGAATAAAAGATAAGAACCATGCCCCAAGTCCTAATTTAATTAGGAATGTGATGCAGATATTCGAAATAGACTTACATGTTAACACAGCAGCACCTGAAACTGCTAACATCCATCGTGTACGAGTGCATCAGGTTCCATATCTACAGTGTTGCAAGGTCGACCTGGAGTTTGAGCTTCTTAAACGACCTCTATGACAAGCGCAGATGCTCCACCCCCGCCGTTGCAGACACCAGCGACACCGATTTTGCCACCCTTCTCCCTGAGAACCTGTTGAACAAAAAGTATTGTTTCGTTTGATGTTACAAGATCTATTAGAAACGGGCACTGAAGACGCAGCGTCCTAAGATGGTGACAATATCTGAATAAGTGAGCAAAGGAAACAGGATACATATGCTGCAAACATTGTAAATGAAATCATGTAATATAACTTCCCCATATCATGCAAGACTCGATGTGAAAAATTGTATGGGTTATAGGTTTAACTCATTTCTGCAGATACCCAGATAGAGCAACTTGGATTACCACTTGCCATTTGTGATATTATGCAGATAAGATGTTAATTCCGCAGATGACATGTTTAGAACTTTTAAATATTATTACTGGGTTTCATTTTCATTTTTTACTCACGAAAAAAGCTTCTGCCAAAAACCAAGATCCATGCTTAAACAACACTGACACAGATGATCAGAACACAAAACGACAACTCGAGAAAGAACTTACGGCAAGAAGGGTGACCAAAATGCGAGCACCACTGCATCCAAGTGGGTGTCCTAAAGACACAGCTCCTCCATGTACATTAATCTTTTCCTGCAAGCACAGATGCGGTCAGCATGGGAAGTATTCCTAGTAATCTTGATTAACATTGCTGGCTAATATAAACAACAATAATCTAGATTTATTTTACAACACGAGTATTAACTTAGGTGCAAATACTTTTGGTTGAACAAAGGCACCACTTACTGAAGGAATGCCGAGAAGCTTTTGATTTGCTGTGCAACAGCCTGTTTTTAAAAGTAATAACATGTATCACTATAAATAATGTAATTAGTAAGTAGTAAAATAAACAACCAAGACATACCGAAAATGCTTCATTAATTTCATAAAAATCAACATGAGAAGACTCTAAGCCAGCATTCGCGAGAGCCTTCGGTATAGCAAGTGCTGGGGTAGTGGTAAACAGTTCAGGAGCCTGAATAACAACACGGCAGTTGCAAATATCATTCCGGAATTAAAAACTTGGTAGCAAATAAGCTTTATCAATTACAATTAAATATAACTATTCCAGGGAAGACAGATTCTTATGACCTTCCATAATTATATGCACTTGCCGATAAGAGTTTAATCTACCCGAACTAAGAAAGAAACATGTCCTGCAGCTTACTTGGGCTGCATCGGCAAATCCTTTGATCCTTGCGAGGACTTGCAATCCAAGTTCTTGAGCCTTCTTCCCACTCACCAATACTAATGCAGCAGCACCATCACTTTTCCACACAAAAGAAACAGATGTATTCAGTGCAGAAGCATCACATTCAGTGGATAAACAAACACCAGGAAATTGGGGGCAGCATTGGATAATGCTAGTTAATGGACAAAGGAAACCAGTAATTTTTTTATGAGAATAGTCCGCTTATCTTCATCAATAATGAAATATACAATAAAACATGCTTAAGCTTGTAGCATTCCTGTTCTCTAGTTGGACTCTATGGGCTTGTAGACAAACATTTCTAACATATCAATGCATGGAGATGCTATATTTGCATTTTCTTGAACAGTTCAATACAAATAATAATTTATCAAATTTTATTTAGAAATGCAAAATAAATTTATAATAAACATGATTAGCAATCCGTGAAAACAAAAGCATTGAATATGGCATTACAGAACACGGCAAGAAGAAAGAAAAACACATCTTTCAGAGCCCATGTAGTGGTCCAAATACTATACGCAACAGAAGTACTTCACAAGTCTTGTAAACAAAATAAATGACAAGCAGGTACCTTATACTAGAAGCATTTCCAGCAGTAACAGTACCAGCATTCTCCTTGAAACTAGGTCGAAGCTTCTTCAGTTTCACTGGGTCAAACTACGAGACACACAATACTCATATTACACAGTAGCACTATCACATAAAAATAAATGCAAAGCTACATATTTTCCTTGTTGCAAATAGCTATATGATGAGGATAAACTATCTGCATTTCTATCCAGAACATAGTATATACTGCCTAGTAATATTTGTTTAGCCTAGTACATGAAAGCACCAAATTAGGATTAGAGAGACACAAGTTGCTCAAAATAATTGTCTTGTTTTTGAAGGAGATACATCTACTTCTAACTGAAGGACATGGGATATAGCTTATTTGTACCATCTTTGCTATTTGAAAGAATTTACCTTGTCTAGGCTCTCATCTTTGTCAACAAGTACAGGAGGTTTTCCTCTACCAACAGGAACTTGAATCTGGATGATATGGATAGAACATTTAGGAAAACAAATAATGTAACAGTTACTAACTTTGTCAAAGAAGCAAAAAAATCACCGGAACAATCTCCCATGCAAAAGCACCACTGTCATGAGCAGCAATTCCACGCTCATTACTTTGAATAGCATAGGCATCCTGCATATGAATATATAAATTTAGATGTCATAAATAAGAAATATACAGATTGTATTGTAGAAAAAGAAAAAAAAGCGAATCTTAGAATTGTTTTGAAGACATCTGACAGGTTTAAGGCTGCTGTATGAAATTCCTAGATTAAGAAAATAAAAGGCTAAAGGGTGTACTCCCAAGCATTATGCGGAAGGGAATTTTAAGGCAGCACTTCCTCTACTATTTTATAGCAAAGAGGCTGATTCAAACCCAGGACCTCCAGGACACACGTCTTTGGAGACTCCTTTGTGTGTGTGTGTGTGTGTGTGCTTTTGCTATAGTTTCATATAGTCCTTTTGGCTGCTGGTTTTGTTCGGCTGCTTGGCCTTTGGTTTGGTACTTGGCATCTTCTTGACGCTTTCTCTAATAAAAAGTGACAAGTATTTTGACGCATTTTTGAGAAAAAATAAAGTAAATAACTGCTAATGATTAAGGTGCGAAAGTATATTTTCTCTAAATCTTTCAAGCAAGCAATCAAGAAAAAACAGAAAAATTATGTTCGAAGCAAACAATGACTGGCTCATTTACTCAACCTGCCCAAGAATCCCATGTGGAGCACCCCCACTAGAAATTTCAAGCCTAATAAGGCCCTAGCTGGTAGTATAAACTAATAGTGCAAAATAGACACTGACAGTAACGTAAAACTGCAGGCATTGGCCCATACCATACATGATAATGTATAAGAGGAAAAAAAGGTATAAAACAATCAACCTGTATGAAAATGGTGATAACTTTGTTGTAAAACCTCAAGATCATCTAGTTCAAGATTTGAGCCACAACTAAGATAAAATTAGAACAAACACACCTTTGAACTTGTAGAAGTAGTTGAATAAGACATCAAGGGCTTAATAGATGTAGCCCATCTTATCTTCACCTTCACCGTAGCTACTAGAGCTTGAGGAAGGCTCAGGAAGGTCCTTCCCGTGGCTCCTGTGCTTGCTGGATTGGGCAGCTTAGAGGGGCTGTGAGAGAATTCTAGTGGTATCTTCTTCCTTCTCTTGACAAGTCCCTAAAGGACACCCCTCTATTTATATGTATGCACAGTGCCATAGGGGACCCACCTGTAAGTTAGATAATCTGTGTGCCCCCAATCAGGGCACTGTAGCATGGCACTGTAGCACGACACCGTCTTATTGTAGCAGCCGTAATTGTTGACCTAGGTTTAGCCTAGATCAAAATATCCAACATTCTCCCCCTTGATCGTAAGGCTAAACTTTATAAGCCCACTTATCAATGAAATGGCATACGAGATAAAAGGATTACCGCGGTCAATTGTTTAGTACCACAGAAAACCAATTACTACAATATACCACCCATCTCAAAATGGAACTTCTTTAACTTATGAGCTCCATAAACTTAAACTTAAGTAAAAAACTTATGAGCTCATCTCTTTGTTGAAACTTATACAGAGGCAATAAATTACAACGGTCAATTAAGTACCGCTGAACTAATTGACTACAGTACATCATTCCAGCGAAGAAATGAAACCCTCTTTAGATTTGTGGGGAGATGGTGTTGCAATGGTCCCAAGAGTGCAATTTGTTCTCTCATGAATATGTATACTCATAATTATGCGCGCACTTGAGACGAGAACAATATGTTTTCAGAGTCATAATTAGTCCCTTAATAATAGGCTGCCACATAAACTTAATGCCAGCAACGTTAGAAGGCAAGCCTCTTAAATATGGTGCTCAGCTCTTAATACCTTAGTATAATGCTTATATACCAAGCACCCAAAAGTTACTTTATATGTGTTCAACCCTTATGTCGTAAATCTAATACTTATTTGTTGAATACCAAAACTTAATTCATCAAAGCCTTGAACATAATTGACTCTGTATTCAATCTTTCACAATGTTTTAGGTCTGGCAGGTGTTAAGGAGTATTAATATTGGTCTAGAAGTCAATATTAGACTAGATTTACTTTCGTGTCCCCCAAGTCATATGTACTATATATTGTGGCCATTGGCCGTTGCATATTCATATCATGGTATCAGAGCCCGGTTAGGGTTTCACAGACGCGCAACTCGTCCGTCTCTTCTAGTTTTTTTTTTACTTTTTCCAATCTCAATCATGGATTGTTCGAGCGCCAGATCGATCGAGCCTGCTGCTTCCGCGCTTCGACGCCTTTGGTTCCGCCTGTTCCCGGCCGCCAACTGGCCGCCGTTCCAGCCGCTGCCGTCCGCGGTCGTCACCGCCGTCGGGCATCCGCCGTCCCCCGCCACGTCCGTCCGCGGCTTGCGCCGCCGCCGTCCTCCGCCGTTGGGTCGCCGTCGTCCTGCTGCTCGTGTTCCGCCGCTGTCCTCTGCCGCCAGGTGTGCCGAGCTTCTCTGCTTCCGTCGAGGCGCGACCTCTAGACCGATCTGTTTCCGCACGGGCTGCGTTGACTTCGTTTGGCCCCGTTCCATTCGTGCCCGCGCGACTCTCCTAGCTGCTGCTCATGCGGCTTGCTTGGTGCACGTGGTGGTTTGATGGTGATCTGATGCTACGTGTTTGCCTGTTCCTATTCTAATACCTGAGATCTGATCGTGAGTTTTTCTTATTATTATTTAAAAAAAAAGCGTGATATGTCGTTGTCCAGCACCTTCCATTGGTGTTAGGTGATTTGTTTCCGCTGCGTCCACCAATTTCGCTGATATTTTGCGTTTCTTATGTCATGAGAGTCCACTATAACTTTATTTGTCAGCCTCTTTTCTCGGTCATGATCCTTTTGTAGGATTTTTGTGGCCTCTTTCTCTCGGTCCATTTGTGGCCTCTTCTCGGTCCTGGTCCTTCTGTAGGATTTTTGTGGCCTCCTCTTCTCGGTCCATTTGTGGCCTCTTCTTCTCGGTCCTTTTGTGGCCTCATTATCTCGGTCTGTTTGTGGCCTCATTATCTCGGTCCGTTTGTGGCCTCTTTTTCTCGGTCCTGTTGTGGCCTCATCTTCTCGGTCCTGGTCCTCTCTATAGGATTTTTGTGGCCTCCTTTCGCATTGTCATTGTTGATCTACGCACATTCTTTTGTCGTGGGCTTCTTATGCCATTGGCTTCTTGTGCTATGATCTGTTATGACATGCTCTACTTCTGATCGTCTATCGGTCTCCGTCGGTCTTCTATGATCAATTGTTTGGCTTGACTCCACAGGTTTTGAAGACTCTTCATGCTACGACGACACTCTCAAGACGCGGATTTTGGATTATCTTTTTATTTTCTAGTGTTACACTTCTTCAAATGCAATGCTATTGCATACACTTTGCATTTGAGGGGGGGTGTTAAGGAGTATTAGTATTGGTCTAGGAGTCCATATTAGACTAGATTTACTTTCGTGTCCCCCAAGTCATATGTACTATATATTGTGGCCATTGGCCCCCATGGAATACAAGTTGCATATTCATATCAGCAGGAACCTCTTTACATGCTACTTGAATTGACTGCACTCTTACATAATATGTCCCGGGATAAAATTTCTTAAGATAATCCCTTAATCTTAAATTGTTATGGATCAGGGACACAAATCCATATCTTAAAACATAGGGAACGAAACATGCCACAATTTAATTTGCATCTTAACGATGCCTTTAAGAATTTTGGTGAAGCCATTCCACAATATGGCTTCCCCTGCAAGAGTGAAACGTTTGTGGATAGAACTTAAAATGATTTTCACTACTTGCAGAATACCTTAAGAATCCACAACTTGGTGGTCATAATATTTCTTAAATGTGAGCATGTAATCCCTTAGTGTGATATATTATCACACAATTAATTTAGTGCTTGTGCCAACTAGGCAAAACTTTTCTTAAGTATTTTCCGGGAGGTCCAAACCCGGACTTACGTCTGCCAAGATATCCCGGACACAAGATCTTTAGGGCACATAATAACTTAAGCATTAGTGACAACATGAGGAAAAATTTATTGCCCCTTGAGGGAGTAAACATAAACTTTAGGGTGAACTTAATACTCCCTTTAATGGACCAATCTTAGTGAGTCTTAATTACTTAAAGTACATCACCAAGATGAACTTATCAACCCGAGAGAAAACTCCCGGGTCTTATGCAATATCCCTATTGATCATAATTAACATAAGACTTATTCATAAATTTTTTTGTTGAACTTTGTACCATTAAGACAATTGATCATCATCATTAATTCTTTATTTCATAAAGGAAGGCTTTCATCTCCAAAACTTTAGTTTGGTGATCATGTGCCACTTTTCTCACAAACTCCCAGTCATATCATTATATCAACAAGTCTTTCGTCAAGACCCGTTGCTTAAACTTTAGAGAGACCAATTGGGGAAAAATGGTCCATAATTTTGTCAAGGTGACCGTAGATGGCTCTACTCACGATATCCATGATGGAGTTCTTAATTGCCATGCAATATTTGACTGCTCTATCTTAAATTTCAACATCATACTTCATTTCAGAGTATCATAATTTTATTATCCTCCTTTAGTGATTAAGGAGATCTATTGTAGAGAGCAGAACCAAAAACTTGTATCTTACTTAAGAAACATGGCACAACCATTTAGCATTGAAAAACAATCTAATAATTCTTAGTCAAAATGATGCCCTTAGGAGATGGAGTCTTTAATAAATCTGACTAAAAGTGGTACTTAGCTCAAACTTGCTTAATATCAAACTTAAATACCTTATTGATGGAATCTAAACATACCTGATAAAATATTTCTTCCTAAGTTGAAAATCTTGGAGAAGTTCAATGCTCCCCCTCGAAATGTGGACTGAGCCATAGCTTAACATTTCGACAAACTTCCATAATAAATATTCCACCTTTAGTAGATAAGTCAATAAAATTTGTAGCACGAATCACATTATTGGAATGAAGAACTTAATTTAGGCTAATGGAAATCTTCCAGTAGCTTTAAACATTAGCCTCCCGTCCATCTTTAAAACTTCTCTTTAAAGCTTCCTTATTTATGAGGCCATAATAATAATATTATGCATATAGCATCTTTATCCAAAATGTTTACACACTTTCTTATGGATATAAAATCCTTTGAGCTTAATCACAGTCCACTTTTGTGTTTTATTGTAGATGACATAATAAAGCGAACTCAAAAGCTCCATAATTAAATCATGAGAATTTTTCATAATCAACATAATCTTATAGAATTTTGAGAAGCTTCTTCAAATTACTTCTCCATTAATGCTAGAAAAAATTTATTATGAGAGAACTAGGAATTATTTTCCTAGATCCTTACTGGCACACTCCCCCAGATTCTTACTGGGTTTTGCTCCCAATAAACATTAATAGACAAGAAATCCATTGGATTCTCATCAATACTCTAATAATCAAAATTTCTTTAATGAGAGCCCATTATTTTTGTATATACTTCATTACTTATGACCTCATGGAACAATAATATGTACATAAACTTAATTCATTTTCATAAGAAGCATTAAATCAGCCGAAAACATTATGGCTGAATTGAAAAAGATTAGCAATAGGGGTAAAAATCATCATCACAAATATTTTATAGTGATCATGCATAACATAATTCTTCATAGCACATAATTCCTCATGTAAACATTAATCTTTAGGGAATGACACATGTATCCAATCAACTTTGGTCAAAATGAATTCACGTGTCACAACCTATCCCAAAATAATCATTAAATCTCCAACCAAAATTTCCTTTGGTTCCATATTAATTGGAGATTACTTAATTAGGGATAACTTAATAATCATAAATGTTGAAAACTTCATCAGTTGATTGATCTGGGAATAAAACAGAGGCACTTAATAGCAGAAGCGTATTTTAAGACAATTGACGTCTTTTGCCTTAATTCCCTGAAGGTACTTAAATATTTGTGGCATATTGCATTATGTCCATAAGCCTTATTGATGAAAACTTTCCCAGATCATAAACTTATTTTGTTGACCTGATCCACATCAGCTTTGGCCAGAAATGGACGAGAACAACAAACTTTTGCGAGCAAGTATTTATTAATCAGCTTTGGCCAGAATAACAAATACATGTCACACTTTATAGCCTCTTAAACTTCTTTCACCGATCTAGCCCACATCAGCTTTGGCCAGAAATGGACAAGACCAGCAAAAATATTGTGATTAGATACTTATCAATCAGCTTTGGCCAGAATGACAAATATCAGTCACACTTGATTAAATCATGTCTCTATACACTTCTTTTATTGAACTAGTCCGTGAACCAGAACAATAAAATTTTGTAGTCATGTGCTCATCAATCAGCTTTGGCCAGAATGACAAACACAAACCACACTTTATTTAAATTAGAGAGACATAATAGAAACAACTTTATTGAACATGCATGGCTCAAGGACAAAAAACCTTATTGATGGGCAATTAAACATGGCAATCCATGGTTTAAAGAAATATAACCATGAAAAGTCAACTTTAGGTATATTAATACCCAAAACTTAAGTATAGCTCGGACAATAGGCCACTTAATTTGAATCCTCCCTCTTAATTTTTATCACATTATCATAATCCCTTTTCAGGGCATCATAATTTTTCAACACCTTCTTTAGGTGCTTTAGGAGGATCATGAAGGAGAGCACAATTAATATTCAACAAAAAACTAGAGTAATCTCTAGCTTCTCCTTCCATAAAACATAATTGCTATCATTCAATTGCCTTATGCCGTTAATTATTCCGGCAATAAGAGAAACATTAGGTGCTGCAAAAATGAATTGGATGCTTTAATAAGCATCAACATTATGAACTTTATTTACTGATCGAACCCAAAACAGCTACAGCCAGAGATGGGTAAGAATCAATAAAAAATTGTGGTCAAAATAACCACACTTAATTACATCCTCACATAAAAATACCTTTTTCATCAATCTGGCTCGCAACAGCTTTGGCCAGAAGCGAACCAGACCAACAAAAGGGTCATGGTCGAAATGCCCGCCAAACAGCTTTAGCCAGAATGACGGACATAAGCCATACTTAATTAGAGGATATACCAATTTTAATTTTGCAGCAGAAATATTATGACATCACGATAGCAACAATCATCATAATAATTCTAATGCCATAAAAGAATTTACTAAGCATAATAAAATTCATTAAAAGTAACTTAATATGGCACATAATTGCATGATGACAAAATAAAACACTAACGAATAATTTGGCTCATAATATCATAATATGTCAAAACATAAACATTATCCTTAAAGCCTTTTCAATTTAGCCCTCAAACTTAATTATTGTATAAAATTTAATCATTATCAGGAAAATATTTAGTATTTCCCTGAATTAATTCTGCCATAACAGAAAATTTAATCCCAAAAAACATAAGGTTATTATCATTATTATTATTATTATTATTTTCGGGCCATAAACCTTTGAGCTGGGATGAAACTGGCCCAGCCCAGCTTACTCCCCCAACTCCCTCCTGGGCCTCGGCCCATTGAACAGTGCTAGAGTGCTGCTAGCCGTCGGATGCTGATCCGACGGTCGAGAGCAGATGCGTCTGGTCAAGACCACCACGACAACGCCGCCCCCGTGGAACCCTAAACTCATTTGCTCTCCTCCCTTTCCTCTGCGTCTCCCGCAACGACGAGCGACCAGAGAGAGAGGCGGCGGCGAGCACTGCGCGACCATGAGAGAAGGCGTCGGCGTCCTCCAGGCCCTCTCGCCGGGGCTGCGTGCGGCTTTGGCCTGCGCGCACCTCCGTCGAGCAGCTCTGGACGGCGCCCTTCGCGAAACAAGCGTGCGCGTGCGGGCGTCCCCGCGACGACGACGGCTTGCTTTGCCAGGATCCGGCGCAGCGGCTGATCTCCAACAACGACAAGGCGCGAGAGGAGAGCAGCAGCCACCGGCCGGTACAGCGGATGGTGAGGTTGCTCGAGACGAGCCCGAGTGCACCCGCGAACATAAGAAGGTGGCTCCGACGCCGCCGTGGCCGGCGACGATGACAAGGTCCATAAGGTAATCATCCGCTGCCAATAATTTCACATTATTAGGGTTAGAGTTCCACCGAATTTGGGGATTTTCATAACTAGGGTTTCGGATTTTGGGGATTTCCCACTTAGGAATAGGATTTGGACGAGTCAAACTCGTTCCCTTTCCTCTTAATTACTTAACTCCGAAAACCCTACCTTGATTTGAGAAATTTCAGGGAATTCAGCATCCAGAGTTTCGGAATTCGGGGTGAATACTTCGTATTTGCATAAAACAATCCACCCCCTTTAATTTCTGGCTTAAACCGAAACCACAAACTCAAAAAGGAGGAAACATTAGGGTATAAAACAGAGGAATTTCTGTTCTTGGTTTTTAGAAATTGGGGATTTTTAATATGTGCATCAGTCCCCTTTAATTAACTGCATAACTGAAACCCTAGAACCTCAAAATTATCTGTTAGGGCCAGAAAACTTTAGTATTTAAGGGCTAAATAAAATTAGATCAAGCCAAGACAGGAAGAAAAGCTTGACACTTTAACATAAACTTGATAGATCAAACATGAACTTGAGCATAAGAGGGCTCAAACTTGAACCTAGGTGCTCTGATACCACTGTTGTAAAATCTCAAGATCATCTAGTTCAAGATTTGAGCCACAACTAAGATAAAATTAGAACAAACACACCTTTGAACTTGTAGAAGCAGTTGAATAAGACATCAAGGGCTTAATAGATGTAGCCCATCTTATCTTCACCTTCACCGTAGCTACTAGAGCTTGAGGAAGGCTCAGGAAGGTCCTTCCCGTGGCTCCTGTGCTTGCTGGATTGGGCAGCTTAGAGGGGCTGTGAGAGAATTCTAGTGGTCTCTTCTTCCTTCTCTTGACCAGTCCCTAAAGGACACCCCTATTTATATGTATGCACAGTGCCACAGGGGGACCCACCTGTAAGTTGGATAATTTGTGTGCCCCCAATCAGGGCACTGTAGCACGGCACCGTCTTACTGTAGCAGCCGTAATTGTTGACCTAGGTTTAGCCTAGATCAAAATATCCAACAAACTTAAGTGATCAGTTCACTCTGGAAAGACTAATACGATGTGCTCTTCTTTATTTATTGTAATATTCACCTCTACTTTCCCATGCATAACATCTAAGAAAGTACACACCGTTTTGGCGCAAGAAAAATATAACAAATACAACTATACAACTATATCAGAAGGTTATTATTTTAATTTGCATAAAATTACCTGGTCTTCCCTCGTCAGAGCATGCTTGTCAGCACAAAGCTCAGCACACACTCCCATGGCACAATCACTGTATACATCCCAAAGGCCATCCTTTAGCATACCATCAACAAGGCTGTCGTGCCCGAAACGAGATCCTTTTCTGCATTTGATTACACAAGGCAGTTTGTTGGCACCAATATGTAAAACCAATTAACAATGAAGTTTTAAATCCATTCAACCAAGAACATTTCACTGGCTACATTGTTCATTTACCTTAGAAAAGGTGTATGTATGAACCAATACGAAAGTACAGAAATATAAATCTACCCCTCAATTTTCATACAAAAAAAATTAATCGATATTTTGGCATTTATTCTTCCTGGTGTGCCTAGTTTATTCAGTAAATAGATTGTACTTCGGTTATGCACTACACAAAGATACAACCAGAAAAACACTCTGCTGACCTAGCTTCAGCAATGTATTTTGGAGCATTCGACATGCTTTCCATGCCACCTGCCACAACAATATCATTGATGCCCAGTTGAATTGACTGTGCAGCAAACATCGTCGCTGTAGATAAAAAGAAAAGGCAGGATCATGGTCGGTTTCACTTCTGGAAACTGAGTGCACAGATTATACAAACACGGTCACATCACATGATTTCTGACCTTTCATGCCCGACGCACAAACTTTGTTTGACTGTGGTGCAAATAACCGTATTGGGTATCCCAGCACCTAAAGCTGCTTGTCTCGCAGGAGCTTGCCCCAAGTTAGCACTCAACACATTGCCAAAGTATACCTCCTGCACAATGGATGGATCCACATTTGCTCTTTTCAGAGCAGCTGGTCACCCCAGTAATTATTTTAGTGCATGTTACCAAATCCAGCGAAATATACCTTCAGTGATACATAGACAGAAGATACTGAGATCACCTTCGATTGCGATAGAGCCAAGTTTCGTAGCAGGCAAGGAAGACAACCCACCAAGGAAACTACCGATAGGGTGCGTGCAACCCCAACAACACATACATCTGTCAGTGAGGAAGGATAAGTTACTAACTGAAGCATCTGCGAAAACATTTAGATGGCTAACTATACAGAGCACGTTTAAACTCTGAAGGCATGACAAAAAAAAGAGCACACAAGCCAACCACTAGATGCCAGAATACTGCTTATCGATGCTCCCTTAGTTGCAAATCTTAACCAATAAATAAATGGCTAACTATACGGAGCACGTTTAAACTCTGTAAGGCATGACCAAAAAATAAAGAGCGGACAAGCCAACCACTAGATGCCAGAATACTGCTTATCGATGCTCCCTTAGTTGCAAATCTTAACCAATAAATAAAAACATCTAGACAGGCTCCCCTAGTACAGTTGTGATGGCTAACTATACGGAGCACATTTAAACTCTGAAGGCATGACCAAAAAATAAAGAGCAGACAAGCCAACCACTAGATGCCAGAATACTGCTTATCCATACTCCCTTAGTTGCAAATCTTAACAAAAAAAAAAGAACAATCTGTTATCTGACATCATGTCACACTGGTAGTGAATCAGTTTCGTTTTAGTAACTTGTAATGCACCAACATCCAAGAAATAACCAAGCTGGTAGATCCAATTATGGAACTACCAATAGGCCATAGCCATAGGTGATGGATATTATCACACGAAGTTACTAAGCAAATCTACTGTATTACACAAGCAAGCCCACAACATAATATCAAATATGGCAAAAGGATGAAGAAATAAAAACACACAAAATTCAAGATCACAGGCAAGTATAAGAATTAATCAAACGACAACCTCGCTGCCTATCAACACGTTGGATCAAGATTTTGCTGAACCGAGTCAAAGTCACAATCTTTTCGACAGAAGGTGTTTTTTTTTAATCCAAACAGCAGGCGTTCTACTTTTGCATTATTAGAAGAGGAGAAAGACAGTACAACAATTCTACACCAACGTACTCCACACCTTCGACAGAAGGTGTTAAAGTAGTTACAAAATAACTAAGTCTGAAGTCTGAATTACGAACAGTGAGTAGCTCGTTGCCAACTTATACAAGTTCATATCATAACCCAGAGTACTCTCATAGCTTCTGCCTGGTTCAGAAAACAGCGAGCTGCGATATGGCACAGCAAGAAAATAGTACCTCTCGGTCCTATGTCGTCTGAACCCATGGCCGCTCCAGAGTCCAGCCCAACCTGCAACATTAGACAAGCAACCCAACATCAACAGGTGAACGAGGGCAAGATTCAATTCGATTCCGCAGGTGACAAGAAACAGAGCGAGAGAGATCATGCCTGAATTGGACCTGGCGGCGGTGGAGTGCTACAGGAGTAGGAGGGGTTTGGGAAGAAGTCAAGATCACGGGGATGGAGCGAGACGGACAAGATGACGAAGTGGCAGGGAGGTGGACTGGACTCCCCGCTTACGTTCGTTCCGCTATTATACAGGGAGCGGACCGTTGATGGTTGGGAGTCTAGATCTCATCTGCAGTCGACAGTGGCGGATCTAGAACAAAATTAGTGGGGTGCCAAGTTTAAAACTTCCCTATTATACTCAGCATTTAGCAACAATTAGTTTAAATAGTAGCAGCATTTAGCAAAAATAGTCCAAATATTAGTATGTAAATAAATTTCTACACATTTTAGGGGGTGCCATGGCACCCATGGCACCCATGCTGGATACGCCCCTGGCAGTCGACATCGCTGTAGTTGGAAGGATCATTTGGTAGGTGTCTTTGTGTTTCTCGAGTTTTCCTGTGATCTCATCTGCCTCCGTGGCCGCCGCTGTCTTCGCAGAGGCTGAAGTGTTCGTCGGCCGGCGGTGGCGATGGACTGCTACGGTGCCTCTCTCGCTGCTGCAGGATTTATTTTTAAAGCAGAGCACAGCCTTTGCCTCGTCACCAGTCACCACGGGAGGGTGAAATTTCACAAATTTAACCATTGGGTCAAACTTCAGCAAAAATTAACCTATTTTCGAATCTAATTCAAAAACTAACCCTTTTGCATAGCGCCCTACCACGGGTCGCTATGCTCAACACCATAGCGCCCTCCGATCAGTCGCTATAACCCTGCCAGCGTGGATCGGTGGGCCCAGGTGCTCGACCATAGCGACCTAAAATGAGGCGCTATGGCTCCACCATAGCGACCTGGTAGGCGGCGCTATCCTTTGCATTTTTAGACAGAGAGCAGTCCAGCCCGACGGGCCCCAAATTTCGCTAAGTCAAAGCATAGCGACTTGCTTCTCGTCGCTATCCCTCTACCATAGCGACTCGGGGCGCGTAGCTATGCTTCGAGACTTAAGGCCCAGCCGCCCGCCAGCCCCCGTGCCTCTCTCCTTTCTCTTCTCTTCCTCTGTTCCTGGAGAGGCCGGCGGCTCCCTCTCTCCTCCATACTCTAGATCTTCACCAAATCCGGACCAATCTGAAGGGGAGATCCGTGGATTTCGTCCCCATCTACTTCCTAAAGGTATTCTCCTCCTCTCCCCTCAATTTTCATCCATAAAATCCGGTCATTTATCCCTATTGTTACTAGAAACCCTAGTTCAATCTAGATTCCAAATTTGTTGTAGTATATGCTAAATAGTGGTAATTTGTGGAGGGGAAACCACTCTCCAATATGTATATGTGCTATTGGTAATTTGTTTGTTATTTATAGCATGTTTATTTTGTATACGTGACATAGCTATTTTCTCATATTTTAGCAATCCTATAGCATTTGATTATCTATAGCATGGTTTATGTAGCAATCATATTTTAGCAATCCTATAGCATGGTTTATGTAGTTTATCTATTGTTGGATATATCTTCATGTTTCATTCGTAATTTTAGGATTTACCTAAATATGCATGTAATTAGTTTGATTTTTTGCAAATATGTAGGATGGCACTACTCGATGAGTTGTATGATAAAAGGCATCGTGCCCGCATCATTACGGAGGGGGAGAAGGTAGCATATATTGTCCATATTGTTTCATACGTTTTGTTGTAATGAAATATATTGTCTAATATTGTTTTGTTGTTGTAGGTGTTAAAACCACTTCGTCTAAGGTCTCACGAGGTATCAGACCCCACGAAGATGCCATACGACGAGAGGTACACAAAGTACATCAGGAGGCTAAGACTCCTTCCGTTCATCCATCTTGTCTCCCGGTCGACAGTCAACATGAACCCTGCAGCCATCACCGCTCTTGTTGACCGGTGGAGGCCGGAGACACACAGTTTTCACCTCCGCACCGGGGAGATGACCGTGACTCTGCAGGATATGTCGATGATCCTGGCACTCCCTATCGATGGTACACCTGTGTGTTTCAGCACAGAATCAGATGGATGGAGAGCAAATATGGAAGGTATGATCGGGATGTCTCCTGCACTGAATGCCGACCCCAAAAAGAATAGAACACCAGCCGGGGCGACTTTTCGTTGGATCAGTACGCATTTTTCACATTGCCCCGAGGGTGCCAATGACGATGTGATTGAGCGGTACGCACGCGTATACGTGTGGTACGTGATCTCCCGTGCCCTGTTTGCTGACAGTAGTGGCAGGACCGCTCCGTGGATGTGGCTCAAGGCCCTAAGTAGTTGGGACTCAAATCTGAGTTGGGGTTCGGCGGCGCTGGCATATTTGTACCGTCAGGTAATACTTTTAATATCTACTTGCATGTAGCATCTCTCCAACAAGATTCTTACCGTAATGTTTGTGGCTCTATTTGCAGCTGGACGATGCGTGTCGCAGGATCGGTGATAAATGCGGAATAGGCGGGCCGTTGCTCCTACTTTCTGTGTGGATGTGGGAGCGCTTCCCTGTTGGAAGGCCAAGTCCTAACATACCAGCCTTGGGACGATAAGAGGGACCGCCTGCGTAGGGCTACTTGGGCGTATGCTTGGGATGTAGTTGAGGAGTACAACGGCGACACGGAGAAGGACTACGTGCGGTACACCAACGAGTTCGACGAGCTAACCCCTGAGCAGGTAATATTTGTGATGATATCTTGGACTTGTACTTTCATGTAGCATACTCCTCACCCTAATATTTCGCATTGTATCGTAGGTGACATGGCAGCCATATGGTTGGGGAGAGAATTGGGATACAATATGGAGTTTCAATTGAACCCTATGTGCATGGCGGAACAACATCTTTGGTTAATGATGACTCCAATGATATGCTTGTATGCCGTTGAGTATCACTTGCCGCAACGAGTGATGACCCAATTTGGGTTATTCCAGCTGACACCGCCAAAGTGGAAGGATACAAAGTTCGATCTTCACGAGTGAGAGTCTATCTTTTGCTTTCTTAGCTCGTGCCCCATGTTATTTAAGATTCTAATATTTTTCTATTTTTTGTGTGAAGGTTGGACAAAAAGAAGCATAAGAAGGACAAGAAATGGGACCGTAAACATAAGAAGTGGATCGAGAAGTGGGATGCACATTTGAAGCTAGCAAAGGAAAATGGTCTTCATCTAATCGACCATCCACCATACCATCAAGGTGCTTTCGACAACTATATTGCATGGTTTGTTGCTAATAGTCGTGTGGAGTTGTGTCCGCCGGCTTTTGACTCGGAGATATTGGAGAACCCAAATGCCGAGTATGATTTTTACCACGAGCGGTACAACCGACTCGTGAGAGAGGGCAACCAAACCAGATTTGCTCCATTGATCAACTTTATGGTAATTTTGTAGGACATTGTACCTATCCCATTATCAAATTCATCTCTCGCATATTTTGTAGCTCATTTTGTAATATGGAGTTCATGCTTATTTTGTAGCGCACGGAGATCGAGCAGTCCGCCAATGAAGCCGAGGAAGCAGTCGCGTACCCTCGCAGCAAGAAGGGTAACAACGCCCTTCGAGAGTTCGTGGAGGTATGTCGACGCCATGGTACCTACGGTGTACTTTTGATGTTATTCGGCTAATATTGTCATTACGTCAATGTCACAGCGTAGCGCCCATCGCTTACGTTCACTAGCTCTTTTGCTTGGTTGTCGCTCCACCGATGATTCCGTGCCTAGTGAGCCAATAACAAGTTCAACACCTATGTGCCGTGGTGCTTCCAGCTCTAACCCAGAATATAGCGAGGTACCCGTGATTCTTTTACCTCCGACCCACTAGGGTTTGTTCATCCAATCGTGCAAGCGATGGTGCTTATTGATCTAACATCTTGTTATTTTAGGTACCCGACAATGTAACCTTGGAAGAATATCAACAAAGCGTGCGGAACTTCAACCTAAGGGCAAGAAAGAATTTCGAACGTTTCACACCCAATCAATGGGTCAAGATGAACAAGGGGAAACAAGTGGAAGTTGAAGCCTCCTCTCCCGAGGCTTCCGACGTGCCGGAGGACGATTCCGCGGAGACAGCCCCTTCCGACTCCGTCGAGACAGCCCATTCCGAGTCCGAGGAGGAGCAGCCACCTCCGAGGCCGCAGAAGCTGACTGTGAGGAGGAATCTGAAAGCGCCTGCAATTGATGATGACAACGAGCCAACGAGGAGGGTGAGGATGAAAAGGGCGTCGAACAGGCCGGTGCCTAATGCGGCATTGAGGAGGTTGGCGAACGATGAAGATACGGAGGAGCCTGTTGTGCCTCCTCTTAGGAGGACGACGAGGAGGTTGAAGAAGTAGATGTGGTGACTTGCACTTGTCGTTTTAGTTGCGTCGTGCTAAAACCTTGTCTTTCTAGTTGGACTAATTATCGTCTAGGCGTGAGGTTGATCAAGAATTTGAACCATGTTGGACTTTTTATTTGTGTGTTGTGAACCATGTTGTCATATTTGTGTGCCGTGAAGAATTGTGCTGTGAACAATTTAGAATTTCTGCTGTGTGCTGTGTCTCTGTGTGCTGTGTGAAGAAGAAGTGCTGGAAGTAGATGTGTCAGTTTTGAAGAAGAGCATAGCGACGTAGCATAGGGCGCTATGCTCTCAGTATAGCGACTTGCGCCAGTCGCTATGCACTTCCTTAGCATTTTTGAGAGCGTTTCATCTACCAGCTCTCTGTCTGGAAGTTGCCCAGACTATAGCGACGTGATCTGGGGCGCTATGTTTCTTAGGATAGCGACTTACGACAGGTCGCTATCCTCTTCCTTAGCCGTTTTTGGAGCTCAGACGAGCAACCAGCTCTCTGTCTCGTCGGGTGCCATATAGCCCAGACCATAGCGACGTGCCCTGGGCGCTATGCTCTTAGTATAGCGACTTAGGAAGTCGCTATCCTCTTCCTTAGCCGTTTTTGGAGCTCAGACGAGCAACCAGCTCTCTGTCTCGTCGGGTGCCAAATAGCCCAGACCATAGCGACGTGCTCTGGGCGCTATGATCAACAGCATAGCGACCTATGTTGGGGCGCTATCCCCTTTGTCAGATTTAATCAAAACTGAATAAAATTTGCTTACAGTTGATCAAAATTGCACACAAAATCACAAGAACATAAAACACACTAAGTCCACAACAGGGTTCAGACAAACTAAATGTTCATGACATTACAAGGTTCCCGCAAATTAAATGCCCACGACATTACAAGGTTCACACAAACCCAAAGTCCACGACATTACATTGTCCCTACTGAGTAAGACGTGTATACTTGCCCTTGCGCCTCGCTGGGTCTGGTTCCGCTCGTTCCTCCTCTCGTGCACGGCGATCCCTCTCACGCCTTCTCGCATCCGCCTCCTCTCGTGCATGGCGAGTACTTCACCTTGTCCTCCCGCCTCCTCTCGTGCACGGCGACCCTCTCACGCCTTCTCGCATCCAACTCCTCTTGTGCTTCCCTCTCACGCCTTCTCGCATCCAACATCCCTTGTGCACGGCGAGCACCTTCAGGTTGAGCCTCCTCTCGTGCACGGCGAGCACCTTCACCTTGGCCTCCCGACCCCTCCCTTCCAAGTTCGGCCTCAAACGCCGCCCACGCCTCATGGTACCTTCCATCCTCTAACGCCCCTCCCTTGCACGTTCCGCCTCCCACGCCTCCCTTGCAACACGTGCCTTCTCAGTCTTCTCCCACCTCTCCATCTCGCGGAGCATCATTTCGTTCTTAGCCTCTAGTGCCTCAATTTTCGCTTGCTCATTCTCCTTCTGGCCCGCTCCTCTTCACGATCTTTCTCCCAGAATCGCTCCCACGCCTTGTCAGTCATATTTTTTACCTCCCACCGGTAGAGGCCATTTGCTCAAAGTCTATCCACCGGTAGTATTGGCAAATAGGGCGAGGTGACTGCAAACATAATAGCGAGTCAAAACATGCAACTAGATAAAGATAAATTCTTTACAAGAGAGGCGGAGGAGACATTTACCCGCATACGCTCAATAATATTTGTTTGCTTCGGCTTGCGTTTTGTTTCTTCGACTTGTTTTTTGTTGGCTTCGGCTTCTCCCAAGCATAGTTTGGGCACATCCAGAACCTCCTTCCTCTTCTATCGTCCCAATCGCTGGACTGCTTCTTCTTGCAAACGTCACCACACCAACAAGTCGGCGCATCGTGCCCGACTCGACTGGCAATGCTGTGTTGCCATGCCACCGCGACCCTTCAGTTGACAGTAAAATGGAACAATTGAAAATAAGAAATAACAACCAAATAAATTTCAGTCATACCAATCATCTACGTCTACCACCCTACCGCCACTACGCCTACCCCCTCGTAGCTCGTCAAACATTGATGTACGCCTACCGCCACCGTGACCGCCACGATAAGAATGACCATGTTGGCTACCACCATGGTGGCTTGTGCACCACTGCCACCGCCATGTTGAGAATGACCATGTTGGCTACCACCATGGTGGCTTGTGCTACACCGCCACCGCCATGTTCAGAATGACCATGGTGGCTTGTGCTACCACTGCCACCGCCATGTTGAGAATGATCATGGTGGCTTGTGCTACCACCGCCACCGCCATGTTAGGATGACCATGTTGGCTACCACCATGGTGGCTTGTGCTACCACCACCACCGCCATGTTGAGAATGACCATGCTGGCTTGTGCTACCACCGCCACTGCCATGTTGAGAATGATCATGGTGGCTTGTGCTACCACCGCCACCACCACCGCCACCATGTTGGACACCTTTCGATCTCTTGTTTCGACCACAGCCTCTAGCGTTGTGCCCACCACGATTGCATTCTCCACAACGGGCACTACCACGAGGCTCCTCAAAATGTTGGTTGCCCCATTCTCTCATGCCTCCAGCACCCCATGCATCCATGTCATTTCTAAAACGCTTTGTCTTCCGTCTTCCCCGTTTCGTTACCTTCAACCCCGGATCCGGCCATAGTTGAATACCATGATATTCCGGCCATTGTGATTGGTCATAGTAAGGTTCAAATTTACCCGCCCATGTCTCCATGGTAGCCTCGATCGAGTACTCGGACAACCTCACTGGATTGCTGTATCCCACTTTTCGAAGGCGTGCGGCCGTCCGCAAGTGCGAGCATGGGAGATGAAGCAATTGAGGCCTTTGGCATGAGCACTCACATTTCTTTAGGAGGACTTTGCACGCCCACCCTCCGTGTTGCACACCACCTAACGTGGTTCCTCCCGGCTCATTGACTTGGTAAATCCACTCATTGTTGTCAAAACATTGAGCCGTATTTGTGTCCGCCTTCCTGGACTGGTATAACATCCATTTGTCAACTTCAGGTGGATACTCGTACTTCTTATTTTTCTTGTTCTTCCCTTTCATCTGCTCATATGTTTCCTCGCTATATTTCTGAAAATATTCATTCAACTTGTCGAATGTGTATTGCACTATGGCTGTCATGGGCAATGCACGGACACCCTTGAGCACATTGTTGAAACACTCTGCCATGTTGCTTGTCATGTCACCGTACCTCCTACCGTCCGGGTTAAAAGCTTTAGCCCACTTGTGCCTCAATTCCTCATGCCTATGTAGGAATTCTTGACCCCCCGCCGATGTTGTGAGAATGAGCAATCGGTTGTACAATCTTGCAAAATGTCGCTCGGTGAAAGCGAGACAACAATCTTTTAGATCATCGGACAACTCCCTATTCCCACATGCCCTATAGAAGTTGGACACAAAATGCCTCATGCACCATCGATGGTGCAAAGGAGCATGTCTGGGAATATCAATATCCATCGCGTGGAGTATGCCATGGTGTCGGTCTGAGATAACACAAACCTCTCTTTCTGGCGCAAATACCTTGGTCCTCACTAGACCCATAAACCACTCCCAATTGTCATCGTTTTCCGCCGTAACCAAAGCAAAAGCCAACGACAACAACCGGTCATTGGCATCATGAGTTTGGCAACCAAAAGTGTGCCCCTGCACTGGCCGGTCAAGAAGGTGCCATCCACGGAAATAACCGGCCTACAATGCGTAAATGCATTTATGCATTGCTCGAAAGCCCAGAATGCACGGCCAAATACACGGACGGTTGCACCCTTGTAATCCCTCGTCTTTGGCCAAAGGGCTCCACCACAAAACACATGCCCGGATTTGTAGCGGCCATAGCTCCCAACATTCTAGGGAGTCGGTTGTATGCTTCCTCCAATCACCATACAACATCTTGAATGCGGCTTGCTTAGCCTTCCATGCCTTCCCATACTTCACCGATAACCAAAGATTTCTTCCACCGTGTCCATGACAGCCTTCACCGTAAAAGTCGGGAATGCCTCTATGGAATTGCAAAGCCTATAGCCAATGAACTCGGAGGTAAGTTGTCGATGACCGTGCTTCACATCCTTGCCATCGCCATCCTTGATACTACACATGTGAGTTGACACACATTTTTTTAGAATCCATTGAGGGCCCCCTTTCCATGGTCCTGCACGCACAATCCATGGACAACCCATTATGCGCGTCCTCCACTAAACCGTGTAACGTTTGTTCACGTCCGAGTGCACCACTTTGTACGGGCGAAGTACTTAAGCGCATACTCCTTTAGCCATGTCTTCAACTCCAACAAGCTTTCAAACTTCGCTCCCTCCGCAATACCATACTTCTTGGGATCATTATCCTTCTTCGAGATTGGCCTTGCTTCAAGCAATATACCCGAGCCACCATCAACCACGGCTTTCTCCGAGAGACTAAGATCTCGGAACAATGATACCCGATGATCCCGGCCCACAACCTTCTTAAATACTTCAGCTTCTTTAGCCGTGAACCCATCCTCATCAACATCTTCCTCGGGACCATCGTCATCCGAGTCCGATGCGTAGCATCGGTTATAGGGGATTTCAGGGTCCATGTCCTCATGCGCACAATATGCCTCCATGTCACCAATAGCATTGTTATGAAGTTCAACCTCCAACTCATCTCCTTCATAGTCATCACTCTCCTCCTCCCGTTCTTCATATTGGTCATTTCGAAACGGACTTGGGGGTTGGCTTCTTTCATGTTGGGTCATGTGAGGCGGATTCGACGTTGAGTCGTACACTTCATGGTTATGAGGTGGCTCTTTTTGAACCGGGCTACTAACTTCATGTTTGGAGCCACACCGGTTCAAGTCAAACGTCTTGGTGGCAAATAACTCGAGAGCCTTGTCTTGAGATGCCGCAACCGTCTCCTTATATACACTCCAACACAACTCGGAGTTGAGAGGCATGATCTTCCAACGCGAGTGCATTCCGAAACCAACATTATGCCTTCCCTCCAAACAAACTAAATCATTTGGTTCCGTCCAATTCAATGCAATCCTTACTTTCACAACAACCTCCACGTAGTTTGGGCTACGGTCAAACACCACCACTTTCTCTTCCGAGTCATGCTCGACATTGCCTTTCAAAAAGGTATCCTTGTCCACATGATGAACACTAACCATTCTCTCCATCTAAAAAATTATTTCAACAACACAAATGCATCAAATGGTACACAAGTAACAATAAGCTATGCATTTTCAAACAAATATAATAACACAATCTAGCTCATTATCTACTAACCCTAGCTAATAGCCCTCATTATCCACATACACCAAAAACCCTAACCCTAGCCTACCAATGAGCACGCTCAACTCTTCATAGCCATCATACTAACACCCATTGACCAATAATCAAGGAAAAACCCCAAATTTCACACCACACAAAATTTCTAGGGTTTTCAAGAAATACACAAATGGCACCAAATTGAAAGATTTTGATTGGACAAAAACATAGAGGATGGGGGAGATTACCTCTCTCCAAGATGGGGAGCCGAAATCCACAGCCAAATCGGACCAAAGAGAGGGGATTTGTGAGGGGGGTGAGAGTGGGGAGTGAGGAAGAAAGAGAGTGAGCTCGGGTTGGTGAAAGAGAGAAGGAATGGCACGGGCGCGGGTGGCTGCGCTATTTAAGTTGCGAAGCATGCATAGCGACGCACCCCGAATCGCTATGGTAGGGATAGCGACGAGAAGCGGTCGCTATGCTTTGACTTAGCGAAATTTGGGGCCCGTCAGGCTGGACTGCTCTCTGTCTAAAAATGCAAAGGATAGCGCCGCCTACCAGGTCGCTATGGTGGAGGCATAGCGCCTCATTTTAGGTCGCTATGGTCGAGCACCTGGGGCCCCACCGATCCACGCTGGCAGGGTTATAGCGACTGATCGGAGGGAGCTATGGTGTTGAGCATAGCGACCCGTGGTAGGGCGCTATGCAAAAGGGTTAGTTTTTGAATTAGATTCGAAAAGAGGTTATTTTTTGCTGAAGTTTGACCCAAGGGTTAAATTTGTGAAATTTCACCACGGGAGGAGTGCCATCCTTGTGAATGGGATTTTGACTGCAACATAGGCCTGCGCCAAGGTGATCGCCTCTCTCCCGACCTGTTTATCGTCGTCGTCAACGTCCTCCTTATAAAATTGTTGTGCTAGCCATTTATCATAAAAGTCCGAACTCATGAAAAGAGATTAGGCATTATATTTATATTCAACACTCCTTTAGCAAATAATCTACCACACTCGTTTAGCCTAGGCCATCTGCACTCCGAGCGTGCGTGTTTGGTTACCTAGCCATTTGCATGTGTGGCTCGCAGGAAGATCTGAATCACTTTGTGCATCCTATTTGGTTGTCCAAAAGGTGCTAGCCAGCCTCATTCATAGGAAGCCGGTTTTTTAAACACTGCGTTTGATATACAGTTGTATTTCATGTACTCTCACCTTTTATCTATGTGGTGAACTTATTTCACACTATCTCTACCGCCGGTGATGAACACGGTGGTGCGGCGGCGGAGGTTGCGATGAAGGTTAAAATCGCACGTACATCAAGCACATCCTAATAGCCGATGCAGTGACGATGAAGTTTATGGCTACGACTGAACACCAAGCACATTAGCTGCCGCGACGGCGGAATTCAAGTCGGCGGCGATCGGCAGTGACAGAGGTTGAACAAAGACGTGCACTAGCCACGGTCTAAACACGTACATGCATGAGTACAATCTATACTCATATATGACCGTTGAAACAGAAAAATTATAACACGAAAGTTGTGCAAAACGTCGAGATAAACCTGCTCGTCAAAAAGATATTTCAAACGGTCAACGGGGTGCGATGAATTTGACAATATTGCTCTAAATAATTATGAACATCGGTTCGAAATTGAGAAGTTACAGTCGACGAAACTTGAAACAGAGCACGGGAATGGAACCTCCTCGTCACAACATATTTTTTTGTTTACATTTTATCTTGACTCGAAGTATGCTTATGTAGATTAGAGAGCAGTAAATGGAACCCTCATTCGACCGTTTCTCTCCTCACACACACCCAACCCTGTTTTTAGGTTGGTGCCATGCAGATGTTGGAATTTTATGGGCCTTTGCCCATGGCCCAACTAAAATTTGTAAAATCTCATGGCCCATTTATATGGCTGGTTGGGGACTAAAATTTAGTCCCACATTGCTAGTTGGAGAGACAAACACCACCTTATAAGGTGGAGTGTTGAGACACTTGGTGTGCTTGAGTGAACAGAAGGCTCTCTCCCGCGCACTCCTCCTCCCCCCCGCCACCGCTCGTCTCGTCACGTCACGACGACACGCCGCGGGTTGCGGGAATCTCGCCGAGCTGAGCTTATATTTTTGCTGTTCGGGAAAATTAAACAAGTCATTTCCGATTCTTTTGGATCGTGGGGCTGTTACTGACTTGATCGTGCGGCTGCGCCCACGTCCTACCCGACCCGCACTATATATCCTGCTGAGCGAACCCTAGCCGCACACACGCAACACATTGTCGCTCACCGTCCTAGTTATAGAACCTTGCGTCGCCGTCTTCCAAGTCTTCTCCATCCCGTCTTCCGGCGTGTACCGGTTAAAGGGACAGTAGGCTTCCGGAACCCCGCCTCTTGTGATCCTGTACGGGAGAGGGGCGATCAGGTTTTTGGGAGCGCACTCGCGCAACTACTTGCTTTGAGTTCTTCCCCAACGACGACTTCTTCCCCGACATCGGCAGCCTCTTTATCGATGACTTGGGGACAACACGAACACCAAC
Source organism: Poa pratensis (assembly GCA_947311845.1). NCBI lineage: Eukaryota > Viridiplantae > Streptophyta > Magnoliopsida > Poales > Poaceae > Poa > Poa pratensis. The sequence goes on along the minus strand of CAMZMU010000077.1, from coordinate 16,389,077 downwards.
GCTTCCGCTTATGCTTCCGCTGCCGCTGCCGCCACACTGTATGATCTCCTAATCTTCCTACTACTACAATTTCTGCTAGTAGTATATGCTGTAGATTTGTTCTGTTTATCTACGACATTGGTAGATCGCATCTGTTTATCTATTGTACTGGTAGATCGCATGATTAGTTTAATTCTCATTATTCTAGTCATGTTCTGTTTACTGTTTTCACGAATTAAATCATATGCTAAATTGCTTATATATTCAACAATCCAAAAACCTGATTATAGGCAATTTGTATCACCTGGCTTTCTCGCGTCAACGAAGCCGTTTCCCTTTAAAGGGATGCTTTACAAACGGTGGCGCATGAGAGCAGTTTACTGGTTTCAGAACAGTAACTGCTATGCCGCCACCAAAGGCAAGCCTGAGGGCGAGCTTAATGCTGAACAATTGGAGGCATATGAGAGGCTCGATACTCTTTTCAAGAGTGCCCTCTCAGTATCCTTGACGACTCCATTGTGGACTCGTACATGTCGTTTGATAACGGAAGGATATGTGGGATGCGCTCGAGGCCAAATTTGGGGCCTCGGACGCTGGCAGCGAGTTGTACGTCATGGAGCAATTCTATGACTACAAGATGACTGATGAGCGCTCTGTTGTACAACAGGCTCATGAGATACAGTCACTCGCAAAAGAACTTGAGCATTTTAAGTGTAACCTGCGGACAAGTTTGTTGCCGGTGGCATTATCGCTAAGCTTCCATCTTCATGGAGCAACTTTGCTACTGCTCTGAAACACAAGAGGCAAGAGTTTTCCGTTTCGGATCTCATTGGGTCTCTTGACGGAAGAGAAGGCGAGAGCAAAGGACACTCGTGCTCGAGTTGCTGAGGCTGGTTCTAGTGCCCACATGGTACAGAAGAAGAATTTCAGCAGTCCCACAAGCCCAAATATAACAAGGGCAAATCTGAGGGCAAAGGCAAGTCTGATGATAGGCACAAGCCAAAACAGCCTACCAACTTCAAGAAGAACAACAATAAGCCGAGGAAGGGATCATGCCATGTTTGCGGTGATCCAACTCACTGGGCACCTCGCTGTCCCAACCGCCATGAGCTGCGCGGACTGGACAACAACGGCAAGACTGCCAATGTTGTCATTGGCGACACTGAGATGAAGGATTCTGGGTACGGTATATTTCCTACTTCCTTTCAGTTTGTCATTCTCCTGAATGGTTGATTGACACTGGTGCCAATGTACATGTTTGTGTGATGCTTCCATGTTTTCTTCTTACCAGTCACAGGGACTTCTCCCGTGCTGATGGGGAACGGGCACATGCTTCTGTTCGTGGTGTTGGCACGGTCGATCTGAAGTTTACTTCGGGAAGATCGTGCGCTGAAGAACGTGCATCATGTGCCCTCCATCAATAAAAATCTCGTCAGCGGATCTCTTCTATGTCGAGATGGTTATAAGTTGGTTTTCGAGTCCAATAAAGTTGTAATATCTAAGTATGGACAATTTGTTGGAAAAGGCTATGAGTGCGGAGGCTTGTTCCGCCTATCTTTGTCAGATTTTGCACTAAAGTTATTAATCATATTTGTCATGAGATTGAGTCCAATATTTGGCATTCACGACTTTGTCATATTAACTTTGGTTGCATGACGCGGCTAGCTAGTTTGGATTTAATTCCGAAATTCACTACTGTCAAAGGTTCCAAGTGTCAAGTGTGTGTGCAAGCTAAGCAACCTCGCAAGTCCCATAAGACTGCGGAGGCAAGAGACTTGGCACGCTGGAACTTATACATTCGATCTGTGAGATGAATGGCGTGTTGACAAAAGGCGGAAAGAAATATTTCATGACGCTTATTGATGACTCCACTAGATATTGTTATGTGTATCTTCTGAAATCAAAAGATGAGGCTTTAAACTTTTTAAAATCTATAAAGCTGAAGCAGAGAACCAACTTGATCGGAAAATTAAACGGCTAAGGTCTGATCGTGGTGGAGAGTATTTTTCCAATGAGTTTGATTCTTTTGTGCGGAACATGGTATAATCCATGAGAGGACGCCTCCCTACTCGCCTCAGTCAAATGGGTGGCCGAAAGAAAGAACCGAACTCTGATTTGGTTAACGCCATGTTAGACACTTCGGGTCTCTCCAAGGCATGGTGGGGGGAGGCTCTATTGACAGCTTGTCATGTCCTAAACCGAGTTCCCACAAAGAAGAAAACCGTTTCTCCATTTGAGGAATGGGAAAGGAAAAATACGAGACTCTCTTACTTACGTACTTGGGGTTGTTTGGCGAAAGTCAATATACCAATTCCCAAGAAGCGCAAGCTTGGACCAAAAACCGTGGATTGTGTTCTTCTGGGCTACGCTTTTCATAGCGTTGGTTATAGATTTTTGGTAGTAAAATCTGAGGTATCCGACGTTAACGTTGGTACGATTATGGAGTCGAAGGATGCGACTTTCTTTGAGGAAATCTTTCCGATGAAGGATATGCCTAGCTCATCAAATCAGGAGATACCTAATACATCTAGTCAGGAATTGGTTGATATTCCTGATCCTACCATTTCGATAGAACACACTGATAATCCTGTGGAGGATGACAATGAAGTTCCTGTTAGGAGCAAGAGACAGAGGACTGCAAAGTCCTTTGGTGATGATTTCATTGTGTACCTTGTGGATGACACACCCAGTACCATTTCAGAAGCCTATGCATCTCTTGATGCTGACTACTGGAAGGAAGCTGTCCGTAGCGAGATGGATTCCATCTTGGCTAACGGAACCTGGGAAGTCACTGATCGTCCTTATGGGTGTAAACCTGTAGGATGTAAGTGGGTGTTCAAGAAAAAGCTTAGGCCTGATGGTACTATTGAGAAGTACAAGGCGCGGCTTGTGGCCAAGGGTTATACCCAGAAAGAAGGTGAAGACTTCTTTGATACTTACTCACCTGTGGCTAGACTGACCACGATTCGTGTACTACTTTCGTTGGCTGCCTCGCATGGTCTTCTCGTTCATCAAATGGACGTTAAGACAGCTTTCCTAAATGGAGAGTTAGACGAGGAAATTTACATGGATCAGCCCGATGGTTTTGTAGTACCTGGTCAGGAAGCAAAGGTGTGCAAGTTGTTGAAGTCTTTATATGGCCTGAAGCAAGCTCCTAAGCAATGGCATGAAAAGTTTGAAAGAACTTTAACTGCTGCAGGTTTCATTGTAAACGAATCTGACAAGTGTGTACTATCGCTATGGTGGGGCGAGGGAGTTATTCTCTGTCTGTATGTCGATGACATACTGATCTTTGGAACCAACCTTGATTGATTAAGGAGGTTAAGGATTTCTTATCTCGCTGTTTTGAGATGAAGGATCTAGGAGTGCTGATGTTATCTTGAACATCAAGCTGCTGAGAGATGGTAATGGTGGGATTACACTGCTTCAGTCTCACTATGTGGAAAAGGTCTTGAGTCGCTTCGGGTATGACGACTCAAGCCTTCTCCGACACCATATGATCCTAGTGTGTTGCTTCGAAAGAATCAACAGAGTGCTAGAGATCAGCTGAGATATTCTCAGATTATTGGCTCGCTTATGTATTTGGCTTGTGCCACGAGGCCTGACATCTCTTTTGCTGTGAGCAAGTTGAGCCGGTTTGTTTCTAATCCGGGAGATGATCATTGGCATGCTCTTGAGAGAGTTATGCGTTATTTAAAAGGCACTGCGAGCTATGGAATTCACTACTCCGGGTATCCGAGGGTACTGGAGGGTTATAGTGATTCAAATGGATATCTGATGCTGATGAGATTAAGGCCACGAGTGGTTATGTGTTTACACTCGGTGGTGGCGCTGTTTCCTGGAAGTCTTGCAAGCAGACCATCTTAACGAGGTCAACTATGGAAGCAGAACTCACAGCGTTAGACACAGCCACTGTTGAAGCAGAGTGGCTTCGTGAGCTTTTGATGGACTTACCTGTGGTTGAAAAACCAATACCCGCTATCCTTATGAACTGTGATAATCAAACTGTGATAGTTAAGATTAAAAGTTCTAAGGATAATTTGAAGTCATCAAGGCATGTGAAGAGGAGATTGAAATCTGTCAGAAAATTGAAGAACTCCGGAGTTATTGCGTTGGATTATATCCAAACGTCTAAGAATTGGCAGATCCCTTCACAAAGGGTTTATCACGTAATGTGATAGATAGTGCATCGAGGGAGATGGGTTTGAGACCCACGGTATGAGTTGTCCACAGTGGTAAACCACTCTATGTGATCGGAGATCCCGTGAATTAGAGGAGAGTATCCACATTATTTTTTCCACTCCATGAAGATGCAATACTCTCCTGATCTGCATGGCAGGTTGAGATTTATCTTAATGTGTTCCAAGCGGCTTACTTTTATAAGCGGATATGTTATCCTGCAGAGCATCTCTTGAGGAATACACCTATATGAGTCTGACTATTAAACGTCGTAGTCTATGAGAGTTGGGTGCTCTCTAGTAAACTCATGAAAGGTCTTGGAGTATGACGCATAAGCTCCACCCGCGGGGAAGCCTTGCGGCAGCCCAGTATCGGTCAAGGGCTTGTGTGAAACTAGTTTGCAGCAAACTTATAGTTTAAGGCATAGTCCACTATCCAAGTTGTGATCTAGTGTAGCATAAGTTTCTAAGTGGAAGTTCAACTTAACAGACTCCACTAAGCACCGGTATATAAAACAATGTTTTGGAACTAAATGATGAGATGTGTGCCAATGAGACTTTTGTGGGGGATTGTTGGAATTTTATGGGCCTTTGCCCATGGCCCAACTAAAATTCCTAAAATCTCATGGCCCATTTATATGGATGGTTGGGGACTAAAGTTTAGTCCCACATTGCTAGTTGGAGGAGACAAACACCACCTTAAGGTGGAGTGTTGAGACACTTGGTGTGCTTGAGTGAACAGAAGGCTCTCTCCCGCGCACTCCTCCTCCTCCGTCGCCGCTCGCTTCGTCTCGTCACGTCACGACACGCTGCGGGTTGCGGGAATCTCTCGCCGAGCTGAGCTTATATTTTTGCTGTTTGGGAAAATTAAACAAGTCATTGATGATAATTAACGACGCGTTAATTACCTCAGCCGTTTCTGATTCTTTTGGATCGTGGGCTGTTACCGACTTGATCGTGCGGCTGCGCCCACGTCCTACCCGACCCGCACTATATATCCTGGCTGAGCGAACCCTAGCCGCACACACGCAACACATGGTCGCTCACCGTCCTAGTTCCAGAACCTTGCGCCGCCGTCTTCCAAGTCTTCTCCATCCCGTCTTCCGGCTGCACCAGTTGAAGGGACAGTAGGCCTCCGGAACCCCGCCTCTTGTTATCCTGTACGAGAGAGGGGCAATCAATTTTTGGGGAACGCACTCGCGTGACTACTGGCTTCGAGTTCTTCCCCAACGATGATTTCTTCCCCGACATCGGCAGCCTCTTCATCGACGACATGGGCGACAACACGAACGCCAACGCTTCCGCTTATGCTTCCGCTGCCGCTGCCGCCACACTGTATGATCTCCTAATCTTCCTACTACTACAATTTTTGCTAGTAGTATATGCTATAGATTTGTTCTATTTATCTACGCATTGGTAGATCACATCTGTTTATCTATTGTACTGATAGATCGCATGATTAGTTTAATTCTCATTATTCTAGTCATGTTTGTTTACTGTTTTCATGAATTAAATCATATGCTAAATTGCTTATATATTCAACAGCAGATATACCAAGCGGCCCACCCTATTAAACGGTACATCCATCCGACAGGGCTGTTTGAGGTGCATGCAGGTAACTAAACACTCACTTATTCTCGTTGGTGCTACAACCAATGTCGCTGTTGATGTTTGCGCTGAGAATCTCCAAAGTGAAAGGGAGTGATGTAGACGGTAGCAAGAATTTCACACGATTGAGAATCAAGGTTATCGGACAGGAATACCAAATTATCAACAAATTAATAGCACCTGCACACAAAACACCGAACTCTCCTATCCCCAACTTTCATGAAGGTTGTCAAGCTTCCCGTCTCACTAAAAACAATATTAATTAAACGCATAGTGTGGAAAATATGATGAAGAGCGACAAAAGTAAAAGTAGACCAATGAGTAAGCAATGGTGAAACTTGAATAGACGAGCTTGTAAACAATATAAATAAAATGGGCTAGCATCACTAGAGGTATCTCTCCATAAAAATAAACACTTTTGGTAAAGAAATTAGACTCGGCAATTGACAAGATAGTAAATAAGCAATTATGATAAATGAATGTCCATGTCATGTTCATGTAGGCATCACGTCGAACATATATAGACCGCCAAATACTCCAATTTGAGAGCGCTTCTATGCTTGATTGTCTAGGTATTAAGTTGAAAACAATAGAGTATTGTCTTAAGCAATATACATGATGTAAAAAATTGCATGGTTAGCAACCATTATTTTATCATTAGTGGTAACAACACAGCATCCCTACTTGCACGTTTATGTTACTCGAGCGCTGAAAAAGCAAGGTTGAACGCTATCGAGCGCTGACCAACTATTTATCAGTTTTCCTCTTTTTTCTCCAACTATAAGTCCCTCATTTGGCTCATAAATCTTTCACGAAGTTGCACGCACCAGGAAAACGAGGGCCTTCAAAATCATGACTACCAGCACAACTATGGGCTCCTTCATCTCTTCGCTGGCCTCTTTGTTGCCATCCTCCTTGTGAGTAACTGAAACGTAGAAGTTGTTGATATCCAACCTAAGCTTGAGTGTTGCGACACCATCACTGATCACGTGTTGTACTTTTAGTGTGAAAGGATCAGACCCCTTCATCCCTTTGGGTGGCACATCATCAATCTTGTATGTAAAGGCCCTTGTCAAGAATTGCCATTTTGGCATGGTGCAGTTAAAGACATACACCATTGTTTAACTGGGGACATGAGGGCGATTGCCCTCCCCCCCCCCCCCCCCCCCCCCCCCCCCCCACTAGGAATATGCAAGCTTTAGAAGTGTCGTTGCTCACTCTCTCAGCCATGCTCAACAGAGTAGTTATGTCTAGTGAGCCACAAGAATGTTGAGAATTTGGGCCACATCCATGATCTACACAAAAAAAAAAGGAAAATGTGGGGATCAAAAACAAGTTTTTATTTTTTTTTAGAGCCACAAATATGTCATCTTTACGATAGTCCAAAATTCTCAATATTCTCCAATGAAACTTTGCAAATCTGTATATCATATCCAAATACCAAAAAACAACAAATTTAAAATGTCCAAATACCATTTTTTTATTCCACTTACCAAAATATCGGGCTCCATGGAGCCTGGCTCCGAAACAACGCACTCCGATTCATCTCGGACAAATTTTCAACATCAGAGCAATTAATGTGCCATTGTATTATCTTCCATGTAATTTCTAGAGACCAGAATGCGACTACTTACAAACTACATGAAAATATCCAAATTTGACCTAAACTTAAAATCTCAGCACAAAATACACCGTTTCTGAAAAAATTCATGATCTTGCGTCTGTCCTAGGGCGACATGATTACATTGCATGACGTCATAGGGTAAGGCGTCATGGTCCGTATGGTGCCATATTGCCATAAGTCATCATAAGTCACGGGGCCATGCATACCAATACCATGAACTGGTTAGAAGGAGTTAGCAGACTAGTTAAGATATAAACACTGTGTGAGAGTAAGCGCTTTGTGTTGGTCCAAAACCAAAAACAAAATGCATGCTAGAACCGTATATGTGTTTGATGCAGTTTTAGGATCACCTAGTCTAGATCAATTACAGTAGTAGCTTTTCTCTGTGATGGATCTGACTTGACATTGTGAGAGAGGGAATCGGAGGCGATACCTTCGCTGTGACTCGACGTGCTGAGCCGGAGGCCATGGTGGTCGACAGCGTGGGCGTCGGAGAGGTGGCGGCGCAGTGGTGCTTCCCGTCAGCACTGTGCTAACCCTAATCGGAAGGGGTTGTCGGTGGGGTGGCAGGCAACACGGTGAACCTCGTACCCCGTGCCTTGACCCCCCACCTCTTTATAGCACATGTCACAGGGGCCCACCGTCATAAATAGAAAGGACGCCCCCGATTAGGGCGCAACCAAGGGGATCTGGATCCATTGGGATCCACGACCAGGAGATCAACCTAACATTCTCCCCCTTGATCTCAAGTTTTACTTTTAACTTTATACTTTGTGCTTTACTCGTTTCATCACGGATCAGTACATAGAGCATGTTTCATCGTCACAGCTCAACTGCCGATAGAATCAGACAGCTACAATATACGTCTCTGTTTTGAAACAAATCATGTTACTTTTGGGCCTCTTTATTGTCCGGAAATAATATAGACTATACCATAAAACCATGTCGACTATGTGTTTTCCAAAACACACTGGGCGGTAAGCCTTTAATTAGCAGATCTGCGAACACTTGTGTGTTTCTTTTATCTGTTCCTCTTATGCTCCAAGCATTTCAATATAATTCCGGACTTTCTCCTTTACAACGTATAACTCTGTGTCAAGGTGTTTGGCACCACACTTGACTCGTTGTCTTAGGAGTGAATTACTTAATGGTTATTGCTGTTGTCAACCATTATCAATTCCAGGTACAAGTTTCCTCAACCATTTTGCCTGTCCCCCAGCCTCATATCATGCTATAACATGTCTTTACATCACACTGATGTTAATCTTTCATTCTTTGGAGCTTTTCCACACAAAAACTCCAAATGTGAAATTTAGCGACAATTGTGGATTTCGCTATATATTTCACAAATTCTTTCTTTGTACTCACAACGTTTTGAGAGCACATTTATAGATCTATCTTTGTACTCACAACCTTTTGAGAGCACTCTGTTTCTTTAGCATTAGGCCGATATCTTTGATTCCATTCCAGTGATCTATATCTGGATTGGACATTGCCAAAACAACCGGGATACGTGAACTGTCAGGGTAATATTGAGTTTCCAACAGCTGAAGCATATGGTACCATATCCATTTGATCCGTTCTATGTTATCTCTTGGAACACTAAAGTTCCCAATTCCATTACCCTTGACAATAAGAACAGGCGTAGATTTTCTCGACATGCATGCTTTAGAGACTTCTTCTCAGCATGTCCATGCGATATTTCTAATACCCCTTTTCTTCTTTTCTTAGTAAATCTCGATACTTTTAACGACAGACACTCTACCGAGAATACTCTTTTGAGGACAAGAACTTCTTTTCTCTGCCGGTAGTAGATTGACATCACCACTAGCAAGTAGGATATCATCCACATACACAGGATTAGGGAATGAATTTCCCATTCTATAAGTTTGTAGAAAAAACGATTTTCCTCTCATTCTCTTTAACCCAAAATAACTTCTTATTCTAGAGACTTGCTCTAGTCCGTAAGATCCCTTGTGTTCTTTACTTTCATCCGATGTAACTCAGATCATTATGTGCCACTAGCACTTATTGTAATCTGTTTATTCTCTTAGCGCAAACTTTCGATTTAAAATCGCTTTTTACATATTTCCTTTGGCGTCACACTGGCGTTGTAGACCCTTTATAGCCTACTATTTTGGCTCCATTGGAAATTACTTATGAGTCCTAAACATCGTCGGGATTCACATAGTCTCTAATCATTAAGACAAGTAGACACTTGTCAAAATCGATTGAGCGCTGCTTATAATCTCTGTAAATGAGTGGGATCAACATTCATTTAAATTTCTCTGATATAGACTTTATAGTCATCTGTTTTTCTCATGTGTGGATGTTGTTGCTCTGTCATTGCCTAGAGGCAATTAATTCTGTAGTCTTCTTTCGCTATAGCTCTTACAAGGACCTAAATCACAAGATCGACGTTTGCTTGTTTATCTCTATTATAAAGCAACAAGCTCCCCCAGATAAAATCTATTCGAGCCTTAGGTATGTTCATACCATGCTCCCCCAGATTACTCCATTTTCTCCAAAATGGTGTATCCTTAATCCTTTTATTTGGGTTTATTCTGTTAACCTGTCAATCTGTCTTCTTTATGGCACTTTGAGTACCATCCTTAGTCTCCTTTTGGAGCTATAAAAGATACAGGAATAAATCTATCTCTTTACTTTAGGGGTATCATTATTATGACCGTCGTACTCCCCAGACGATCACAATTCATCATAGATCACTTAGATGCATAATATGCATCACATTATCTGAAGTATAGGGGAGTTTATTCTGTAACATTCTCTATCTCCCCCTCGAAATGTGGCAAGAACCTTTTTGCCACAATTTCGAAACTTTGAATATCTGCTTTATTCAATATGAAGTTATCTTTTAACGTATGGGTGTACTTTTTCCTCATTCCCTTTTCAAAACTCACAAGAGTTCTTTCTCAATGGTACTGCAAGTCACACTTGCATAACATTCTTATCTTTAGGTTCATTTGTAACTTTATTCTCTTTTGACTCATTAAGTGCTTTATAACTATGATACACAAGGTGTCCGTCGATATAAAAAACACATGAGTCATCACATCTTTCTCCTGTCATACAGAATAAGTCCTTTGTCAAAATTTTCTCCCGCCATGCGGGTATTTTCTCAGACTTTTCCCACCACGTGGGTATTATTATCGTCTTTTCCCGTCATGCGGGTAATTAAGAGACACAATTGGCTCTTTAGACTGCATATTCAGTCATCAAATTCAGAAATAAATCTGAATACTCTTTTATACACATGCTTAATCCAACGTTGGTCAAATTAAGCATTCATGTTGCTCGTTTAAATTTTTTCTTCATATAGAGTACATGAAAGAAATTCGTTAAACAAAACTCTGAATGATTTATTTTTTTCTGCATGGAGAGTACATAAAAGACATTTGTCAAACAAGACTCTCGATGATCTATTTGTATTCTTGGATTAACATCCAAGAATTCTTTTTCTTTTTTTGCAGTCATTCTTTAGAGAGAACATACTCTCTCACTTTATGACCTTTCTTGGTCATCTTTCGGGTCACAAGTACCCATTCTTTTGTTTCACGAATGAAAACATGAGAATCTTTGTCTGAGAAAAAAAATCAATAATAATAAACAATAATGAGCATAAAAATAACTTTAAAACTTTCTTCTATATTCTAAATCACCGTTGGGCAGAATTAGAATAAAACATCATCTTTCTGCACTAATTCTACATCACCGTTGGGCAGAAATAGAATCAATGCATAAAACTCATAAACAATATGATGATAATATTTCTATTGAAATAAAGAACTCTGTTTGGAAAATGACATTATCATCAACTTTATTTCAGCGGAAACATGAAATATACATATTTCTATAGTTCAAGAGCATTTCTTGATCTTTTATCTTTTCTCTGAAAATTGATCACTTTCATGCAAAATTATCAGAGATCTAGCCCTTTGACTATAGAACTCATATAATTATAGTACTGCTATCATCAACGTTGGTCAGAAAATAACAATACCATAATTAATCTGTTAACCAAGTATTTCTCTTTTTCCTCATATAATTATAGTACTGCTATCATCAACGTTGGTCAGAAAATAACAATACCATAATTAATCTGTTAAACAAGTATTTCTCTTTTCCTCCTCTCTAATTAAATTTTCCCGTTGGTTCCAATTTAATTAGAGGAGAGTCCTTTTACCTTACAGCAGAAACTATAAAATATTATCAGTATTTCACAAACATTGCACTGTTCAACGATTAACAAATCATGATTATGTTATTAACAACGTTGGTCGTAAAATAACAGGACCATAATTACCTTTAATATCACTTTAATCAAGCTTTTAATTCTCACTTTAAATCATGATAATGCTATTAACAATGTTGGTCAATTAACAACAGAATCATAATCATCATTAATATCACTTTATCATGCTTTTAATTCTCACTTTATTGCTTTTATGCAATTACTTTTAACTATTTTGCAGCGGAATAAATATGAATAAAAATCATAAACTTTATACTTTTCAGTAACATTTCTGTAACTTTTCTTCTAAACAAATACTTCGTTGGATCAATTTGAATAGAACTCAAAACCATATGAAATTTATCCAAAAAACGTAGACAAAAAAACATCAAAACTTTGCTCTGTTAAAAGAAAAAAAATAACAGAAAAAGCCTGTTCTGCGGCCCGGCCCACGGCCAGCCTCGGCTGTTCAGCGGCCGCATTATCTGACGCCCAAGGCGACACAGAAGCAGCCCACGGAGGCCCACGGCCCGCGTTCTGGCTAGTGTTTCCAGCGGACAATCCTGGCCGTCCATCTTGATCGGACGGCTGTCCGCGCATGTCGCTGGAACAAAACCAGCTCACTGCCTCCTCCCGTAAACCCTAGCCGCATTTCTTCTTTCCCTCTCTCTCGCACGAAAACGGCGGCGGAGCCGCGCTAGGGTTAGGGTTCCGGCGGGTTCCGGCGAGCCGGCGATGGCGGTATGCCCCTGCGCGGCGAGCTCCTCCCGTTTCTCTGTCCGCAACAACGGCGGTTGCCTGAGAGGGAGAAAGCTCCCGACGCCGGTGGCGTGCCGGCAACGGCGGCGTACCCACGACGGCGAGGCTCCCCTCCTTTCCCTTTTCTTTCCACCACCTCACGCCACCTAGCTGAGAGGAGGAGAGGACCCGACAGCCCCCTCTGCCCCCATCCCGCCGGTGACCGTATGGTCTGGTGGCGCCCCCGTTGGCCCAACGGCCGGCGACGAGCCTTTTGCCCCCAAAAGGGTCACTCCCTTTCGGCCGTGGTGGAGGCGCGGTGCCCCGTCCACTGCCCGTGTTCTTCCTCCGACCCTCGGCTTGCCGATGCGTGTCGGATGGAGAGGAACGGCGCGGCCTGCGGCGGCGCTGCTTTGCCGGCAAGCCCAAGGGCCTCCTCCGGCGAGTACTCTTTCCCTTTGCCCTTCCCCTTTTTCTCATTGGGTTAGGGTTTCGATTGGAGGGGATTTCTTTTGGGATGAACTCGGGAATTTCTTTTGATTTCTTTTCAATTCATTCTACCAAAAGGATCTAGGTCTAGATGTGCTCTGATACCAATGTTTGATGCAGTTTTAGGATCACCTAGTCTAGATCAATTACAGTAGTAGCTTTTCTCTGTGATGGATCTGACTTGACATTGTGAGAGAGGGAATCGGAGGCAATACCTTCGCTGTGACTCGACGTGCTCGAGCCGGAGGCCATGGTGGTCGACAGCGTGGGCGTCGGAGCGGTGGCGGCGTAGTGGTGCTTCCCGTGAGCGCTGTGCTAACCCTAATCGGAAGGGGTTGTCGGTGGGGTGGCAAGCAACACGGTGAACCTCGTACCCCGTGCCTTGACCCCCCACCTCTTTATATAGCACAGGTCACAGGGGCCCACCGTCCATAAATAGAAACGGACGCCCCCGATTAGGGCGCAACCAAGGGGATCTGGATCCGTTGGGATCCACGACCAGGAGATCAACCTAACAATTTGGTCCTTACTTCAGCGTACAAAAGTGCGTGAATTTCCAAATCTAGTGGAGATGGTTGCACGAGATTTATTTAACCGGTTTTGCTGGCGGTTTAGAAGTAGGATTATTATGTGGAAGTGTTTTTTTTTGCTCCCGAGCACGAGTGATTCTGGTGTTTAAAAAAATATTGACGAGTTTTAGAAAAAAATCTTGACATAGCCAATAATGTATCCCACAAACATGCAAAAAATCACTTTCAAATACTTTGTATTATGCGGTACACAAAAATAACAAAAACTGATAAATTTGGAGAGTTGAAAATAGGCATATTCAGACTCACATTTGTTTTTATTTTTGTATACCCCAAAATACAAAGTATTTGAAGTTAAAGTTTTGCACATTTGAGATATACACTATTGTCTACATCCGGGTTTATTTTTTCAATTTTTTTGAAACTGACACACATTTTTTTCAAAAAAAAAAATCAAAACACCAAGAGTGTCGGTGGGATTACCACCGGGTGGCCTCAGGACTTTGTGAGGTCACACCAGAGTAGTGAGGTCAGGCTGTTATAAACGATAGGCAATAAAACGATGAACAAAAGCAAGATCAAACCAACAGGACACACGATTTTAACGTGGAAAACCCTCCCAACAATGGGAGAGAAAAAACCACGGGCGCGAGCCAGCAAATCTTCACTATGATCGGGTGTGGTTACAAACGGGTGGGGATTTACAACTTGCGACTTACCCCAACCGGCGGCTTACAAGAGGTATATATATAACCCTAAGTCAGCTGCAGTCCGACTCAGCAACGATGCGTACGCCTCGGCCCAAGCCTGCGGTGACAGGCTTCCGCTCTGCTTCGAAGTTAGACTCTATCTTTATGTGAATTTGGATCACATCATAACACAAGCAAGCCGTACGGGCCGGGTTGGCGAGGCCTGCCCAGGTCTGCCGGCTGCCCGAGTCGGCCGATTCCCTCGGAGGCCGCAGGCCAAACAATAGGACGATATGGGCAGGGTGCCAAAGTCAAGAAGTGACGCCAAGCACAGTGTCCAGTACTCGTCGACCATGCCAACAAGACGTGAGGAGACGGCCATGCCGCTGACTATATGCCGTCATGCATAGTGATGCTACGGCGGTACATCGTGATCCTTCGCATGGCGTTATCAACACTGGTGCTACACTGTAGATGAACAGTCGGTGGGGCCCACCGGCTCCGCGGAGCCGCACAGTAGCCGGCCGATATGTAACCAGTTCACCAGACTATATAATGTGGACTGGAGACCCTAGAAGGGGGATGGCTGATTCTCCGACGAGAAGAACTTTTTTAGATAAAAGACTTTTATTACTTAAAAGGTTTAAGCATTACACCCGGCCTCTCCGACGAGAAGAACTACTCACACAGAGAGAGATCCATAGAAGACCGTATGGCACTGCCCTGCAACAAACCACGAGTCCACGACAAGGAGCATTGGAGCTCGGGAGCACGAAATATTCTCTCTTATCTTTGTTATGCCACTAGTCATGTAAACTCTTAAAAATGTTTAGTAAGATAACTGTGTCCATCAGTCAAGTCGATGCAGAGGCTCGGAGGCTTTGCCTCGTTTTCGAAAAAAAAAAGTCCCCCACGTGCTAAAGGAGCACCACGATGAACAGACTCCTCGTCAGCAGGCCGAGCACCTCCTTGCTGGGCACTGGTCTTCCGCCGATGCCCGATCCGTACGGCTACGGCCACTTAAAGCAACGAAGTCCAAAACGAAAAAGATTAATCGTGAGGAATGACATTTACAACTCCGGGATTTCCCACAAATACCGAACGAAACTATAGAGAAATCTCGCAAAGCATCAGAAATTGCACACTACTTGTTCTGTTAGGAACTGCCTGAAAACTTCAGATACATACCAGACAGTCACCACGGGCACACTCTCACACATGACACATGCAACAGCTCCCTACACCGTGGTCATCTTCTCATCTACCTGCAACTGCTAGAGCTGCGTCATTTGGCGTCGGCTTCGGTCCACTTGACGGTCACGAACAGCTCCCCCGACTCGACGTCGCGCAGCCGCAGCCGGGAGTCGAGCACGATCTCCCCGTCGGCGTACGTCACGAAGCTGTCGGAGAGGAGGCAGTTGTCGGCGCTGGGGGGCACCTTCCGGAGCTTGGTCTCTCCCGTCGTGAGCTTGAGCGCGCGCCGCAGCTTCGTCGCCGCTGCCACCGGCTGCAGGTCGAGGAAGGCGTTGCCCATCTTGTCGTCGGACTTGAACCGGTCCCGGTCAAACACCTCCTGGCAAGAGCAACGGAATCAGGCAGGGTTCTTCAGTTGATCAGGCCAGAGCAAGGTGTACTTTGCTAAGCAGTAAAACTGACAACCAGGTTTCATAAGCAATTTCGACTTAATTTCACTGCAAGTTATCTTACGTTTTTTAGGAAAGCAATCTACAGTGCCATGAATCGAAAATGATATATTGGGAAAACTATCTGCTCCACACTAAAAATGATATTTTGGGTAAAACTATCTGCTCAACAAGGACAGAACTAATGCAGAGTAGCAGGTGCTGATAAAATCTAGAGGATGAACAGTAGATCAACTTTCTCCTACATGCAAACATGCTGAAGTTCCCAAGGGCCTTTAGTCACCCTCGTTCCTACATTATCAAGACAACGATGCCTTTAGTTAGCCTCGAAGGCACGTTATCAAGACAACAGAGTAGTACTTGCCTGCCTCTTTGGAGACATCCCATAAAACGAGATACAACTTGTGCTGCATGCCAGTGCACCCAGTTCACCAGTTGGTTGCAGTCAATACACTGGGAGGCGCAAAGTGCAGCTTTGCGATAGGTAGGGTGTGCAATCAATTTGTCTTACAACTTCAGTTTTGTGACATTTGACAACAAACACATATAGTCCAATCAATTTTATTGTAAAAATTACAACAGCAGATAAAAAGACGCCATAGCTCAAAACTAGGGTCAAAACATATGTCTGTAAAGTCTCACTTATTAGTGGCGCAGGGCACAATTAAATTAAGGCCACATGCTATCTATTCTTTGACTGGAGCTCCAGTCTTCTTAAGACCACACTGGATTAACTTATGGGACTGGAGCAGTTATGCATCTGGTTGTTGAATGGTTGTTAATAAGCACTGGTCTGTTCATACTTCATGTTAGACATGTCTTATACAACCAATATATAGTACTCACTGAAGATACCCACGAAAGAGAAAGACTTACTGACATACAAGAAAATTCAAACGAATATTAATTGGTGTCAAGTACATTCACAAAAGCGTGAGGCTTATTCAGAGATGAAGCATATTTCAAGGATGCTGAAGGCATGTCAAACACAATCACATTAAGCACTCAGGTTCTTTTAATTCAAAAAGGAAATCGGGTTGACCTAGGAAACATGGTAACTTACAAATTTGATGATCCCGACAGGTTCCTTGATGGAGAAGACCATCTCTTCGTTCCAAACTGGATTGAGGCAACTGTTGATGACTTTTGTCTTTGCGCTCTGTGGGGTCCAAAATAACAAATGACGCAAAGGTGTTAAATGTGATAGAAGGAACTTCTCCACCCATAAATAAATGCACACTTGCTTGGCAGATTTCACGCGTACAAAATCAAATTACCAGGTCAAAGTGAGACTTTTATCAACATATAACACTGTGGAGTGTATGACCTAGAGATCATATCAGTTTTCATAACCAGCAGCAGTACATACTACATAGATACGATCATTCAGTTAGACCAATGCAACTGAGAATTTTTCTTGTTTCCTGACATCATTAAGTACACAATGCCAGAAATATAGTACCACGCTGTTGCTGTTGAACTCGTGGTGAAAATTAGAAATGTGTAGAGCTGTGGTCAAATCAATTATATTTGGTAAGAAAAAAGGAGACCCAAGTTGAAGTCAAATTGCTTTGGAGGTGAAGTAATAAACAACCGATCATCGATAAAGGACGAAGAAAATTCGCTCCAAGAAGGATTAGACAACCCAAAGGCGCTCCCACCGGCCAGCCACGAAGACAAAGAACACATTTTTTTAGATAAAGAAACAAACGCGGGAGTGGATTTGGCAGACAAGTTTGAAAAAAAAAGGTGAATGGGCTCCTTTATCTTTTTGACGAAATGTTCAGGCAGGCAAATCTGTGTAAAATGGGAAGCATTTTGCCTCTCCCTTCAAAGGAAGTTTACATAGGCTCGTCGTCACTGAAACTGAAAGGATGTATAATATTTGTTCATTTTGCGACTGAAAGCTGAAGATGCATCTAGAAACGGTTCAACACAACGGGTGCGCGGTTAAGAAATACGGAGTACATGGCTAGAGGCCAAAGTAATGTTCAAAGTAAGACTAAACCACGTGCTTGGACTAGCATCGATTCTCATTCGTGAAAGAGCTAGCCTGCCAGCCGAATCAAGCGAAACAGCAGCTAGCTAGGCACTGGACCAGCCACTCGACTGGACGCAGGCGACGGAGCGTGGTATTAGGCAGCCAGGCAGGGCTAAATGTAATCATCGGGGGGCAATTGAGGAGTCGATGTGCAGGCAGGCGGACGAACAATTAGACTGACTTACCCTGTCAGCGATGCGGACGACGACGTAGGGGTCGCTGGAGGTGAAGTCCCTGATGGCGAGGTTGGCCCCGTGCGCCACCACCACCTTGAGCACGCCGAGCCTCCCCTGCGCCGCGTCCTCCATCTTCCGGTCGATCCTCGCTTCGTCCCTGGAAGAAGAAGAATCAGTTAGCTTCAGCCGTGTTCAGTAATCAGGAGCACTGGAGAAGAATCGCCTAATCGTCAGCAAGCAAAGAGAGAGAGAAAGAGATTACCTTGGGTGGAGAGTCTGCGGTGCTTTCTTCGGCCGACGGTGCTCTCCCTGCTGGTGCTTGGAGGAGTGGTGAGGGCGATGATGATGCTCCTGTGCCTGTGGGGGAGGGGAAGGGGATTTAACGCAAGCTGGCGGTGGAGCCCGCCCGCGCGGAATGGACTCGGTCGGTCTCCTGTCCGTTTCACGCACCGGACGTACGTGGCGGGCTCGCTCCTCTGGGCCGGTCAAATCCGCGGGGCTGGGCTGGACTGGTCACGTCTCAGACCCAGTCCATCGCCAACACGATCGCGTCCACGCTCTCTCTCTCTCTCTGCGCACCGCGTTGCCTGCTGCTCACCATTCACCAAGCTCAAACATCTTTATCTAAAAAACCAAGCTCAAACATAACGCGGGGCTCTTTTTTTTTCCTACAGCAGATTTTTAAACCCCATATACGTGAATCTGCTTTCTAAAATCTATACTTACTATTATTATTATTAAAAGAGCAAACACCTTCGAGATACATTAAATTTGTGCCGTTCAATAACCCGATCAACGATCTAGATCGCTCTAATGTTTGACAACTCAACCCACCTTTTCAACTTCGTGGTAATTACATGAGTTGCCACAGCAAAAATAAAAACGATTCGTTCCCGTCCATGGCGCTGGCGCAGTTCCCATCCGAATCGGTCCGGCGACCGGCCAACCGCGACTGCAAGTACTGCGGCGGGGCGCAGGAGAAGTCTGGGGGTGGAGGAGAGGGGAAGGTGGGGAGGAAGTTGTGGCCTCGCGAGGAAACCAATGAGGAAGAAGAAGAACCGACGCCGAGCCTCGCCGCCGTGCCCCGTGAGCCCCCTTGATCCCCGGCCCGAGCTCCCCTGATCCCCGCCCCGAGCTCCCTTCCACGCCGCCGCGACCTGCCTGGGGCGTCGTCGGGAACACGCCTTCTTCCCCGAGGAATCCAGACTCCACTCGATTTCAGACAAAGACGACGACGGAGAAAATACGGTGGTGAAGTAGTACTTGTGTACAAATTCGGCCGGAGGGGAGCTGAGGTCGGGGAGGCGGAAGGAGTAGGGGAGACCCGCGGCGTCGGGGTGGCCGGCCGGAGGGGATGGGATTGAAGTCCGGCGGCGCTACATCGGCGGCAGCACTGAACGGCGCGTTCCCCTCTGTGCCTCCGTCCTTTGAGCTTCGTATGTCGCCGTTCAGGCTGCCGGACACAACCGCACCGAGGTGGGGCAGAAGCTGGGCGGGGAGGAGCTCCATGGCGGCGCGGAGGGTGGAGCTAGAGAGAAAAAAGGCGGCCGGCTGCCGGAGGGCGGGGACTGGGATCTCTTCGCGAGCGCGTTGCTGCCGAGGTCGACCTTCCGGAGCTGGCGCGAGGTGAGGAACTCCGGGGGCACGGCTCCCGTGAGGTTGTTGCGGGCCAGGACGAGGTGAACACGCCGGATCATGCCGCGAGCGCGGCGGGGACGGCGCCGGCGAAATCGTTCCCGCTGAGGTTGAGAGCGGAGAGCGCCGAAGGGCGCGCAGAGAAGCGGCGCGGAGGCGTAGAGCGCGCCCGAGAGCCGAGAGGTTGACCTCGGTGACGGCGCCGGCCGCGGTGCACGTGACGCCACGGAATGCGCAGTGCGGGGAGCTGCCGTCGGCCGCGCATCGGCCTCCATAAATCAGACCACCTCGCGTTGCTGCCGCTGCCTCCTCCGCCGTCCTGCTCGACGCCGGGTGAAGCAGGGCAGTGCCGACCTGTATCTGACAAAGGAATATCCATTGACGTTGATCAAGTGCAATCTGGAAGGCCTACCCTCTAATTTGCACACGGTTCGGTCTTGGCTTGGTCTATCTGCAAGACCAAATCATGTGTGTATTCTCCGGACAACAAGTACCTTGTCAGAGTTGAATTGTTGCCACATTTTCCTGAAGATCCTCTCTGCAAATTGAGTTCTACAGGTTATCAAGGTGGTAGTGTGAACTGCTATTTTGTACAGACATCTGAGCAAGAGAAACGTTTGCTTTATTCTACAGATGGACAAGTACCTCATTTGATGTTGCAGTCGAAAGGAGCTGAGATGCATCAACTTATTACACAGCCTGGAAAGAATTTGCTGTTGTTAACAGCCAAAGCCCCCATGGTTGTCTATTCTAACACAAGTTCACACGGTTTTTGAGGAAAGAAAAGTGCACCCACACGAGGATGTGATGCCACTGAATTTGTTTTTCACCCTTGCTGCTCTGGAACGGTATGTGCGGCAACTAATTGCTGATTCTTTATTGAGAATTTTGAGTCAAGAGGAGCAGTACTCTAGCTGTAACATGCTCCTGTCTGAAGCCAAACTACAAGTAGTGGACACTGGTGGCACTCTTATAGATCATCCAAATAGGCTGGGTTCTGACATGCTCCATTATCTCAATATATACAGAGATATAAATGTGAGATCTAATCTTGTCATTTAGAAATTTTGATGTGACCACAGGAATGCCCTTCTTTCTAATACAGAGATATAAAAGTGCGTTGTGAAGAAGCTTGTAATCTGGAAGCTGTTATGTCGGTGCGAGTTTGTATCTCATTGCCAATTTATATTGTTTTCTTTGTTGACATCATATAACTCTTTCCCTCGGCACCCTACTGATTGGATCTATAATACTTATGTAAAATTACTCTCATTTGGAATCACTTCCAAGCCGCATCGGCTTTCTGAATCTCTGCCTGAAACCATTGGCTGGCGCAGTAATGTGACCACCTTATGTTCTGCAATTGGATTATTGCTCTCATTATGTAGAAAATAGGGTACATTCCTTTGTCACAGGAGTACAAATGAGCGCTCACATATATTATATGATCTATAGTTTGTTTCCTCAAAATAGTGCTAACATCATATGGCATTTTTTCTTTTTAAACATGTGCCTTGTAGAGACGTGCGTTGCACGTGCAAATTTACTAGTTAAGTAAAAACGAGAACTTGCCTGTGGCGAGGGTGGTTGTACCCCCAACCCAGCAGAGTTCAAACCCCAGGTTTGACGCTGGTGTTTCTCATTTAAGGCGGAATATTCTTCAGTGGGAGGCGACGTTCCTGTCGACAGTGAGGCGCCGACTCGGTCTCTCGGAGGTGCTCATAGGGGTAGAGTGTACGTGCGTGTGTTCACAGGGGTGAGTGCGTGCGTGTGTATATTAGCGCCTGCGTTGTACTGTGTTTCAAAAAAAATTAAGTAAAACATGTATTTAGACGTACGAACAAAAATCACACAATCTGAACCTTTCAAATATCTGGGTTTACTAGGTTTTTCTTAGATCGTAGCTGGCTAGCACATACAGTAACAAATGGACATCAACATAAAACATACTCAATGGGCAGACATATAGGTACGGTAATGCTTATGAACATTGTAATGTGCTTTGAACTTACTAAAGTTAGAATGTGTTGTGAACTTGTAAAGATATGAATGTTTTGTGAACTTGTAATGTATGGTATCCGTATTTTTGCATTTGTGAAAAGACTATTTGTTCCATGTGCTGCTTATATTTGTCTAAGAAATCTTAGTTCCCTTGGGCTTCGACGGATTTTGGTATGGTATCCGCCATTTTCCCGCAGATCTGGTGCCCATGCCGCCGAAGAAGTTCACAGGCTCTCGAAGCACCGCCGTCCCGGCGCCGCCGAAGAAGCGGAAGCCGAGGGCGTCGATGAAGTGGTCGCCGGGCTTGACCAACACCGAGTGGGACCTCGACGTGAAGCGCAGGGCCGGCGAGAACGCCGGCCGCTGGCAGAGAGAAGCGAATCTCAAGGCCAGGCGCGAGGAGGAGCCGACGCCGGCCAAGGAGAGGAGCGCGCTGGTGGTGAAGAGACCTGCGAAAACGCCTCATCCTAGCCAGTACGGTAGGTGGGGCTGCCAAGCATGTGTCGCCTCCCCGACGAAGTTCTCGCCGTCTCCGTTGCCACGCTGGAGCACCAGTCGCTACTCGTCGTCGCCTGAGCACTACCCCGATGTTGATCCGCACGGTGGGTTCAACTTCAACCCCAACATCGCATTTCCACACTTCCCTCCCCCGCATGCACCATGTTCCTTCGGCGCCGACATCAACATGGCGTATGGAGGGTCACCAAACTACTCAAGCTCGTCGGTGCTGCGCCGTGTCCCACTCCCCTTCAGCCCGAGCCACGACGTCCGTAGCGTGTTCGGCGTCCTGGACGAGCTCATCGCAACCGGCTCCATGGCGTCAGCGTCTTGTCATGGGTTCTTCTCTTCACGCAAGCTAGCAGCATGGAGTCGCAGCAGCAGACATGCGGCATGGAGTCGTAGCAGCAGACCGGCGACTACCAGGAGCAAGCCAAGCCCGAAGCCGAGTCAGAGGAAGGCGAAGCCATAGAGGAAGAACCGGCAGCCAAATGGAAGAAGACGAAGAAGAAGAAGAAGAAGAAGAAGAAGAAGAAGAAGAAGAAGAAGAAGAAGAAGAAGAAGAAGAAGAAGAAAAAGAAGAACAAGAGAGTGCCTCGCCGAAGCCTGGAAGACCGTGAGCATGGACGTGATCACTGGCGTGAATCAAAATTCCGATACCTAATGGAACAGGGTGAAGACTTCGTACGACGAGCGTCTTCTAATTGATTCCGAGTTCATCATGATCACCATGGAGCGCGACGAGAAGTCCATGGCCAACCATTTGGGGAACATCCAACAAGGTTGCAACATGTGGCATGGGATTCAAGAGGAAGTCCAAGCTCGCCCGGAGAGCGGCGCAAATCTCGAGCGGATGGTGAGTTCACTTTCGCCTATTTCTTCCCTTTGTTGTTCTTCTTGTTCGCCGACATTTTGTTTTCCAGATGGTCCGGACGATCGAAGCGTACCGCAACGACAACGACTAGGCCGAGTTCAAGTTCATGCACGTCTTCACAAGGATGGAATCGTGCGAGAAGTGGGCGGAAGTCCGGCTGAGTCTCGCCAAGAGCAAGGACGGTGCATTCCTCCCCCGACGTGACGGCCACTGCAGCGGCAGAAGGGCGGTCTGTTGGCCACAAGAAAGCCAAGGCAGCCAGGGACTCGGCGCCCGCCGCCGAAAGGCTACAGTCGTCGATCGAGTAATGCTTCACCGACGCCAAGAGACACGCCATCATAAGGGAGGAGAAGTCCGAGGCGAAGTGGAAGGTGATGCTGGCAAAACAGGACGTCAAGCTCGACCTTCTGAAGACCAACGTCGCGACCAAGAAGAGGAACACCGACCTCATGTTTTTGATGGGAGGCGACCTGGCGACGATGGAAGACGAGGTGAAGGCGTGGTTCATGGCGAAGCATCGCGCGATCTTGGACCAGGTGCGAGCACCGGTGGCGAACCCACCACCAGAACAGAATTCCGGCACTACGGCCACTCCTGCACCACCGAGCTCTACGGCTACGACCAACACGCCGAGATCTACCACCGCGGAAGCCGAGGGCACAAGTCCATCGACCACACCATTGCCGACCTCTGCCCCAACTACATCGACCGCACCATCGCCGAGTTATGCGGAAGAGGCTGCGGAGGAGGCGTCTTCGACCATTTGATTTGCACATCTATGTGTCGCTGAATGTGGCTATTTTGATGCGATCGCCGAATTGTGGCTGTGTTGATTCGATTGTCGAACTGTGCCTGTTTTGATCGCCGATACTGTCGAATACTTGCTGTTTTTTGGAGCGGGAAAAGGAACTTTAAAATTTGCTCGATTTCTTGTGCGATTGGGGGCCGAAACCTGGGGTGCGGCTGGAAACTTCATCCCCCCAGGTCTCAGATAGCGCCGGCGGAAGCACCGAAAGGCAACGCTGGATACGCTAGTGCGGGGGGGGGGGGCGAACGGCTCGAGATGCCCTAACATTTGGGCTCTGTTGACGGTTGTCCACGAAGAGGGAAACGAGAAGGTCTCGCTCAGCTCGGGTGGGCTGGCAGCTGAGCTGCTAGGCTGGGCCAAGACCCGAGAGGTAAATAGAAGGAGAAGAGAAGAAAAAGAGAATGAAATGGAGTGGGCTAGCTCTGGTGGACTTTGTTGATGGGAAACGAGAAGGTCTCGCTCAGCTCGGGTGGGCTGGCAGCTAGGCTGCTAGGCTGGGCCAAGACCCGAGAGGTAAATAGAAGGAGAAGAGAAGAAAAAGAGAATGAAATGGAGTGGGCTAGCTCGGGTGGACTTTGTTGATGGGAAACGAGAAGGTCTCGTTCAGCTCGGGTGGGCTGGCAGCTGGGCTGCTAGGTTGGGCCAATTTATTCTCTGGGGGTATCTCTGACATGGATCAATCCGGCTAGTTCAGGGTGGCCCACAGTGGTGGTGAAGGCTTTGGCCTGCCGGGCGGCCCAGATAGCTGGCATACAAGGTAGGCGGAGGATGGCAAGACGGAGGCCCAAGACTGAAGCCCATGACGCCACCAAGATCAAGACGGAAGGCGGTGACTTGCCGGATAGGTTTAGGACTCTGTAGTCTTGACGGACACGTTTGTCCCTTGTAACCCTAGGTCCGGCCGCCTATATAAGCCAGACCTCGGGACACCTTTAGGGCATACTTTTATACACTCATCATACTCTCACGCTCATTGTAACCCGATCAAGGCTATTGCCATTATAGTGAGTTATAGCAGCACGTAGGGTCTCGCCACCGCTGCGAGATCCGAAGCTGGGTAAGCTACCTTGTTCGATCCCGACCTCGACGACGTCCACCTTCTACCCCATGATTCACCCTCGGCTAGAGGACCCCCGTCTCCTATCAACGATGTCGATACGACAACAGTTGGCGCCCACTGTGGGGCCTAAGGCGGTAAGCGTCACGTTCCACGCGGGAACCCTAGGCGGCATCGGCGAAACCATCGCAGTCGGCCGCGCCATGCGCTATGGCAACAATCACTACATCAGTTGCGATGAGTCCTACATCCCCGTAGACGACTACATTGTCGGATGTGGGGTTGTGCCATTTGGCAGCATCGATGTATTCATCGGCTACACATCTGAGGCGTATGGGTTGCCGCGAATTTATTCGCCATCCCACCCGCCCTACAATGAGGAAGCTTACACTCAAGACGGATCTGAGTCCGCCTCCTCCCAGGAGTCAGCAGATTCAGATCTACACTTTGTCAGCATGACAGGACTGGGATCTGACTCCCAGCCTGATAGCAATGATCTCGAATCAATCCTCCCTGCGTTGCAGGATGAGGCTATGTCGGATGCCGGATCCAGATCTACTGTTCACGTCAACGTAGACTCTGATTCCGAAGAAGATTCTGCAAGCATGTTCGAGCAATGGATCAAAAGGTGTTTCAATGCACCCAAACCTCCGCCTTCCGAGGCGGCTACAGGCTCGTCCGCCAACATGCAACAAGTTTTTGTGGCGGATGTCACCAACACAGATCCGGCTAAGGCGGCGGCAGCAGATGCCGCCAATGCTGGAGCTGCGGCAACCGATCCACTGTTCGAAGAGCCCCCGCCGGCTCCGAAGAAAAAAGAAGGTTCTGGAGAAAGGCGAGCCCAGCAAGACAGGCAACATGGCGGTCCTGGCGGAAGTCCTACACACGCCGGTGAACGATAAAACTAATCCGGCTGATTTGGAGAAGCTCCGAAGCACTTTGGTGGAGCAAACCGAATAGCTCAAAAGCAAGCAAGCAGAGGTTCAGGGTCTGCTCGAAGAAGCCAAGGAAGAAAACTCCAAGATAACCGCCAAGATAACCTCAAAGCGCAATCTCTTCACCTCAACCCCGGTTGCCAAACCGGCTGGACGTGTGACGGACAAGAAAAGCAAGCAAGGCTGCCACCCGCCTCACGACGACTTCAAGTCCCTGGCGCAAAGACTTAGTTTCGAGTGGGCTTCAGCACCGCAGCGTGAGGACAAGAACGGGGACGTCATTCTCTACACCCCTGTCCTCAACACTGCGGCCGCCTTAGACATCCTCAACAACGATGACTACGACAAGGACGAGAAGATCTATTACAGCTCGATCCTTGCTCACAAAGCTTTAGAGCAGTAGGCCCGTGCTGATTCTCGTGCCAACATGGCGGACGCAAGGGAAGGCTGGAGTCCAAATCCAACGCCTACAAAGTTGCGGCCGGTGGTCATCCCGAGGACCCATCCGACTCCAGTAGCCATGGGAAGGGGAAAGACAAGGACAAGGACATGGACCCGCGTAAATCATCGCCTCCCAGGAGGCAGCATGACGAAGCATTCCGAACCGGCAACAGACGCGAAGCCTCACCTCCTCCACCGCCTAGACGGGATGAAGGCGGAAGCCGGGGAAACAAGCAGCCGCCAAGGAGTGGCGGAAATCGCAACAACTCCATGCCGCCAAGAAGAAGCAGGGACCACACACCGTCCCCACCGCCAGCGCCCAGGCATGAAGACGGAAGCCAGGGACACAACAACGAGACTAGGCACAGCTGGGCAGCACAGGACGAGCCTAATGTTGACAGATCTAACAAGCAGCTTGCTCCGGGAGACGCGCGACATCGTCTCAATGACATCAAGGTAGGAAAGCAAGACGCCTACTTCGGCCCTGTATGCTTTGGCCCAGCCATCCGCAACATCCAGATACCTCGAGACATGACATCAGTGTCAAAAACTCATCAGAGGTACAACGGAGCGGAGAAGCCAAACTCATGGTTGTCAGACTACGCGCTGGCAGTCGAAATTGCCGGGGCAATGGCCTAGTCGCCGCACGCTTCCTTCTCCTCATCCTGGAGGGGACAGCCCGAAGCTAGATCGAAAACTTGCCGGAGAAATCAATTCATAGCTGGCACGACATGGAGAAGGTGTTCACCCAACACTTCCAGGGCACATACAAGCGACCTAACACATACACAGATTTGGTTCGCTGTGTGCAGAAGCTGGATGAAACCGCAACAAGCTTCTTGGCAAGATGGATCCAGACGAAGGCAAGTTGTGAAAATGTGGACGACAATCAAGCAATCCATGCCTTCACCACCGGCCTCCTGAAAGGCTCAAGTCTCAGACACAAGCTAGTACGCATGCAGGTCAAAATCCTCGGAGCCATGCTTGAAATAGCAGCCATGTATGCACAGGCAGATGACGACGCGCGTGACATTGATGGCGCGCACGACATGGCGCCAAGCAGGCGAGCAAGTCATAAACGCAAGGCTCCCCAGGATGACAAAGCCGGACCATCAAACGAGGTCGCCGCCGCCTTCGAAGGCAAAGGCGACAACCGCAAGTGGAAAGGAAAGGGGTAAATAAGGCGGCTCTAGCAAGCAACGCCTGACTTACGATCAGACAAAAGCCTTACCCTGCCCAATCCACGCATCTCTGGGAAGGTTAACCATACACTGGGGGAATGCCGGTTCATGGAGGATTTCAAGAAGGACCCCGAGGTTGGCTGGAAACCGAAAAAGAGCAAGAAAGCTGAGAAGACAAAGAAGGAAGATGACGATGAGGCGGTATCCATGTCAGAGGATGAGGACCCTAAGCCGCCACGCAAGGAGAAAAAGTATCCCAAGGTGCACGGCCAATTGGTCTGCTTCTTGGGCACTCCTTCGGCAAAGGAAGAAAAGGCAGAACTGCACGAGCTAAATGCCACAGTGCCTGATGTTCCTCAGTAATTAGACTGGTCCGAGAAGGCAATCACCTGGGATAGAGATGATCACCCAGATCACGTGCCACATCTAGGCAAATACGCCCTAGTCGTCGACCCAATTGTCGACAACTTCAGACTCACCAAGGTATTGATGGACGGCGGCAGCAACCTCAACATCATGTACGAAGACACCCTGAAGCGCATGAACTTGACAGAAAGCCAGCTTGATTATAGTAAAGTCAAGTTCCATGGCATTGTTCCAGGAAAGCAAGCCAAGTCAATGGGAAGCATCGATCTTGAGGTTACTTTCGGACCTAAGACAAACTACCGCTCGGAGTATCTCAGGTTTAAAGTAGTCCCCTTCAAGAGTGCTTACGACGCCATCTTTGGACGGCCAGCTTTTGCCAAGTTCATGGCTCGGCCGTGTTATATCTACAGCAAGCTGAAGATGCCTGGACCCAACGGTACCATCACCGTCAATGGCAACTTCAAGAAAGCAAAGGAATGTGAACGTGGCAACGTCGCCTTCGCCGAGGCAGTCCTCCACGCAGAGGAGCTAGCCATGATGAAGCAAGAGACGGATACGTCGCAGTTGCCGGAAAACGTGAAGACCGTCGAGCCCAAGAAGTCTTTCAAGGCCTCCGAGCAAACGAAGAAGGCGGATCTGGTGCTGGGTGACAGCTCCAATCAAGTCACCATCGGATCTGACTTAGATGACAAATAGGAAAGCGCACTCGTTGAGTTCCTCCGTGAGAACCAGGACATCTTTGCATGGTCGTCAGCCGACATGCCGGGTGTACCAAGGGAACTTGACGAGCACTCTCTTAATGTCTACAAAGGAGCCAATCCAGTGAAGCAAGGAATAAGATGCTACGGTGAAGTAGGTAAGGAGATCATCAAGTTGCAAGAAGCTAAGTTCATTAGGGAAGTAGTACACACTGATTGGTTGGCAAATCCTAAACTGGTTCCAAAGCCCAATAAGGAAATGAGAATGTGCATTGATTATACCAGTTTGAACAGGTGTTGTCCTAAAGACCACTTCGCTTTACCACGTATAGATCAGGTCATAGACTCCACCACTACTAGGAAACTGCCTTTCTATGGATCACTTTTTGTGGCGCACCAAGTAGCCATGCGCCACAAAAAAAACATTCTATGGCGCACATGGCCAGGTGCGCCACAGAAAGTCACATTTCTGTGGCGCACCTGGCCATGTGCGCCACAGAATGTGACTTTCTGTGGCGCAGGGGGAGTGTGCGCCACAGAAATGTGACTTTCTGTGGCGCACATGGCCAGGTGCGCCATAGAAATGTGACTTTCTGTGGCGCTTGGTGCTGGGTGCGCCATAGAAATGTGACTTTCTGTGGCGCACATGACCAAGTGCGCCACAGATTTTTTTTCCAGATCACACCCCCCCCCCCGTGGATCGCCTTTTTAGTTCTGTAAACAAGAAAAGAAAATAATAAAAATTTCAAAAAATAAAATCCTTTGACATGTAGTTTCGTTTTAGTGTCTAGTTCGTATAGAAATTTTGAAATATGAATTTTGACCTTTTTTGCAAAAAAACTGAAAAAAAAATTAGAACGGCCATAACTTTTGCATACGATGTCGAAAAAATGCGTTTAATATATCAAAAAAATCGTGAGAAAAAAGGAGCTCGATTTCATCCGGGTTTACCCAGTGAACTTTTCTCAGATTCGGCAAATTCCAAAAGAGTAAAAAGTTATTTCAAACAGAAGATTTTTTTCTACAAAATAAAAAAATTGAAAAAAATTGTGGCGCACGGTGGCGGGTGCGCCACAGAATTGTTGGGCGGGATTCGAAATTTGAATCCCGCCCAAGCTCTTCTCTCCTCTCTTTTCTCCTTCTCTCCTCCACTTCTCCACTTCTCATCTCCCTTCTCCTCTCCTCTCCTCCACTTCTCCTCTCCCCTTCTCCTCCACTTCTCTTCTCCCCTTCTCCTCCCTCCTCCTTCTCCTCCCTCTCTTCTCCACTTCTTCTCTCCTCCTCCTCCTTCTCCTACACAACCCCGGCGTGATCTCCTCCTCCACCTCCACCCGGCGATCTCCTCCTCCACCTCCACCTCCGGCGACACCCTCCTCCACTCCGGTGACCCCCTCCTCCACCCCGGTGACCTCTCCTCCGGCGACACCCTCCTCCACTCCGGCAACCCCCTCCTCCACCCGGCAACCTCTCCTCCGGTGACCTCCACCTCCGGCGACCTTCGGCGACATCCTTCTCCTCCTCCACCATCTCTGGTGACCCCCATCCTCCACTCACCCACCTATGGCCATTGCCACGGGCAACACGGCCTCCGACGAAATTCCGGCGAAATTCTGGCGGCCAGATCTAGATCCAGATTTGGAAATTCAAAAAACAATTTTGTGGCGCATGGTGCTGGGTGCGCCATAGAAATACGCCACAAAATATGGGTATTTCTGTGGCGCACGGTGGGGTGCGCCACAGAATTAATATTTTTGTGGCGAGGATTCTGTGGCGCACACACCATGCGCCACAAAATCCTTTTTTGGTGCGCCACTAAAAGGCATTCTCCTACTAGTGCACAGCCAGCTCAGAGTTGCTGTGTTTTTTGGATGCGTACTCCGAGTACCACCAAATTAAAATGCGGGAATCCGACCAACTCAAAACATCATTTACTATGCCCCACGGGACCTTCTGCTACATCATGATGCCCGTCGGCCTTAAAAATGTCGGCGCAACGTATCAGCGATGTATGCAAAGATGCCTTCATGAGCAGATTGGCCGCAATGTTCACGTCTATGTAGACGACATTGCCGGCATGTCTAAGAAAAAGGCAGATTTGCTTGACGACTTGCGAGAAACCTTTGACAGCCTCCGGGTATATAAAATGAAACTCAACCCGAAAAGTGTGTTTTTGGGTTCCTGCCGGCAAATTGCTCGGCTTTATCATTTCTGAACGAGGAATAGAGGTCAACCCGGAAAAAATCAAGGCAATTCTCAACATATCCAGGCCTAAGGACCTGAAGGACGTGTAGCGACTTGCCGGCTCGGCGGCTACCGTCAGTCGTTTCATTAGCCATCTTGGAGAAAAGGCAATGCCTCTCTACCGGCTTCTGAAGAAATCCGACAAATTTGAGTGGACGGCCGAAGCTGATGCCGCCTTGAAGCTACTCAAGGAAGCATTAACGACTGCCCCAATCCTTGCAGCACCTCGTACGCAGGAACCAATGCTGCTTTACATCGCGGCAACCAACTTGGTTGATAGCGTGGTCCTGGTTGTGGAACGCAAGACGAAAAAAGCTGAAATCCCGGAACAGCGACCGGTTTACTTCATCAGTGATGTCTTTTCCGCCTCGAAGCAGCGTTATCCGCATTACCAGAAGCTGGTCTATGGTGTTTTCTACGCTGACAGAAAATTAAGGCATTACTTCCAGAAACATTCAATCACGGTAGTGAGTAAGGTACCTCTGGGCGATATAATCAACAACGCGGAGGCGACAGGCCGAGTCGCCAAGTGGGGCATTGAACTGGCCGCCTTCGACATCGCGTACAAACCCAGAAACGCCATTAAGTCTCAAGCTTTGGCAGATTTCGTGGCAGATTGGACAGAGGCAATGGATGAGGTACCTCTCCCTGAATCAGAATACTGGATCATGCACTTTGACGGATCAAAGATGCTTCAGGGCTCGGGGGCTGGCGTTGTGTTAAGGAATCCGCAAGGAGACAAGCTTAGCTATGTTCTGCAAATACACTTCAAAGAAACAAACAATGTTGCCGAATACGAAGCACTCCTTCACAGCTTACACATCGCCAGATATTTAGGCGTCTAGCGCGTCCTCTGCTATGGAGATTCAGACTTGGTGGCGCAACAGACGCGGGGTACCTGGGATGCAAAAAGCGCAACAATGGCGGCATATCATGCCACCGTTGACGAATTCGCCAAATGCTTCCTCGGCTACGAGGTCCGCCACATCCCAAGAGCTCAAAACGAGGCGACAGATACACTTGCCAGACTGGGGTCTGAACGCAAAAAAGTACCAAAAGATGTTTTCCTGGAACACCTTCACAAGCCATCAATAAAGGGAGCCGACCTACTAGACCCAGAATCGGCAGAGCCAGTAGAAGACCCCAGCTATGCCGTCTACCTGGTAAAGCCGGATTGGACGACACCATATTTGGACTTCTTGATCAATCAGGAGTTGCCAGACGATGAGGTTTTGAAAAGACAAATCATAAGAAGAGTCAAGACATTTACAATAATTAAAGGTGAATTGTACAAGCGTAGCACCACTGATGTCTACCAGCGTTGCATTTTACCAGAAGAAGGCAGAAACCTGTTGGACGAGATACATGTCGGAGATTGTGGACAACACGCTTCCTCATGCTCCCTTGTTTCCAAGGCTTTCCGACAAGGTTTCTACTGGTTGACAGCCAAGGAAGATGCAGAAGACATAGTCAAAAGATGCAGGGGCTGCCAACTATACGCCAGACAACCACACATGTCAGCTCAGGAGCTTAGAACAATACCCATCACATGGCCTTTCACAGTCTGGGGCTTGGACATGGTTGGTCCATTTAAGACGGCACCTGGTGGTTACACGCATTTGCTTGTGGCTGTAGACAAATTCACCAAATGGGTTGAAGCTAAGCCTACCAAAAAGCTTGACGGTAACACAGCCGCCAATTTCCTGTGGGGAATAATCTCTCGGTTCGGGGTGCCACATAGCATTATCACCGATAACGACACTAACTTATCGCAAGGCGAAGTTGAGGAGTACTGCCATAAGCATGACATCTGCCTAGATTTAGCCTTCGTCGCACACCCTCAGGCAAATGGTCAAGTAGAGCGCGCCAATGGTTTGGTCCTACAAGGCATCAAACCACGCCTCGAAGTACCATTGCACAGGGCAGCCGGGGCTTGGGTAGATGAGCTGCAATCTGTCCTTTGGAGTTTACGAACAACTCCAAACAGATCAACCAAGTTTAATCCTTTCTTCTTAGTCTATGGCGCAGAAGCAGTGTTGCCATCCGACATGATGTACGATTCTCCCAGAGTTCAAGCCTTCGTCGAAGAAGACATAGGAGATGCAAGACAAGACAACCTTGACCTACTTGACGAAGAACGAGATGTTGCCATTGCACGATCCGCCATCTACCAACAAGGTTTACGCCGCTATCATATTCGAAGGGTGCGACAGCGAAGTTTTAGAGTAGGTGACCTGGTTCTCCGCCTAATCCAAGACAGGAAAGGCTTGCATAAGCTATCCCCGCTATGGGAAGGACCTTTTGTGGTCAGTAAGGTGTTGCTCAATGGATCTTATTACTTGGTGGACGCACGAGACGGCTACAGGAAGAAGCGAGGCCGTAAGCGCAAAAGGAAGGTCGACGACAAGTACGACGAAACAAAGCGGCCTTGGAACATTGAGCAGCTACGTCCTTTTTATACTTAGCAATTTTCAAATTGTAATAAGTACTATATGGTTATGAAATAAAATTCTGTGGTTTGCTCATTCAGCTTTGAGACCATGCCATCTTTTGTCTTTTCTCGCAATAATATTTCTGGTAATGTCAAAAGTTACCAACAAAAAATTGCTCCGTGATACGGGTCCGACTTTTTTGACATTTGCCGTCTGCCGGCTAAAACTAAGCAAACAACCTTTGCACCGCCTAGTATAGTTATCTGTCTGTTTGTGTGTGGGTCGCCTAGTAGTATGTCGTTGGCACCAACATGCCGGCTTTGGTCTCTGAGTCTAAGCTAATTGGTATTGCACCTAGTTGGCTCAGCTAAAGTAACGGTGATGAGGTTCTGATACGTCCAAAACGTATCTACTTTTCCGAACACTTTTGTTGTTGTTTTACCTCTAACTTGTATGATTTGGATGCAACTAACATGGACTAACGCTGTTTTCAGCAGAATTGCCCTGGTGTCTTCTTTTTGTGCAGAAAAGTCAACTTTCGAGAAAAACTCCGAAAACAATTGCGATCGTCATATTTCACCGGAAGACCCACGGAGCCAGAAGGGGAGTCGGAGAGGCCACACCAGGCAGCCACGCCATAGCTGGGCGCGGCTGGGGGTGGGGCCGCGCCCAAGTGTGGCGTGGCCACCTCGGTCGCCCCCCGACGCTCCCCTTTGGACTATATATTGCCCTTGACCTAAATATCGAGGGGGGTTCGACCATATTTCGCGAAACACATCCACGCTCCGCCGCCGCCGCGATCTCTATTCCGGGGATCAGAAGTTCCGTTCTGGCACCCTGCCGGGACGGGGATTCGGAGGAGATCATCACCATCGTCATCACCACCGCCTCTCCATCAACCATCAATGATTCCCCCATCCATGTGTGAGTAGTTCCCTGCTGTAGGCTGAGGGGATGGTAGGGATTGGATGAGATTGTTCATGTAATAAGTTGCCAGATTGTTAGGGCATGGTGCCTAGTATCCATTGTTAGTGCTATTTATCATTGTTGCAACTTGTTGTGCTTAATGCTTGCCACTAGGGCCCGAGTGCCATGATCTCAGATCTGAACATGTTGTTGATGCATGAGAATAATTATGTTTTAGATCATATCTGCAAGTTGTTTTCACCTGTTATTGTCCGGAACCCGAGGCCCCGGAGTGACAGCAACCGGGATAACTGGAGGGGATGGCTTTGACTTGAGGATTACGTGTGTTCACGGAGTGTTAATGCATTGCTCCGGTACTTTATTAAAAGGAGTACCTTAATTGCCAGTAGTTTCCCTTGAGGCCCCGCTGCAAACGGGCTGGCAGGACAGTAGATGTTGTGCAAGTTTCTCATTGCGAGCACGTACGACTATATACGGAACACATGCCTATGTTTGACTAGTACTAGGATGCTTTTATAATTGTTTACCTGCAAATGCCCTGAGTTATGATTATTACATGAGCGCTCTTATCCATGCAACGCCCGTACATCCGTCCCTATGCCTACAGTACTTTTAATCCTGCTGTTTACTGAAATTACTGCTGCTGTCTTTGTTACACTGTTGCTGCTATTACTTTGTTACTACTGCTGTTATATCACCGTTGCTACTGATAATCTGTGTCGAGGAAGTCTACTTTCAGGTGCAGCTGAACTGACAATTCATCTGTTAAGGCTTATATTTATTCTTTGGCTCCCCTTGTGTCGAATCAATAAATTTGGGTTTTACTTCCCTCGAAGACTGTTGCGATCCCCTATACTTGTGGGTCATCAAGACTATTTTCTGGCGCCGTTGCCGGGGAGCATAGCTTTATTTATAAGTTCATCTGGAAGTGATATCCTTTGCTGCAATCCATTTATCATGGGGAAAACTCATGACAAGAAGGTGGCTATTCTGCCATCCACTACAAGGAAAGGTACGGCTCTGAACTCCGCTGCTGCTCTTGATTCACCATCTGTTATTAATCAACTGGTTACACCGCCACACGCACCTGCTTCGCGTGTTGGCACTACTGAATCTGAAACTGTTTCTGATGAATTTGATGATGCTTCTACTGTGCTTAGTGAAACTGGTTCGTTAGGTCCTTTTCTAGATGCTACGATTGCTAGGTCTAGACTTATTGAAAATTCTGAAATGCCTAATGAAAATGTTGTCACACCTGTTGCTTCTCCTGAGTCGAGGGAATTCATCGATGATGATGACCCCGAGGAAGATTATATAGAAGTAGATGAAGCTTTTGCTGAAAAATGCAGGAATCTTGACTCTTCTGCTGATTCTGCCACTATAATGGATTTTCTGAAAAAACACACTGTTAGCTACAAATTGTCTGCTGATCCTGAGTTTGCAACATCTCCTATTCGTATAACTGATAAGGATTATGACTTTTCTGTGGATTTGTCCTTTATATCTGTGGTAGAGAAAGATCCTTTTTGTGGTGCTGAAGATGAAAGTGCTATGGAACATATGAACAAGTTATCTACTTTAAGTAGTTTGTTCTCTGATGATATTAAATTGCGCACCTATTTTGTTACCAAAATTTTTCCTTTCTCTCTGAAAGGCGATGCTAAAGCTTGGTTTGGTAATTTGTCTCCCGGTTGTATTAAAAATCCTTTAGGATTGGTTGATGTTTTCTTCCATAAATATTATCCTGCTAGTGTTCAACATGTTGCTTTGCAGAGAATTTTTAACTTCAAGCAATTGCAGGAAGAAAATATTTCTGAAACTTGGTCAAGGTTTTGTTATTTGCTTAGAGTTCGACCTGGACATGATATACCTAAAAATGAACTTCTTGATATATTTTATAATGGACTAACCGATGAATCTAGGACATTCCTGGATA
Organism: Poa pratensis; assembly: GCA_947311845.1. Lineage (NCBI taxonomy): Eukaryota > Viridiplantae > Streptophyta > Magnoliopsida > Poales > Poaceae > Poa > Poa pratensis. The sequence goes on along the minus strand of CAMZMU010000077.1, from coordinate 16,353,100 downwards.
GTTGTGCTGGTTGTGTTTTCAGGAAACGAACTCCAGATGAAGCTGAGGAATTAATGGCTAAGATTAGCCAAAATTATGAAGATTGGGTTATAGCTGAACCCACTCCCACACCAGAGCCTGCGCCAGTGCCTACACCAAGAAAGAGAGGTGTTATTGAACTTGATAATGAAGGAATGAGAGAAGCCAAGAGGACTCTCAAGGAGAGGGGTATTAAATCTGAAGATGTTAAAAATTTACCTCCAATAGAAGACTTATGTAAGCCGACTCCTCCACCTTCAATTGAGGTACACTCTCTACAATATTTCGATGCTGGTGATATTCCTTATGGTAAGCCTCCTGATCAATGCTTAGATGAACTTGATAATTTTATTGTTAAGCAGGAGCATTTTAATATGAGAGTAGAAAATCATCTGTTAGAAAATTCTCGTATTATTAGTAATTTGCAAGATGTTTTGGTAAGAACTGTAAATGACATTAAAGGTCTAGTTAAACATCTTAGTATGGTTCAAACTCAAATGGAGCAAATTACTAAAGTACAAAAAGACTTGCTAGCTAAAAATTCTAATAGTAATGGAAAACATGCTTTTGGAATAGCAACTAGGAGTGGAGCTTCCACTCAAGATCCTTTGTATCCTGAGGGACATCCTAAAAGAATTGAACAAGATTCTCAATTAGCTGAAAGGCCCAGCTCTCCTTCTAAGAAAAAGAAGAAGAAACATAAACCTGCTGTAGAGTCTTCTGAAACTATTAAGGAAAAAGAACCTGCTAGTGATCCTAATAGTATATCTGTGTCTGATGCTGAAACTGAAAATGGTAATGAACCTGTTAATGATAATGATAGAAACAATGCTAATAATAATGAAGAGGTTGAGAGCGATTCTGATAGTGACACTGAAAATAAAAATTGCACTAAAGAGGATTTTGTAGCTAAGAAACATGGTAAAGAAAGAGAACCTTGGGTGCAAAAATCAATGCCTTTTCCTAATAAGAAACATAAATCCAAGGAAGAAGAACACTACAACAAGTTTTGTGAGTGGATGAAACCTTTGTTTTTGCAAATTCCTTTGACTGATGCTATTAAGCTGCCTCCTTATTCGAAATACATGAAGGATATTGTTTCTAACAAGAGGAAAATTCCTAATGAGGAGATTTCCACCATGCTTGCTAATTACTCTTTCAATGGTAAGGTTCCAAAGAAACTTGGAGATCCAGGTATACCAACTATTCCTTGCTCTATTAAAAATAATTATGTTAGAACTGCACTTTGTGATCTTGGAGCTGGAGTAAGTGTGATGCCTTTCTCTCTTTATAAGAGACTTTATTTAGATAAATTGATACCAACTGATATATCTTTGCAAATGGCTGATAAATCTACTGCTGTTCCTGTTGGTATATGTGAAAATGTTCCTGTTCAAGTTACTACCAACTGTTTGATTTTGACTGACTTTGTTGTGTTGGATATGCCTGAAGATGATAATATGTCCATTATTCTTGGTAGACCTTTTCTTAATACTGCAGGAGCTGTTATTGATTGCAATAAAGGGAAAGTTACTTTTAATGTCAATGACAAAGAGCATACTGTTTATTTTCCCAAGAAGCAAAATGTATTATGTGGAGTTAGCTCAATTGCAAGTTATAAAACTATCAAAGTTGGAAGTATTGATTGTCCTATTTATGACCACCATGAAGGATATGAAAGTATTATGGTTGGGACAATATCTATTCAATATAAGGTAACATAATGGTATCATGTAGTTTAATTCTTTTATGTCAAATAAAATATATTTGGTGGCAAGACTTGATCAACCTTGTTGACAAATACATTTTAGTTGCATAAAATTGTTAAACCACATTCTCTCTTTCTCATCTGTTATACCTTCTGTTATATTGCTGTCTTTATAAATTTTTAGAATGTTGTTTAGTGTGGTTAAAATTTTGCTTAGCTGCTGTTTAGAATTTTAAGTGCCCAGTTTTTGCTCGAAATTGAAAGTTGTCAGAAAAATCTGAAAATTTTACGTAAATTCCTATTTTGAAAAATGCAACGTGGTAGTACCTGGGGCTGACCAGGGGGACCCACCACGCTGCCACGCCATAGCTCGGCGCGGCAGGGGTGGAGGCCGCGCCCCCCTGTGGCGTGGGTCCCACCTGAGCCTCCACAAGGTGAGATTCCTCCCCTTTCTTTTCTCTCCCGACCAAACTCATATCCATTGTTCAAACTCGTGTTCTGCTGCTCTTGAGCTCGAATTTTTCGATCTCCTTGCTCAGCCCATTTCAGTTGCTGAAACTTTGCTTGTTTACTCACCGGTATGTGACTCCTTCGATTATCCAAGTAGAATTTTGTTTAGTGTTGTATTTCTAGAGTATTTTGCTGCTGTATGTTGCTGGTTAAGTGAGCTTGCATGCTTGTTCTATGCTTAGATTAATTATCCTTGATGCATGTGTAGCCCTCTTGCAAGTTTCTATAGTAGTTGCCTTGATTTTATAGTTGCAAAATCATTTTTTATGAGACTTGTTGAAAAATTTCAGAGAAGGAAGATGGATGGAGATGTGGTTGGACCAGCTATTGACCCTAATGATTTAGTTGTGGGAGAAGTGATGGAGGTTAATCGTGAAGATTCCGTGCATTCTGCATATTATCCTTGCCAAACCTTCATGGCTGCTGCAGGAATCCTACAAGATTTCAACACACTAATTTCTAATGCAGGATTGGAGAATTTTACCATTGGGGAACCTGCCCAATTTGTTAAACTCACTATGTCTGTAGTACAGGATTTTAGATTTACCTACTCATCTGATAACCCCATGGTCCATTACAAAATTTATAATATTCCTATGGATATCTCTCTGTATGATTTTTGCACAGCTATCAAAGTGCCATATTGGGGATCATATGCGAAGATTAATGGTCAGCCTAGGCATCTTGTAGAACTTTATTCGGAGATCACCAAAAGTAGAGGTTTGTTGAAAGAAGGTGGTAAAATTCGGCTCATTTTATTCCCAGCTATTCGGTATTTCACCCATTTCATTGCCAAGTGTGTTCTAGCTAGGAAAAATGCTAACAAGCTTTCTGTTTATGACTTGGCATTCATTTCTGCTGCTTTGAGAAGTGACAGGACTTATAACTTGGGTGCTTTGATTGCTCATCGCTTATCTACTAATCGCGAAAAGGGTGGTGTTTGTGGTGGCCTCATTGCTTCTAGGCTGTTAGCTTACCATCAGTTGGTTCCGCATCCCTTTGACATAGAGTTGCCTGTTTTTAGACTTGATATTAATTCCATGATCAGGCATCATTCTGTTCCTAGCTGGGCTACTCTCGATAATTTGACTTATAATTTAGTATTTGTTACTAAATCTAGGATTGCATCTAAGACTTCCGAGCGATTGGTTTGTTTGCCTGCACCTGTTTTGTTTAACCTGGATGGCAGGGAAAATTGGGCATTCTCGGAAGAAGACTTGGATGCATACATGAGGGAGCATGGACCCCGGGCCGAGCCGGAGGAGGAGCGGCCTGAGCCGCATGATGAGGGGGCGAGCTCCTCATACCAGTTTGACTATGCAAGCGGAACCTTCCCCGCTTTACAGAGTGGTTCTTACGAACACGCCAGGGACGATGCACCGTCCTGGAGCTATTATCAGCACCCATGATTGTCTCCCAATTAGGCCAAAAGCCTAAGCTTGGGGGGAGGTACGCGTATACTGACAGTTCGCTCATTTCTATATTCGCTCCATGTCAGTTCTTTGTATATCCATATTTCGCTTTCTTTTATTTGTTCTTGCTTGTGGTGTTTATTTTCTCAAAACCCAAAAATACCAAAAATATTTTCGTTGTTTCTCTATGCTTTTATTTTAGTAATTCGAGTTGTAGTTTTATTTTGTCTTTTTGATTTTCGAGTTGATATTCAAAAAACCCAAAAATATTTTCCTTTTTATTTGCTTCTTCCTTGCTTTGTTTTAAAATTCGAAAACACCAAAAATATTTGTTGTTCTTCTTGGTTTTGTATAGTTCTTTTCAGATTCAACAGCCGTCTGTGACTCCACCTGGAGCTTGGTTTTCATTTTATATCATTCAAGTCATGCGAGCGAAGGGCAATAATGACGATATTCGACAACTTGATGTGGTGAGAGGCTGGTATGAACCGTATTTGTTTTCATTTTTGTACACATACCTGTCCATATGATTGCGCTTAGTAGTTATGGTATGGGCTATGTTACTTGATGAATGCTTGATAGCCATGTTTTCTCATGATTAATCCTAATCTCCTGAAGGTGCACCATATGTCATATAGTTATTTGCATGCATTGTTTTATTCGTAGAGTGGTATTGTAGTGTGGTATCCTCCTCTGAATGTTTTACTTGATTCGACTTGGCACATGCTTACACATGTTTATGACTCAAAACAAAAGTCAAGCCTCGACGATCTATTGTGACTCAGAGTTTCTGTATCACTTTTATGCCACTGCTAATTTTATTCTGTCGCAAGTATGATTATGACAGTTGTGCTCTCTTGTTGTCGCTTCCCCGTCTATTGCTAGCCTTCACCTGTACTAAGCGGGAATGCTGCTTGTGCATCCAAAATCCTGAAAACCAAGTTATTCCAAAGAGTCCACTATAAATTCCTATGCATGGTTTTAAACCATTCCAAGTAAATTTCTTCGTGTGCTATCTTTAACTATTCAAAATTGTACAATCCCTTTTTGTGTCACTGCGTGTAGCTCATAAGGATGTGGTAGTAGAACTTGTCATCTTCCATGCTAAATGATTTCCAAGGACAAGTAGCTTCATCTGCTTGTCCACTTTTATTTTTGCAAAAGAGCTGGTTAGTCCACCTATCATTTAATATTAAAATAGACACTCCTCCACGGTGATTGTTGGTCGGCACCCGAGGATTCGGTTAGCCATGGTTTGTGGAAGAAAAGGTTGGGAGGAGTGTCAAAAATCTGTAAGCATGATATAATGCAAACTATATGAATTTTCGGAACCGCTCTAAAAGTTGGTTAGTTATGGAAGATGACAAGAACTCTATCGCGGATTTGTTGACACTTGCAACCACTTCTCAAAATATTATTTTTACACTCTTTATATGCCTTCGGGAACTAACAAGCTCTAGCACACGATTTAATCCCTGCTTCCCTCTGCGAAGGGCCTATCTTTTATTTTAATGTTGAGTCACCATCCTTCTTTAAAGCACTTCTTTGAGAGCATGACTGTCATTCTTAGTGAAATGTGCTTGTCCCAGAATAGGTTAGTAGTGACATAGCTTGATGCTTTTATCTTTGATAAGCTTTATTTCTAGTCTGCCTGTAAACTTCAGAGGTGCCTGGGCATTTATGTTTTGCTGCACACATTCGGGCAAGCGAGATACCACTTTGCCATACCCAATTACGAACATTGCAATCCTGCACTTAGTTATATGCCATGTTGTTTACCTTTAGTATGTTAGAATCTTTTCATGGCTGCATATTTATCAAGCTTTTATCTTATGCATATCTCCTATCATGAGCTAGTAAGTATAATCATAATTCAAGTATGTATACATCATATGAAGCAATTGTGTTCGTAAAAGTTTCTTTATCGCGTTCAGTTTGTCAACTGAATTGCTTGAGGACAAGCAATAAGCTAAGCTTGGGGGGAGTTGATACGTCCAAAACGTATCTACTTTTCCGAACACTTTTGCTGTTGTTTTACCTCTAACTTGTATGATTTGGATGCAACTAACATGGACTAACGCTGTTTTCAGCAGAATTGCCCTGGTGTCTTCTTTTTGTGCAGAAAAGTCAACTTTCGAGAAAAACTCCGAAAACAATTGCGATCGTCATATTTCACCGGAAGACCCACGGAGCCAGAAGGGGAGTCGGAGAGGCCACACCAGGCAGCCACGCCATAGCTGGGCGCGGCTGGGGGTGGGGCCGCGCCCAAGTGTGGCGTGGCCACCTCGGTCGCCCCCCGACGCTCCCCTTTGGACTATATATTGCCCTTGACCTAAATATCGAGGGGGGTTCGACCATATTTCGCGAAACACATCCACGCTCCGCCGCCGCCGCGATCTCTATTCCGGGGATCAGAAGTTCCGTTCTGGCACCCTGCCGGGACGGGGATTCGGAGGAGATCATCACCATCGTCATCACCACCGCCTCTCCATCAACCATCAATGATTCCCCCATCCATGTGTGAGTAGTTCCCTGCTGTAGGCTGAGGGGATGGTAGGGATTGGATGAGATTGTTCATGTAATAAGTTGCCAGATTGTTAGGGCATGGTGCCTAGTATCCATTGTTAGTGCTATTTATCATTGTTGCAACTTGTTGTGCTTAATGCTTGCCACTAGGGCCCGAGTGCCATGATCTCAGATCTGAACATGTTGTTGATGCATGAGAATAATTATGTTTTAGATCATATCTGCAAGTTGTTTTCACCTGTTATTGTCCGGAACCCGAGGCCCCGGAGTGACAGCAACCGGGATAACTGGAGGGGATGGCTTTGACTTGAGGATTACGTGTGTTCACGGAGTGTTAATGCATTGCTCCGGTACTTTATTAAAAGGAGTACCTTAATTGCCAGTAGTTTCCCTTGAGGCCCCGCTGCAAACGGGCTGGCAGGACAGTAGATGTTGTGCAAGTTTCTCATTGCGAGCACGTACGACTATATACGGAACACATGCCTATGTTTGACTAGTACTAGGATGCTTTTATAATTGTTTACCTGCAAATGCCCTGAGTTATGATTATTACATGAGCGCTCTTATCCATGCAACGCCCGTACATCCGTCCCTATGCCTACAGTACTTTTAATCCTGCTGTTTACTGAAATTACTGCTGCTGTCTTTGTTACACTGTTGCTGCTATTACTTTGTTACTACTGCTGTTATATCACCGTTGCTACTGATAATCTGTGTCGAGGAAGTCTACTTTCAGGTGCAGCTGAACTGACAATTCATCTGTTAAGGCTTATATTTATTCTTTGGCTCCCCTTGTGTCGAATCAATAAATTTGGGTTTTACTTCCCTCGAAGACTGTTGCGATCCCCTATACTTGTGGGTCATCAGGTTCCGCCAACATATGAAACAACCAAACATATAAACGAGATACATATTAAGGTGGGCCACTTAAGTAAGCCTACCGCCAAGTGTAGCATAAAAAGTTGGCCCAACAAATTTGCAAACCAGAATAAAACAAGTTTTTTCGCGTTTCAATTTAACGCATCTACTTGTGCTATGTTCGCAGGGGAAGATGCCTAAGGTGTTGCTGCTCTGGTGGAAGCTATCTGGAGGTCTTGGGGCTAACGCCGGCATCCTTGGGGTTGGCTCCGCCATCCTGGGGGCTGCGCTCATCAGCCAGGGCTTCACCTTCTCCATCTCCGGCAGTTTCGACGTTCGCCAAGGAGGATTCGGCCGCTGTAGCATGGGGATCCGGGTGTTCTTTGTAGAACTTGCGATGTCTACCATGTTGGCAACCCACGTTGCGTAGCCTTGGACGACAACCAGCACTTTGGAATGCACAATGGGCTGGCCATTTTCGTCTTCTGTTGGCATTAACTCGGTGACTTGCCGAATGTTGGCCTCCGGGTACCATGGCACAGTCAAGGCCAGTGCCACCTTGGCTCCGCCACGTGCAGCGGATCGCAACTGACCATCATACTCCGTGGTCGCCCTTCCCAGCAGTTCCTTCAAAGCTTCGAAGTCAACTGGATCGCTGCCTTCGCTAGGAAAGAACTTGGCGGCGAATGCCTTGCCCGCGCCGACAAGTAGTTTGACTGTTTCGCCAACCTTCAGCATGCGTGCAAGGCGAGGCGAGGTATCCACGTTGTCGCCTAGGCTTGCCGGCACTGCAAAAATATACAAGTGTTAGACGTTGCGACAAGGGGCAAGTACTCAAATTGAAGTGAAGATGAAGGGCAAATCTTACCAAGGACATGCTCATGGATGTCGTTGACCTCATCCAGGCGTCCGGCAAGAGTCTCCTCGGCTAGCTGGAGAGCTTGGGCATGCTTTTCTTGTTGAGCTTTGGCGGTTTTTGTCACCTCGGCAAGGGTGTCGTCCAAAGTTTTCAGCTGCTCCGTCAACTTGCTCACCTCAGTGGCATGGGTCAAGTCTCACTCTTCCAGCTCCTTGGCATGCTCCGCCTTCAGCTTCATTACCTCATTAGCCAAATCTGTAGCTTCATTGATCAGGACTTGCATGTCAGTGGAGTTCTTGAGCACATCTTGTGCAGTGTCTAACAGTTCTACAAAGTGTGAAAAAAGCCGGCTAAAAAACTTGTCGGCAGGAAACACAAAAAGTAGACGGATGAAAAGAAGGCAAAGAGATTTGTCACCTTCATCCTTTTTGCGAGCCTCTTCCAAGCTCGCAATCTGGGCGTCCTTCAGCTCCATGTCTTGGCGCAGTTGGCGGCACTCCTGGATCTTCTTTCCTTGGGCTTCAAACAGCTCCAGGTTGGAAGCAAGGGCCGCCTAAGAACACGACACAACGATTGAGATCCAAATTAGTCAGAAGACCACTCTGCCGACGAAAAAATCCTTTTTTAGCCACCAAAGTGCTTGGGGCTGCGACTATGGATTACCTCAAGCTCGTTATGGAGGGTTTCATGGAGTTTCTCCATGTGCGAGTACCAGTAGCCGGTACCCTCGCGCATGGTCTTCAGTGTTTGGTGGGGATCTTTTGCTCCTTCGCAAAATCTGAGGCGGGAATTGGAGGAGGACCCGTTGTGGCTCTCCCCCATCTCGTCTGCCGCCTTCTGCTTCATGGCAATAAATCGGACGGCATCATTAGCCAAAGCATCAGCCATCTTCGATCTGGAGGCGCCGGGAGCAGACTTTTTGCCCGCCGCCTTCTCCGCAGCTGCCTCCGCAGCACCAGTAGACGCCATGTGTCGAGGTGTGCCCTCGACAAGTCCCATGGTTGCTATACCTAGGGTTGATTGTGTGGTAGAGGACGCGTAGTATTGGTGGAATCGACGGCTGACAAGCTAGATTTACCCAGGTTCAGGGCCCTCGAGTGAGGTAAAACCCCTATTTCCTGCTTGTCTGTGTCTTATGGTTTGAATATGGAAGTTACAAGGGTTCGACGAGCAGCTGATCTCGTCGAGGTTTTGGTGGCTATGGATTGCTTGCCTCGATCGATCACCCTCCCAGCCTTTATATAGGAGGCTGGGTCTCGGGAAACATAACCAACCAAGGTTACATATATGGAAAGCCTTAACCGACTATAACATGATCTAACTTGGAAAACACTCTTCGTTTTAGGCATTCCTTCATGGGCTTCGATTAATCCTTGGGCTTCTTTGATCATCACGTGCACCAGGTACCCTTAAGCTGGGGTACCCACAGAGCATAACCTCGTCATTAGCCCCCGAGTACTTGCTTGACTCGAAGAATCGAGCATGTGCTCCCTTCATCGTGCACGTCATAGTCTTTGCTTTTATACTCCTGATCCGACGTAGTCCTCCTACTTTGAGCAAAAAACCTTACTAATCTCCAGTCAGACTCGAGTCCCTGGATTCGAGCCTGGAACGCAGTCGAAAGATTTTGCCTAGGGATATTGACATAGTAGGCCTGACTTACTCGAAAATCGAGCTCAGTTAACCGCACATTCGGGCGAAACCATACTAGCCTTCAATCAGGTTCGAGTCCCCGGACTCGAAGCTGGAACACTTTTGCAATTTTTGCCTAGGGATATTGACATAGTAGGCCTGAATCACTCGAAAATCGAGCTCAGTTAACCGCACATTTGGGTGAAACCATACTAGCCTTCAATCAGGTTCGAGTCCCCGGACTCGAAGCTGGAACATACTGGACAGACTCGACTCAGGCCGTTGTAGGTCTTACTAATTCGTTCTGTAGTTTAACTTTTGATACCTAACGCGTCCGTCAGGATTTTCATCATGTCTGTTGACACGGAAAATTTCAAGGGAAAACACTGTTGGAGCGTCCCTCGGCCCATCTCGATTGCTCGGCGGGTCTTACCTTTGCATTTGCGTATGCAGCATCCGAAACATCTGCGATTGGCATAGTTCGGTAATTTATGAAGTTTGATTCTTTGTTTTGTGAAGTACTTAATGCTTTCAATCGAGCCTGTATTCGAGTGAATTTTCCTTACCTTGTTTGGAAATCTATGGGAGCGCGACAGCGCTCCCATGGGAGAAGCCCCCGAGATTGTGGTTTTTTGTCTTGCAATAGAGGACAATCTCAAATCATCCTTTTACACAGCTTTTTGTCAATCGAAATATTTTGTCTTTGAAATCTATGGGAGTGCGTCAGCGCTCCCATGGGAGTAGCCCCCGAGATTATGCTTTATTTCGTTTGAAGTAGATGATAATCTCAATAATTTTACTCCTTTTTGATCTATCGCAACAAATTTTTGATATGCTCCCATGGGAGTACCTTTGCTAGTCGAATCCTTGCGTCGATTGTAGTCTCGAACCCACCACTCGAATGTGGACGTTATCACTGCCCCTGATGTCATTCATGACGTCTTTGGCGTGCGCACGCCATTTTGACAAGACGTGTCTGCGTGGGCCCAATGTTCAGAGTTTTGACCGCAGAAGACGCCGTTTCAGCTTTGATTTGACCGGACGTGGCGAATTTTTCGCCGCGCCATCATAACCTCCTAGGGTTTTGTGCGTAGTGGGCGACGTGGGATGCGACGGTTGCTCTCTGCGCTCGCCACGTGTACGACCAGATGCTATGTGCATTTGGACGGACGATTATGATGGGTTTTGCGTTGTGCGGTAAGTAGCAATATTTGCGCAAGATTTTGATTTACTTGCCATTCACTTCCTCTGTTCCTCTTCTTCCTCGCGCACAGCACACCATTGCTCTGCCTCCCAAGCTCCTTGCTGCTTGCTCCTTGCGCAATGGCGCCAAAGAAGATCAAGCGTGCCGCTGCAACTGCCTCCGCCACCGATCCATCGGACAAGGGGAAGGATGCGGCCATGGCGAGTGAGCTTGCCGATGCGCTTTTGAAGATCCCCGGTGACTGGACGAGATCCAGTGTAACCGAGGATACCCTTTCTGAGTACCGTCAGAAGGGTTGGCTGCCGCTAGCTGACCAGCTGGCCGCGCGTGCTCCAGGTCTGGAGGTACGCCCTGAACCTCGCAACGGCGAACACGTCTGCTTCGCTGAATTCCTTCCCCGCGGGTTCTCTCTCCCTTTGCATGATTTTGTGCGAGGGCTACTATACGCCTATGGCCTACAGATTCATGATCTTACTCCCAACAGCATTATGCATATCGCCTGTTTCATGGTGCTTTGCGAGTGTTTCTTGGGAGTGACCCCCAGCTGGGCATTGTGGAAGCATATCTTCAAGGTGCGCCACAATTGCCGGGGTAAACGCCCTTGCCCAGTGGTTGGATTTCAAGTCCAAGTGCGAAGCGATTCGCACTACTTTAGCTTGAAGACAGTCGATTCTGCCCAAGGTTGGCGGACCAAATGGTTCTATGTGCCAGTCGACCAAGTGGTGCTCCCGGCTTTTTTGATTGAGAATTCTCCAAAGAAGACGGTGGCCTGGGACCACCCTATCTCTCCTGCTGAAGCCAAAGAAGCCACCCCTTTGCTGAATGAGATTGGAAAATTGCTGAAGACTGTTTTTGGTATTCAGTTGATCAGCACTTATTTGAAGATGCGAGTGTGGCCCATGCGCCTTCATGCCCACCCGATGTGGCAGTATGAGGGCCCACTCGACAGCATCAGGATGAGCGCCTCCGAGTTGACGCCGAAGGAGCTCAGTGCTCAGGTGAAGAAGATCACGAGCATCAAAGCTTCCACAAAAATCGACTTCAACTTTTCCCACGTCCCCTACGGGCCAGAGAAAGCCTTACCCGCAGTGAGTGATTCTTTTTGCCATTTTTATGCCTCACCGTCTGCCTTTGCATCCTTTTTGCTTCCGTTCTTATGATTATGAATTGTACTTGCTACATAGGGTCACTCGACTACCACCTCTCTCCCTCCTCTACCCGAAGTCGGGCCTACTGTGGAGACGGCAGTACAGGAGAAAACCAAGTTGCCCATTGCTGACCCTGCTTCTGCCCACTCGACCCCTCAGGAGAATCCCGAAGAAGAAACAGGGGAAGAGGTGGAACAGGTTGTAGCGGATGCTTCGGATGAATCAGATGCTGAGCAAGGTCCTCGCAAGCCTAAACGCCAGCGTTTGGTCCTTCCGGAGTCTTCGAGTACAGAGGATGAGCAAGGGGCACCGGTAATTTGGGTATCCCTTCTCCTGCTAAAAGCCATCCCCTGACTGTCTCCCCTCTGGCTTCTCGTCCTCCTGCTTCTTCGAGTAACACCTCTCGACTGGGTGTTTTCTCTCTTGGTGACGAACCTGATTCCGATGAAGAAGATGAGCCAAGGTTTGCTTAATGTTCTATTCCTATATTTGTAGCCGCGCCTTTATGGTTTTTGTTTTTTGATTGCATGTATTTTTGCTTTTTGATACCAGTGGCAAATCACCATCTCCCCCTCCAGTCGCGGACAAGTCGATTGTGGCGCGGCCATCCACCCTTCCAGCGGCAGCACAAGGCACTATTATTGAAGTGGCCAAGGACGCAACCGAGCTGATGGTTGCTGATTTGAACAAGGAGAAGGCTGCCCCAACCGCGGATGCCGTGGCTTCCTCCTCCAAGCCTGCCACTTGGACTGATCACGTGAGTGCTTCTGTTATTACTTATACTTGAAAATTTTGTTTCTTCTGCACTCGACGATAACATGCGTATTCTGTTTCAGCCTATGTATGCCGCCATGGCCCCTTGGGTCCAGTCCTTTGTTCGGGTGGAGCAAGAGAGGGACTCCCTGCAGTCAACTTCGACTGAGCTTGCGCGTAAGCGTTTTTGCTAAAAACTCTTCCCTTCTTTTGAAGTTATGATACTAATCGAGAATGTTTTTGAACTCCGCAGAAAACAAGAAGTCAGCTGAGGAGCAAGTGGAAAGCCTGAAGAAACAAGTGCAGGACTTGCAGACCAAGCTCTCCACCCAGCAGTCTGAATCGAAGAAAGCACTTGCTGATCCTCAGGACGCAACCACTCGCCGCGATAAGGAGCTTGCTGCACGTCTGTTGGGCATGGCCCATGCTGCCAAAGGTGAATAAACTATTTTTGTGAGTAGCTCTTTGGTTATTTTAGCAGCTTTTGCTCATAACTTTTGCTTTCTGAATTTTGAAGGTTCCGAAGGCACCTCAGCTTCCACTAAGCCATCGAGTGACTCACTGTCACTCGATGATGCAATAACGGAACTCGAGTCTGTGTTGTCCAAGACCAAAGGCGAACTGGCTACCATGACCAGCACCCTTAGCAATTTGCATGCGGGGATGTGTCCTACAGCCGCTGCTCCCTCGACTGCAGAAGGACTTGCTGCAGCTTTTGGCGAAAAATCGTCGATTGTGGCGGATTTTGCCCGTGAACTCACGGTACGCGGCTCGGAGTACACCCTCAGGCTTTTGTTGGGCAATGGTGTAGAGACCGATTTCGACAGTGCTTTATCGGACTACCCGAAAAAGCCTGATGGAAGGCCGCTATCATTCAGGGGTGTAACCGAGCCAGCTACGCGTCTGAGCGAAATCTGCGTCCAGACTATGGAGCGCCGGGCTGAAGCTGTTAGGGCTCAGTCGCGTAAAACTAGGGCGGAATCCATCTCGCAGGCCTAGGAACTTTTTACTCTGTAATTTGATTACTCGAACCTGGCATGTATGCTTTTGCTACTTATGTTTATGCTAGTATATACTTTTGGGTACTATTGTTCGAATGAAATTTGCTGCATCATCTGAATTTTGCAACTTCGTGTGTCTGGGCTTCTGAATGTTGCATTTTATGAACCAGCCACAAGAATGCGAGTCTGGCGGACCTTCTCCTTCTCATACTCGAACATCTAGTCAAGCAAGGGATGATACGAGGGCACTTGCTCTTGCGAAGAATCGAGTGAGTGAACTAGAGCAAGAACTCAAAAACACTCGATCTGAGTTGGAGCTACTGCGTTCCAAGCCAAGTTTTGCTACCCAACGCGAGGATTATGTTCTTGGCGAGATGGACCACATAAACAGGCAACTCAAATGTGAGTTTATGACACCATTTTTGCTTAAAAGTTTTCATTTGCTTGCATTATGCTTTGGACCAGTAGCTTTTTGGCCTTTTGCAGGTTTTGTTCCTGATGCCCAGCAGGAAAGTAGGAGGGTCAACCGACTCCTCGATAATGCTGTTGATGTACCAACTACTGGCAGGCAACATTTTTATTTGGACAAGGTGCACGCTCGCACACTTGCTACTTTGAAGGATCGAGTATGGCGAAACGCCCAAGTGCTCGAGATGTGCAGACGTATCTTCACTCGCCTAAATTGTGCGCTTTTCCCGTCAGGGCCTCAACCTCAAGGCTTGTTTCCCTTGATTGATATTTTCGAGTGATGGACTCAGTCAAAGAGTCTTTGATGCAGCTTGCTATTCTTGGATCCAACGCCACTATGGCTTACATCCGCGGCCGTAAGCCAAATTTTGCGATTCGACCTCCTGCAATTGGCATACTTGTATCCCAATCACATTTGATCGAGACACGCTCTGCTGCTGAGGAACTCATCGATTGCTGCAAGGAGCAGCTTTTTGGTCCTGTACTGGATATAAAGGATGAGCCAGATTCCTAACTTGTAAACTTTTTGAATAACCGGGGCATTCTCCGAATGTAAATATGTTCTCTTGTATTTGTGGCGAAATATTTACATGCGTATATTTGTGACAGCCCCCGAGTCTATCGAGTGGGATTTTTGAGTAGTTTTGCTAGCCCTCGAGTATATCGAGTGGGGTTTTTTAGTATTTTTGCTTGACCCAGCCCCCGAGTATATCGAGTGGGGTTTTTTAGTATTTTTGCTTGACCCAGTCCCTGAGTATATCGAGTGGGGCTTGGGTTTTATGCTCGAGCCCCCGAGTGTTTGAATAGGGTAAACAATAAAAGGCATATATGAAGAATATGGAGGAAAATGTATCATTATTCGAAATATGTTTTCGACCAGCAAGCCGTCTCATTAAAAACCTTCCAGTCCCCTTAGGTACCCTGGTAAGGGAAAAGAGTGCGTCTGAAACCTGCTGGTTCTTCCGGTATTATGCGCCTATTACATATCTATGCATAGAACTGACGCAGATGCGTCCTTCTATATACTAGTGTGACTTGATGACATGTTGACCGTCTCTGAACCTTCACTCGCCTGCCCCTTGTGCTTCATCGCGTCGTTGATGACCTTGAGCCCTCTGTCGATTGCCATTTTCTTGCTTTCTGGTAGAGGTGTACGGTCATTGGAGACCTCAAGCTCGGCGAGTGATTGCTCCATCCCGTACATCTCTGAGATTTTGCTGAAGTCACACATGAATCTGACCTTTGAAAGTTCCCGTTGATCGTGATGACTCCTTTTGGCCCTGGCATTTTGAGCTTGAGGTAGGCGTTGTGTGGGACGGCCATGAATCGAGCGAAAGTGGGGCGCCCAAGTATTGCATGGTATTGTGATTTCCAATCGACCACTTCAAACTCAATCGATTCGGTTCTGAAGTGAGTAGGGTCTCCAAACGTAACATCGAGTTGTATGGTGCCTTCTGGGAGCACTGCTTTGCCTGGGACGATGTCGTGGAAGGTACTTGCGGACTTTGGCAGATTTTTGACTGATTTGTTCATTCTAGGTAGCGTATCTGCAAAGATTATGTTGAGACCGCTACCTCCGTCCATGAAGACCTTGGTCATGGCGTAGCCTCCAATTTGGGCATCGAGTACCAAGGCTGCATGCCCTGGTCGATATACTGCGGGTGGGTGGTCCTCTCGATTGAAGATAATCGGAGTTTCTGATCCTTTCAAAAAAATTGTGATGGCTGGGGGTGCCATGACCGCCATATTGACGTGTCGAGTGTGTAATTTTTGCTCTCTATTGGAGGGACGTCCTCGCTGGATCATGTTGTGTGGAATCAGGAAGCAGATGAGGCATTTGAAGCTCTGAAGAAACAATTATCAAAAGCACCAGTTCTGGCGGCCCCGGGTCCCAAGGAACCCATGTTGTTATATGTCGCTGCCGGGCCTCAAGCTGTGAGTGCTGTGGTGGTGGTCGAGCGTAAGGAGGAAGGCAAGGAAAACCCGGTCCAGAGGCGGTTTATTATGTTAGTGAGGTGTTATCAGAAGCAAAGCAGCGCTATCCGCATTGGCAGAAGCTAGTATTTGGTGTTTTCATGGCAAGTAGAAAGTTGAAACCATATTTTCAGGAGCATCCAATCACAGTGGTGAGTTCAATACCCTTAGCAGATATTATCAGGAATTCAGAAGCTACAGGAAGAATTGCCAAGTGGGCAATAGAGATGGGGCCTTACCACATTGACTATGTGCCACGTACAGCTATCAAATCGCAGGCATTGGCGGATTTTCTTAATGATTGGACACAGTTGAGTGTACCACCTCTTGCGCCGGGTCTCAAACCTTGGGTTATGCACTTTGACGGGTCTAAGCAAGCACAAGGTTCAGGAGCTGGAGTTGTGTTAACTTCTCCCAAGGGTGATAAGCTGAGCTATGTTTTGCAAATTCACTTTGATTGCTCTAACAATGTGGCAGAATATGAGGCTTTGTTACATGGTTTGCGTATGGCAAAGGAGATGAGCATCAAGCATATTAATTGTTATGGGGATTCAGATCTGTGGCACAGCAAGTTTCAGGAACATGGGATAGAAAAGATGCAAAATGGCGGCTTACAGGAGAGAGGTGGACAGGGTAGCCGGGTTTTTCTCAGGCTATCAGGTGGATCATATTGACCGCAGGAAAAATGATGCTGCAGATGCTTTGTCAAGACTCGGCTCACGCAGAGAGCCGGTTCCACCTAACGTTTTCTTGGACGAGCTATGGACTCCATCAGTTAAGCCTCAGGGTAGAGGAACTGGCGGGTCAGGAAGACCCGGATTCGCAATTGGTAGCAGCAACTCATGAAATTCCAGAGTGGACAGAACCTTATTTGGCGTATCTTTTGCGTGGAGAGCTGCCAGAGCAGGAAGTTATATCCCGGCAAATTGTGCGCCGGGCTAAGGCCTACGTAGTTATTGATGGCGAGTTATATAAGAGAAGTGTTTCTGGAGTATTTCAGAGATGTGTGTCTGGAAAGGAGGGCCGGCAAATTTTGAAAGAGATTCATGAGGGAGATTGTGGTCATCATGCTTCAACAAGGTCTTTAGTAGCAAAAGCTTTCAGACACGGCTTCTTCTGGCTCACAGCTCAGGCAGACGCAGAGCGCTTGGTGAGTAGATGTGATGGTTGCCAAAGATATGCACGGCAAATTCATGTGCCGGCTCAGGAGTTGCGAACAATACCCTTGACTTGGCCCTTTGCAGTTTGGGGGCTTGATATGGTGGGTCCTTTTAGCATGTCTCCTTGCAAGAAAACCCACCTCTTGGTTGCCATTGATAAGTTTACAAAGTGGGTTGAGGTGATGCCCGTTACTAACTGTGAAGCAGCTACAGCAGTCAAGTTTTTGAAGCAGATCATACACAGGTTTGGGTATCCTCATAGTATCATCACAGATAATGGTACAAACATGTCCCTTGGTGAGATGGCAAAGTTTTGTGGAAATCAGGGTATACGTTTAGATGTTGCTTCAGTTGCTCATCCACAGGCCAATGGACAAGTAGAACGCGCAAATCAGGAGTTGCTTCGAGGTTTGAAACCACGTCTCCGGGTCCCATGTCTCAGAGCTGCTGGAGCATGGGTTGAGGAGTTGCCATCAGTAGTTTGGGGAATCAACACAACACCAAACAGATCCACAAAGATGACCCCTTCTTTATGGTGTATGGGGCAGAGGCAGTTTTGCCAAGTGATATAATTCATGACTCGCCTCGCGTGGCGGCTTATGTTGAAACAGAAAATGAGCAGACCCGGCAGGATTCTGTGGACCTGCTTGAGGAGAACAGAGAACAAGCACTGGAGAGATCAGCAGTGTATCAGCAGGATTTGAGGCGGTATCATAGCCGCCGGGTTAAAACTCGCACTTTCCAGGAGGGAGATTTAGTGCTACGATGGGTGCAATCCAGAGAAGGGATGCACAAGTTATCTCCCCCTTGGGAAGGGCCCTTCATCATAAGCAAGAAATTGAACAATGGTTCATATTATTTGGTGGATGCAAGAGAAAAGTCCGAGTCTGTTAATGACACATCGCACTCTACCTTTTCATTGGAAGAGCGTGAGAGGCCATGGAATATTGCGCAGCTGCGCCCATATTATACTTAGCATGAGAGAGATATGAGATGTAAAACACGATGTAACAGGCAGCAGGTTTCAGACGCGCTCTTTTCCTTACCAGGGTACCTAAGGGGACTGGAAGGTTTTTAATGAGGCGGCTTGCTGACCTAACCTTTTCTATCAATAAAGTGAAGGTTGAACAGAAATTTGTGTTCTTTTCGTTTCTTTTTTGATGTTTGATAGTAGTGTTGCATAGTTCTATGATTAAGTTTGGTCTTGGGGGCTTGTCCTTGGGGGCTCGCCCAAGACCCGGCTTTTACGGTCATCCGGGTCTCGATGTTTCGTGACCCGGCTGTGCAGTTTTCGTTACAGTATCCATAACTTTGGATTCAGAGGTATGAAGGTGAAGTTTACGTTTTAGTTGTTTATGTTTTTGTCATAAGAATAAGTGCATAGTTATCTTTGAGGACGCCCAGAGAGCGTGTCCCACCAGTATGAGGATCAATGGGGTAATGTTGCATAGTTAAGCCATTACTTTATAAACATTGATCCAGGTCTTGGGGGCTCCTACTACAATAGTTTGCAGCTGCAATCCCAAGACCCGGCTTTATGCCACTAGTTTATTCTTGGTTATCTTGCTGTTGAGCTGATGTGACTCGCAATTTTATGGCCTGATTGCTCACCTGGAAATTCAATCAACCATGAAGCCCATTGGGACTTGGTTCGACCCTGTTTTTCTCAGAGAAGTAGCGACAGGGTATCCATGCGAAAGCCGGCTCACAGTTAAAGAAATCAAAAGGGTCATCAAAACCACAGAAGAGGCATATTTCATAGCAAAAGTTTGAGAGTAGCATAAAAAGTTTCATCAGGTGCATAGGCGCACCATCACAGGCATAGTGCAGACAGTGCAAAAGTTATTACAATAAGCCCAAAGGGCCGAATAAAGATTGTTTTCTTGCAGAGATAACAGCATCTGCGTAAGTTTTCAAGCTTTGGCTTCAGGAGCCGGGTCACGGGGAGGAGAGCCGGTTGGTTGTTCTTCGACGGTCTTTGCCGGGTCTTCTTCTTCGGCGGCCGCCGGGTTAGCCTCTGGCTCCTTGGTCTCGTCGGTTTCTTTGGCCTTGGTCTTGCGCCGGGTGATTTTCGAAGTGGCTGGAAGAAGTTTTCATCATCTTCTTCAGCTATCGCCCGTGACGGAGGAGGAATAACTGGCGTAGAGGAGCTGGGAGCAGTGGAGGTACCAGGAGCATTTTTTGCCGGGTCAATGGAATCCTTATAGCTTTGAGGAGATCGACGCGTTGTGGCTCGTCATCCATGATCTCTTCATCATTTTCAGTGTACCCAAGCTGCAAAGTGGTGAGCTTCATCTTGCTGGCAATTACAGTGGCAACGTGCCGGGTTTGCTTCACAACCCGGGCATAGCACTTCTTATCGAACTCTTGCCATCAGTGTCAAACTGAGGAAAGCCCTTCTTCAGTGGAGCCGGGTTTAGCTGGGGATGGTAGGCCTTTGCCAAGGCAAGACCTCGCATCACCCCGGCCCTGCAAGCTGATCTCTTGAGCAGATGGATCCATTTGGCATTGTTGACAGATGCCCAAGGACTTCAGTGTACTTGCTTGGCGGGTTCTCCCAGAGCCTAGCGGCTTTGATGACCTCGCAGCTGCCAAAGTACAGCTGACGTGTCAGCGTGTACATGCATTTGATCTTCTCTGCAGCGGTTTTGCGGAGGTTCCCATCACGAGGGCCTGTGTAAGGAAAAGTGTAACAGTGAAATTTCAAAAACCGGGTCTACTTGATCAGTTTAGGTTGAAATTCAAAGTAGTGCTTACCCACTAAAGATTCAACCATAGAGGTGATCATTCTTTTTAGCCGGGTCAGCTCGTTGTTGGTTTCATCCAGCTGCTTCTGCAGGGTCTCCTGTTGCTCCTGGAAGTTCTCCTCGTTCTCCTGCATGTCCTTCTTCAGATCGGAGTTTTCTTGCGTCAGGGCAGTAATCTTTTCTTCCAAGGCCTGGAGTTGAGCTGAGTGATCAGCCCGGGTCTCAGATTCAGTTTTGGCAGCGTCAGTGAGCCGGGTGATCTCAGCCTGGGCCTTGGCATGGTCTTCCTGTTAAGATGCAAAAAGTTATGTTAGTCCCAGGTCGCCGCAGGTGCAACCCGGCACTTGGGGGCTACATGCGCAAAAAGTCTAAAATTTCTAACTGTAAGTCCCAGGTAGCTGTGGACAGCTAACCCGGCACTTGGGGGCTACTCAGTTTGAAGTTCAATTGTTCAACGTAATAAAGAAGTCCCAGGTTGCTGCAGGCACCAACCCGGCACTTGGGGGCTACAGTGTTCAAAGTTTTGATGTGAAAATGGGCAAGTTTTAAATGATGGAAGTTTTTTAGTCCCAGGTTGCTGTAAACAGACAACCCGGCACTTGGGGGCTACAGGTTTGAAGTTTTTACCTAAGGAATGCATATTGTAAGCACCAAGCTCATCACAAGTGATGAACTTAGAGCTTGGGGGCTACTTAGGGTATAGTTATGCAAGAAAATATACAGGCAAGAAGTAAAAGGGTACCTGATATCGTTTTTGAATCAGGGCGACCAGTTCTGTCTCCAGGGTCTTGTGTTGAGCTAGGCGAGAAAAATATTCGTCGCAAAGTGCTGGAACAGACATGGTGTCCAGAGCCGGTGAATTTGAGGAGGAAGCCGGGTTCTTGTTCTTGGCAGGAGTTGCCGGGTCAGCATCTGGGGCTGGCACCTTGGCAGAGTCTCAGGAGCATTTTGCACTGGAACGTGCCGGGTCCCAGTAACCTGCACTTCATCTTCTTTAGTCCCAGAGCCTAACCCGGGCGAGTGAGCAGCTGGGGAGGATTCTGGCACCGGGTCAACAACATTTTTTGGAGAAGCCGCGGGGGTTGCTTGCTCCCTTGGCTCGTCTTTGTCCTCTGGTTCTTCAATATGTGCCTCCATAGGAGAAGGCTCTGTGGTTGCTGGAGGAGGAGACGCCGGGGAGGAGATTCCGGGTCTTCATCCATAAAAGCCCTGGCACTGGAACAAAATAATGTCTTAGTTAAACAAGAATGGGACAGTGAAGTATAAAGGTATGGAAAAGATGTGTGAAGTATTTCTAACCCGGCGTTGATCTGGAAATCCTCGGGTGTGCTAACACCATCCGAGGAAGAATCTGACAAACGAGATGGTTTAGGAACCCGGATCTTGCCAGCTAAAGGGAACTGTTTGCTGGGCGTCTTCTGGATGGATTTGGCCCAGCTTGATAAAGAGCGTTGAGGGATACCTGGGCTCAGGGAAGCTTGGCTTGTAGAAGACCGGGTTCGGCGTCTCTTGTTCGCCTCAGCCTCCTTCTCAGCCTCCTTTTCCTGTGATTGTGCTTAAGTTTGAGATGAGTTCATCATGAAGATTGAGAAAAGAGAATGTGGTACCTTGGCAATGGTGGCCCGGGTCTCTTCTGAGTAGGAGCTGCAGTAGTTTGGGGACCCGGCGCTACGTCAGAAGCCGGGTCAGTGGGGCCTGGAATAAAATTTGCCGGGTTATCAGTAGAGGTGTCCTTGTTGGGGACTTCGTTGTTAATCAACTGGAGGAAGAGCCGGCCTACGGAGTCAAGCTCACCTTCTTCTTCTTCTTCTTCTTCGTCTTCACTTTCTGTGTCCTCCCCATCAGGAGAGGATGTTGGGGTAAAATCCACGCTCCACCACTTGGAGTCCTGAGAAAAAGCAGTCACAGTAAATAACAGTCTATGGATGAGTTACCGGGTTAAAGTAAACAAAATGGATTGAGTATTGGCATTACCGTGGGGGGTTTGTTCTTGGCACTAAACGGGGCGAGCCCGTTCAGTGCAATGGCATCTTTCTTTTCGCCAAGCAATCTCTTGGCATTCTTCACAAGCTGATCATCAGTGAGCGTCATCTCAGAGTAACGCAAGTTGTCTGTAGTTTCACCAGTGTACTGGCAAATTAGCCGGGTCCTGATGCTGAGTGGCTGGATGAACCAACCGATCCAGCACTTGACCAGATCTGTGCCCTTGAGGCCATGGGCGAGTAAAGCTCTGGCCCGGCGAAGAATGGGCTCGAGCTTGACCCGCTCGGCGTCATCGGCATAACTATTCATTTTGGCATCATATGTTAAGCCCGAGTTCCGGAAAGCCGGGTAACGGGCATCGTCAGATTCTGGTGAAGTGTCTTGGCAGTAAAAATATGTGTTTTGCCACCCCTTGGGATGGCTGGCTAGAAGGAGAGCCGGGAAATCGCATTCCCTTCGGCGCTGGATTGCAACTCCCCCATATGGAAGTACTTGATCCTTGCGAGAGGGGTTGCAGTAGAAGAACTCGAGGAACAGCTCGAGGCTTGGAGCCATTTGTAAGTAATCTTCACAGAACACCACATAGTTACTGATGTTCAGCATGGAGTTGGGCGCGATGTCTTGAGGCCTAAGGCCGTAGTACTTCAAGACCCGGCGAAAAAACAGGGAACCCGGGGGGCGAAGGCCGCGCTGAACGTGGTCGAGGAAAACCACCACTTCACCTTCCTTGGGGCTGGGGCGGATTTCTTCTCCAGCAGCGCGCCATTGGATCTCATCCTTTGGAGGGAGCTCGCCGCAGTTCACATATTCCTGAAGCATCAAGGTCGTCACCGTGGATTTGGTCCAGTTGACCTGAGTAGCAGCGGGGGCGGAGCCAGATGCACCGGCGTGGGCGCTGTGAGGCTTCTTTGCGAGCTTCTTCGCCGCACGGGGAGCTCCGGCCTTGGCTTTGTCCTTCACCATGGCTGAGAAGCTTCGGGTTCTCTGAGCACAACAATGGAGGTGTGAAACCCTAGTTCTAGATGTAGATGCGTGGAGAGGGAAATGCAAAGCAAATCTGGATGAGATTCAAGTTGGAATCAAGTGCGGAGCACGGATAGGTGGAGTAATCGTACCTGTGGATCTTCTTGCAGGAGATGGGAGGCTCGATTTGAGATTGGATCCGCGGTTGCTACAGTGCGCGCGTGAGGAAGAAGATGAACTGGATGGGGAAAAATGACCGTGGTGTCTCTTGGTTCCTATTTATAGGCGCAGTGAAAACCCTAGGGGTGTTGTGGTAAAAAGTGAAGAGATAAGGATCTTTGACTAAAAGTCAACGACAAACGGAATGAGATAATTACGGAGTATTAAATGATAAGATCGTGATTAAGATGGATAAGGATGGAGTTATAGTTGGGTGATAGTTTTCGCTAAGTGTTGAAAGTGAAACCCGGGCGTCGGAACCCGGCAAGGGATAACCGGGTTACGGCGTGAACCGCCAAAGAAACTGGCCAAGCAAAGGAGAAAAGAGGCATGTTCTAATGTTAAATTTGTTATCTGTTATCTTATGTTTCAGGTGATTAACCCGGCTGGCCAGGATATCAGCTCTGCTCAAAGAAGCAATATTCAAGAATAAGAAGCCGAGCATGCCAACCTGGCAACCAGGTTAATCTGGGGGCTACTGATGGGGGATGATAACCCGGTAGGCCCATGAAGAGGGAAGCATGACCCGCCAGGCAGGAGGCCCGGCCAGGCCAGCTAACCATCAGCATGGGCCGGGTTATGTTGCTGGGCCAGAGGCTTTGGCGGTAACCCGGTTCAGGAAGGGAAGTTTCTAGAAGACCAGAGGCGGTTCGTGACTTGGAGGATACGAAGGCTAGAAGAGCTAGAATAGGATTCCGAGTCTGGGTAGAGCCCGGGTTCGTATTGTAAAGTGCCAGGAGACCCGGTAGTCTATATAAACCGGTCCCTGAGCCCTAGTTGAGAGGAACTTTACGATCCAAGCTTAGGCGAGAGAACCGAGAGAGACACCACAACCTTGTAACCTAGATCGAGATCCGGCTCTGTTGTCGTAGCCGGGTTATCGAGATCGAGATCAATAACAAGATAGCAGGAAGTAGGTCTTTATCTCCAATGGAGAGGCCGAACCTGGGTAAATCCTTGTCCCTGCAATGCTAAACAATCTCCCAGACGCTAGTGTCGCCTTGCCCATCAACTCAAGCTACCCCAAAGTAGCATCTGCCGTGTTATCTACCCCATGACAGCTGCTGCCATTTGTGTTCCCGTAACGGGTTGTGTTGGCACCATGTATACTGGTGTCGGTTGAGCTGGTGTTGGTGCAGTATACACCTGAGTAGGCTGTTTGCGGTGGTATGGAATATACATGTGCTTGTTGTACTTGTTGCGGTGCTGGATATGCCTGAACAGGCTGTGCTTGTGATGTAGTCGATGGAATCTGTACTAGTTGAGGAGGTGCACGCCCATCTCTTTGCAGTCGCAGTATATGTTCAATCGCAAGTTGATCAAATTCCCTGCAATTTCTCAGCGAGTGGTTAGAGCGAAGCTTACCATCATCCCCTTTGTAAAGATGGAACCTGCAATAATCGTCCATCTTTTCTTCGATTGAGCGCTCAGGATCTTTGTCTGCTCACCTGCGCCACTCTGGCCTTCTGTAGCTATCGCGGTCGTCGCGTCTGTATTCTCGACTGTCACGTCGAGCGTCTGTACGGTGGTCTCGATTACCTCGGCGGTCGTCCGTATGATGATCTCGATTATCACGATGATCATCGGTCGTCTGTCAGTTTGGTCGCGACTGTCCCTTGACTGGACAAAGCCTGCTGTGATGAAGTTTGGATGGTCATCGTCGTGATAACGATTCTTGCGTTTGCGCCTTCGATCATCTCTGTAGCTATCTCTGCGGTCTCGACTGCCACCCTCGTGATTTTCATGTGATGCTACGGGTCGAGTGCCTCGTACGGAGTCTTCTCGTCTGCCCACTTTGTTGCGAGTACCATGAGTGCAGCCATTGTCTTTGGGTCTTCTCGACCAAGTGTTTCTTTGAAGTCTTCCCTCCAGAGTCCGTTTTTGAAGGCGTCGATTACCCTATCTTCTGATACGTTGCCTACTGAGTTACGGATGGTGGTCCACCACCGTATGTACGATCTCAGAGATTCATCTGACTTTTGCTTGCAGGTTCGGAGCTCCTCGAAGGTTTTGGGGCGCTCACATAGAGGCTCGAAGTATTTGATGAAATCACCCTTGAAGTGTTCCCACGAATCGTAGTATGATTCGTGTAGCGATTTGAGCCAATCGCGAGCCGTTCCTTCCATCATAAGTTGTATGTACTGCATAGCTGTAGTTGTGGTGCCGCGCTGACATCCGACTGCCAGCCTTGAATCTTCTAGCCAACCTGATGGCTCTTGTTTGCAGTTGAACTTAGGCGTGGTAGCTAGCGAAAATTTCTTGGGCATACGCGCCTCCCGGATCCGTCGAGTGAAGCATAGCGCTCCACATGGCCCGATTTCTGCTTCCGAGTCTGAGCTGTTGCTGTATGACCTCTTCGAGTGGCTCCTACTGGAACGATGACGACGTGAGCTTTTTCGACTGCTCCTTCCCCGAGGGCTTCGACTACGACAGTCCTGATCTGTATCTCTCCTTGGAGTTGCTTGTGGATGCTGTATGGCTTGTGCTGCTATTGCCAGTTGTTTGTACAGTTGGAGGTGCTGATCCCTCTTTGGGTCTCCTGCAGGAGGTTCGATTGTTCTGAGGTAGGTGTCTAGCGTCATCAGTGCCCCGGCTGGCTCAGTAGGTATGGGAACTCCTTCCGCATCGACTGCCATAAAGGCTGGGTTTATATTCCGAGTGACCGCTGCACGATCTGCGTCTCCGAGGTTTACGAATCGTGACCTACTCGCGGGTCGTTTCTGCCTGTTGAACATGATCTAACTTGGAAAACACTCTTTGTTTTAGGCCTTCCTTCATGGGCTTCGATTAATCCTTGGGCTTCTTTGATCATCACGTGCACCAGGTACCCTTAAGCTGGGGTACCCACAGAGCATAACCTCGTCACCATGGTCTCCACCACGTATGTTCCCGGACAGAGGACTACGGGAACGCTGGCGGCAGGCTTAGCCGGTGCGGCGGCCGGAGAAGCCCTTGGCGGCTTGCCTCGGCCGGCAGCTATCTTCAGATTGGCGCGAAGCTTGGGCATGGCGGGTTTCGCTCTGCAAGAAAGGGAGTAAAAGGCATGTCGGCAAACACATGATAAAACAACAAATGGTAAAGTTAGCAAAATATAAGCTTGCTTACCGTTTCAGGGGGACATTCTCCCCCAAGGTCTCATCCTCCGCGTCAGTGGTGGCGGCCACCCTCTTCCTCTTCTCCAAGTCCTTGGTGGAGGAAGGCCTACCAACTTTGCGCTTCTTGGACTTGCCGGTTCCGGCATCGTACCAGTTGGGAGCCAAGTCGGCGTCCGTCAAGGTCTTCAGCTAAGAAACAAAGCACCATCAATCCAGCAATTAGTTGACAAAAATAGTCGACTAAAGATAGAGAAGCTCCGGCTTACCTCAGGGGCTAGATTGTCGTGCGTGAACATGGCGATGCCTTTGGTCGCCTTCACAGGTAGAGGCTTGATGAGGTCTTCAGCCGGTACAGCAGCACATCCTCGCCAAGGGTGCTGTTGTTGGCGTTGTCCTCCTTGTACTCGCACATCTTCAGCGGGCGATGGCGGAGAGGCATGATCTTCCACGACAACCAGCAGAGGACAGTGTCAACTCCGTCAAGTCGTGGAGCATCCATTGTCTTGGTCAAAAACTCAATCCGCCTAACGGCAAGGCGGAGATCGCTCGACAAGCTGCTGAGCGACACATTCGCTGTCCAGCAAGCCTTTTGGGTAGGCGGACCATTGACAAATGGAGGAATCCCCACCGTGTTGCCGGGTATCGGGATGTCCTTGCAATAAAAGAAAGTACTGGTCCAATTCTTCACCGACTCGATGTAGGGAATCTTTGGATACCAGTCAGGTTGCCGACAGTTGAAGGTAACGCTTCCGCTATGGTTTGCCGGTGGCACAAGAAGTAGTATTTGAAGAGGTCTATGTTGGCGGCTATGCCTAAGTATCCCTCGCACAACGCTTGAAAGCCGGATAGTACTAAAATACTGTTCGGCGCTATGTTGTGCAGCTGTAGCCCATAGAAGCTTGATACGTCTCAAACGTATCTATAATTTTTGATGTTCCATGCTGATATTATATCAATTGCTACATGTTTTGGTTACACTTTATATCATTTTTATGCATTTTCTGGGACTAACCTATTAACAAGATGCCACAGTGTCAGTTCCCTGTTTTCTGCTGTTTTTGGTTTCAGAAAATCTATTAAGGAAATATTCTCGGAATTGGACGAAACAAAAGACATCGTCAATAATATCACGAGGAGATCACGGAGTCCAAAGGGGAGTCAGAGCAGACCCACCAGGGGGCCACGCCACACTAGGGCGCGGTCCAGGGTGGGCCCACGCCCCCCTATGGTGTGGTGGCCCCCCTCGGCCACCGACGCCGCCTCTTCGCCTATATATTCTCCGCGACGCGAAAACCCTATTACGGTCGATCATATTCCACGAAAAGTTCTGTCGTGGCCGTCATCGTCAATCTCAGATCGGAGGAGTTCTGAAGCTCTTCCCGGCACCCTGCCGGAGGGGAGATCATCACCGGAGGGCTCTACATCACCATGCCTGCCTCCGAAGTGATGCGTGAGTAGTCCACCCCTGGACTACGGGTCCATAGCAGTAGCTAGATGGTTGTCTCTCTACCTTGTGCCTCCATGTTTAGATCTTGTGAGCTGCCTAACATGATCAAGATCATCTTATTGTAATGCTAGATGTTGTGTTTGCTGGGATCCGATGAATATTGATACCATGTTTATTCAAGTTGTTTATCTATGTGCTCTTGATCTTGCATGCTCTCCGTTGCTAGTAGATGCTTTGGCCAAGTAGATGCTTGTGACTCCAAGAGGGGGTATTTATGCTAGATAGTGGGTTCAGTCTCTAGATATCTGGATCAGTGACAGAAAGGTCTAAGATGGTAGATGTGCTGTTGCTACTAGGGATAAAACATTGGTGCAGTGTCCAAGGGCACTTGTATTGATTACATTACACACTTTACTTCATGCAATAATCTGTTGTTAGCAACTTAATACTGAATAGGATGCGGATGCTGCCTTGAAGGTGGATTATTTAGGCATAGATGCGGTTGGAATAATGGTCTATGTACTTTGTTGTAATGCCCAACTAGATTTCATAGTAGACATCTTGGCATGTATTGCATTGTTATGCCCTCTCTATTTGTCAATTGCCCAGCTATAGTTTGTTTACCCAACATGCTAGTTATCTGTTCTGAGAGAGACACCACTAGTGAACTGTGGACGCTGGTCCAATTTCCTCATACTGTTTACACAACCTGCTGCAATCATCTGTTTCCTGTTACTAGCTGTGTTTCCTGCTGTTTTCCACACCATACATTTAACTCTTTGTTTCTGCAAGACCGGAGAGATTGACAACCTCTCTGTTTCGTGTTGGGCAAAGTTCTGGTTTGTGTCTGTGCAGATTCCACGTTGGTGCAAGCTCCCTAGCACCAGGGGAGTCAACATCAACAACCTTCCGATAGATCGTCAAGTCCTACTGGATTGATAACCTTGGGTAGATTTCTCAAGGGAAAACTTCTGTTGTCTACATCATAACTTCCTCTTGGGGTTCACCAACACGTAGCCTGTGGCGCCCCGACCCGACTGTTATACAGTGATACTGTGTCCCCGGTTATCCGATACCACCAGACACACTATCAAAGCATAATAGAGAGATCAAGACTTGTGAAACAACTGGCACATCACAGACTCTACGACATAAATCATATAGTTCAACTCATATAATAGAGAAAGATAGCAAATGACAACCAGACGTCACAGACCCAACATTACAACAAGCGGAAGCAAATTAAGTTGTTCTAAACAACAAGATCCAGATTATGGCCTAAGAGGCCTACAAATAAACATCCAGCGCCAGCTGTTCCGGGATGTCCCAAGCTGCCACCTGGGAACCCCAGACTACTCGTCGACGTCCACAAAGAACCCACCTTCGAGGTCGGTGAAGTCCTCCTCTGAAACAAAACAAACGACGTTGAGTTCGACGTACTCGCAAGATTATATATGGAGTTTTAGCTCGATGAGGCTTTCAAAGTCATATGGCTGTTTTGCATAAAGCTGATTTTATTTATGAGAACATAACTCAAAGGCATCGACTATTCAGAGTATTTAAAAAAGGGTAAGAAGTAACTCTTCCTTTCATCACCTTACTCAACATCAACCATTGTACCTGTTCATCAAAGTCACCTCCCCGAATCACCCTCGAGGAAGCTCACCTTGCATTCGTGAGTGGTACCTCTAGTACCCAGTTTTTAATCATTCCGTTAAAGTTATTCTATGGTCTTATCGTCCTTTCCCAAGTTGTCCGTAACCGTGGACACGGCTTTTCGAAAAGATTAAACCCTGCAGGGGTGCACTGTGTTTACCTTCGGTACCACCCGGCTCATTGCCTACACGTAGCTCTCTTCCGGGGAAAGCCGGCTGAGTGGGAACGGTTACAACCTTTACCTTGTTAAAGACTAACCCAGGATCATTAGTGAGGACGGAGCAGCGGATCATCAACACCCTGCCCCGTGGCCACTCATTTTCCTAGACACCACCATCCTCATCCCAGTTCATACCACCATCATCACGCATGCGCAAATGGAAGCTCAAACTAGAGGACCCTGGCTAGTCCCGCTCAAGTTAGTCGGTCGACGAGGGCTCCATATACTCCACCGAATGGAAGCGCGCTCATTCTTGGTTCAAGAGGTAAAGAACTCGCACCTAGGCGGCGAGAGTGAGACAAAACACCACCATACCGAAGTGGCCTCTCATCCCCACCTTTAAGCATCTTATTACCAGTCACCACAAATTCTCCACCATCATCTGTACATCTCATCACCTGTTTCCAACCATGAAACATCCACCGGACTGCTAAGCATTTTAACTAAGCATGGCTAAGCATCAACACTGCATAGTTAATTATTTCAGACCAACAGTACAATCCTATGGATAATAGGAGGGGAAACAGGTAATTGGCATCGGAATCTTAATGCAACTATAGGATACTCTAATCCAAGCAAATTGATATTTGGAACCGCGCATGCAATATTATAGTGGAGAAAATATTTGCGGAAAATAGGATAAGACATGCTTAGAGGGGGATTACGCTTGCCTTGTTGAGCGGAGTAGTCAAACTGCTCGTCGGAGTAATGAGTCTCAACTCCGAACTCATGATCTACCGGAGAGCAAACAACACCGGAAAAGCAGAAACAACAATCAACACATGACAATTGTGCAACGCATACAGAAATGATGATATGACATTTTAATGCACCGACTTATTATTAATAGCTCTCTAGCAATTTAAATGGGGTGCGGGAGTAAATACTTCGACGGGATAGGAAGACACCCCATATCTAACTTAATGATCTATCTATTATATTATTAAAACAACAAACAATCAACGGTAAAGATTTGTCACGCAAACATACATAATCTCAATGGTTCTGATTGATCGTGCAACGTGCGCAATAGGAACTACTCCGCGCAGCCAAAAACAAAGCTAATAAATACCGGTTGGTCTTCCTATCGCCTTTCACACGGCCGCCGACCTTGGTCTCGATTTGTTTCCTATCTAACCCTAGGCAGCGTCGCGGTGTTTGGGCAAGGCCAGGCCGCCAGGGCAGGCCGTCGAGGTGCCGCTTGGTAAGAGCATGAAGCCAGCCGGCCGGCGCCATGTCTAACAGCTTCAACCTGCATGAACATCTCCGGCGGCCGCACTACTATCTGTTTCCTTTGTGTCAGAATGATCACACCAAAAATATCTAACCCTAGGCGGCGTCGCCGTGTTGCCGGCCGGCCGATACAGCCAGGCCAATACGCTTGAGGAGTTGTATCAGCATGAGAGAAAAAGGGCCATCGGTGATTATTGGATGATGCCGTACAAGCAAGGTAGAGGATGACCTAGGTTGCTGTGTGCTGCGTTGTCTAAAATTGAGATATGTGTTGTGAATATGTTTGGATCTCTGATAAAAGGTCTGTCAACAGTGTAAATTCCTTCATCGAGGTATACTGCTGTACATGCTGTACTGTTCCAAGGAATTGTTGATGGAACAAGCAGAGCGCGCATCAGAGAAGAACAGACAAGAACGTAAGTCATCAACAGGCAAGAACACCATGCATGTCGACCTTCAACAAATAAGGAAACCGATCGTCTTCACAAAAGAGAAGAGACAGATCGCGCTATTTCTCTCCGGCGATGACGAGTTTATCCTATAACGGCTCAGCCAGCGGCAGCAACGAACGTGTGCAATAGAGTTTATCATAGAGAAGTCGTAGATCTCAGGAGTTTATCGGTGTGGTTGACAGGAACCTCTTAAACGACAAAGCATGAGAGAATCGAGCCTACAGTTTATGGTGATATGATCTGGCTACGAGCGACGATATCGGAACGACATGAACGATCTGGATCGATGGCGACCACAAGGAGCAACAAGGGTGATGCATCGCCTAGAAGAGCGACTAACTGGGAAGATGTTGTCGAACAATTTCACATAAAGCATAGTTAGATAGGAGGTAAACAGAAAAGAATCAAGCACTTTTCTTATCTTTACATTTCGGAATAAAAATAAATTATTAAATGTTGGTGTCTCACATAAAAGAGAGACTATTTGGTCATGCATGCAGATCGCGTCGAACAAATGCACATGGAGCACGGTAGGCTACGAGGTAAGATCCAAAAAATATGTCAATCAATTTTCTTATCTTTACATTTTGGAATAAAAGTAAATTAAGAAAAAAATGTTTTATATGAATTCCAATTGCAGTTAATAAAAGCTTAATCAAATACTTTTCGATGTAATTAAAAGACGGGTTAAGAGTAAAAATAATTTTCATATAACAAATTTGATTATTTTCGTGAACTTTGCCGGCATAAGGTGGAAGATGACAAGGAGCACATCGTCGTACAATACCGTGCGCGACTAAATCATGGTGTTTAGATTCTGCAACAAGGTGCTTTTTTTCTAAAAAAGGTACGTTTGATTAAAAGCGTTTATACATGATCGTATCAACTAGCAGCTACTAGCCTATATATATTTGTTTGTAGATATATGCATGTGTCTTGATTACGTAGATGGGATATGCCATTAAGTACAGATTTTTAAGTAGGCCAACGTGTTGAACTTTTGCTTATAGAATCCACTTGATTAAGATCATCCAGTAGGTACACATTTTTAAGTAGGCCAACATGTTGAACTTTTACATAGATTTTGCATGAAAAAGAGAGAATTTATCAACTCACAGTTTGCATCAATGGTTCATATGTGTTTAGGTACATCCATGCTGAAATCCACACTGCATGAATTTAAGTCACCATGGTCTATAATATTTGGACCGTCGAGGTCCGCATGCATAAATTCTGGAACAAACTTCATGTGAAATCCATAAAGTGCCAAATTTCAGAACAGTTCATATAGAAATTAATATGCATTTATATAACCTTCAGCGTCAAAATAACATTATGAACATGCGCGCATGTTGGTTGCACAAGCATGGAATCGAGTGCAAAATAGGCCGACATAAATAGAACAAGTAGAGCAAGCACGACAAAATATATACGTCTACAAAACCATGTACAAAGGCACACGTGGTATCTGCCTCAGTGTAGTTTATATGTTCAAGCTGGCATATATAATAAAGATTAAGGCAGTATAACAGTTTTATGGATACAAAAATAATGGCTGGAGGTAACTATATATAGTCAATTAAAAACGTGGGTACCATAAGAAATGACAAGCTACGAGAACCTTCAGTAACCCATAACGTGTTAGCATTTTTCCAATGACAGTATTTTTTTTTCTTTTTCGAGGAAGCAATGACAGTAGTGATAATTGAATTGGCTTAGAAAGACAAGCAACAAAAGAAAATATTACCATGAGCATGAGTATAAGGACGTAGAGGCAAGATACTGAAGTGATCAAAAAAGGAAGACTACAATACAACCAAGGATGATGAATTGAAGAGAAAACTGGAGATTGGTCCACAACACCAAGATTCTATAAGCACGATATTTTCTATGTATATCTAGAATTGTAAAATAACAATAATGTAGCAGTGTATTGAGCTAAACAATAGTTTTGTAGTACAAAAGGATTGTAGAGTTGAATAGATGATCAACAACTCACAAAATAATTTTATATCAAATATGACATGTAGTAAATCTAGCCGCGCAAATGCGCGGGCCACGAGCTAGTTCTAATATTACTAGAAGTGCAGTATTTTATTTGTGATCAAATATGCATGACGATGCTGATTTTAGATAGTTCACAACCTTCCGGGCATTTTGGTATAGCAAACACACTTTTCTGATTATCCAAACAAAAGTTATTAATTTTATAACTTACCAAATTAAATATGTTCTTTTCATTATTTTGTTTCCTCTTCTAAGTATGTCCTAGTTATAGGTTTAATCCAACACAAAACAACTATTTAAAACCAGAATAGAAGAAGGAAATAATTTTGAACAGGAATATTTTGGTACTGTGCATAATCGGATTATCCGAATTTATTTGAATCGGAAAATCCGATCGAAGCAGAGGTCTCCAAAAATCGCTAAGGACTGAGCAGAAGCGGTACTGATGAAAATTGGAAATTCCGAGCTAAGCAAGAATCGGATTATCCGATCATCCCAGATGCTTGAAGAATTGGCTAAGGACCTAAACCATTTCTGTACTGGTTAAACTCGGATATTCCGATTCGGTAAGAACTCGGATTTTCCGAGCGGCGGAAACGCACGGCGGCGAGCACGGCGACCTGCGGGCGCCGGCGACACAGGGGGTTAGGGGAGGAACAGTGGGCATGGGGAGGATCAGTAGCTCACCCTGGAGCAACTGGGAGACGACGGCGAGGTTGAGGAAGCGGCGACGACAGCAAATCGCTCCCGGCGGCCCGTGAACGGCGGCGGCGAAGTCGTGGACGGCGTGGTGGAATGGTGGCGCTTCTGGTCGATTCCTTCGGCGTGGAGGAGCACCACGGCACGGCGGAGCTAGTAGCCTGCTTCGATTTACCCGGGAGCTCTTCAATCGGCGGCGAGACGGCGGCGGAGTTCGGCGTCCATGGCGCTAGGTCAGGGGAGAAAGGGGGAGCGAGGAGCAGGGGAACAAGTGGGTAGGGCAGGGGCAGTGGGCCTCGGGGTGCTCCTCTTCTCCTCACGTGCGGCAGGAGGGCGCGGGAGGCCCCACGGCGAGCTCGGCGGTGAGTTGGTCCGGCGGCAGTTGCGGCTGCGGTCGCTACAGCACGAAGAAGAAAGGGTTTTTGCGAAAACCCCCTCGCGAACCTTTTTACCATCACAGATAGGTCCTCCTCAAATTACAAAGAAGCCATTTTCTGTTTCTTTTAAAACCAGTAGCGTTTCTCTGATTTAATTGAGGCACCAAAACATTTTCAAAAATTACGAAATAATTTGGGTGGCCTTTTTATACCATGAGGAAGCTCCACAAAAATTGGCGCCCCAAAATAAAATGTTTTGGACAACATTTGTTTAGGGAGGGTGGAAAAGGCATTTTGCTAAATTCAAAAGTGTTACTCCTTTAACAATTTGGAGCAAGTGCAAAATATTGTTTTGGTGCTCTTGGAACTTCCTTGACAAATAGGAGATGTCAAGTATTTGTGTTTTGCAAGTTTTAGTGCTTCCACGGTTTTGAAATTTGTTGAAGCAAAAAATGGACTTTTGTTTGAAGTGGTGCCAAACCACAACAATTCCCTAGCAACACCCACAATTCCCTAGCAACAACAACAATTCCCTAGCACAATTCCCTAGTAACAACAACATGATGCATGATGCAATGAACACGAAAGCGAAAATTTTACACGGGTTTTTAGGTTCTCAAACTTCGGTCTGTTACAAATCTACCCCCCTTACAGGAATCTAGTCCCGAGATTCTAAGGTTGCGGAAAGAAGTCGGGATACTCCTCACGTAGACTAGACTCTCGCTCCCAAGTTGCTTCTTCCTCGGAATGGTGAGACCACTGCACTTTGAGGAACTTGGTACTCCTATTGCGGGTCTTTCTTTCGGCTTCATCCAGAACACGGATAGGATGCTCGCGATAGGTGAGATCTTCCTGAAGATCCAACTCCTCATGATTGACCCCATGGATAGGATCTTTGAAACACCGGCGAAGTTGGAGACATGAAACACGTCATGTACATTTGGGAATTTTGATCGGTAACTCCAATTGATAAGAAAGATATCCTCGCTTGGCCAGAACGGTGAAAGGGCCAACGTAGCGAGGTGCTAATTTCCCTTTGATACCGAAGCGGCAAACGCCACGAAGGGGAGAGACACGGAGATAAGCTTTATCACCAATTTCATAGTGAATCTCCTGATGGTGCTTATCATAGTAGCTCTTTTGCCTAGACTGAGCAATCTTCAGATTCTCCCGTATGATTCTAACCTTCTCCTCGGCTTCATTGATAACATCCGGACCAAAGAGTGCTCTCTCCCGGTTTCGGACCAATTTAGAGGAGTACGGCATTTTTTCTTCCATATAGAGCCTCGAATGGAGCCATGCCCAGACTAGCTTGATAACTATTGTTGTAGGAGAACTCCGCGAAAGGAAGGTACTTTTCCCAACCCTTGCCAAAAGAGATCACACATGCCCTAAGCATGTCTTCCAACACTTGGTTCACTCTTTCGGTTGACCATCAGTTTGAGGATGGTAGGCGGTACTGAAGTTGAGACGGGACCCCATAGCAGTTTGGAAACTCTGCCAAAACTTGGATACAAAGATACTTCCACGGTCCGATATGATCCTCAGAGGGACCCCATGCAATGGAACAATACGAGACAAATATAAGTCAGCAAGTTGACTTGCCCGTATATCATCACGGACTGGTAGGAAGTGAGCAACCTTGGAAAGACGATCAATGATTACCCAATTGCATTGTTGCCCTTTTGAGATCGGGAAACCCGGTATGAAGTCCATACCAATTTCATCCCATTTCCACTCGGGAACTGCAATAGGGCGGAGAGTGCCGGCAGGTCTTTGATGTTCAGCCTTTACCCGTCGACATGTGTCGCATTCAGCAACATACTTGGCAATTTGTCTTTCATACGAGTCCACCAGAATTGTGGCGAAGGTCTGGTACATTTGGTACTACCGGGATGAATAGAGAGAGGTGATTCATGAGCTTCTTGGAGAATGAGCTCCCTCAAATTCCGGTTCTTTGGCACTACCAAGCGGTCACCAAAATAAACAACCCGGATTCATCTTCCGAGAAACATTTGGCCTTGCCACTAGCAATGTTCTTCTTGATGTTCAGAATACCCTCATCCAGCTTTGAGCATCCTTAATCTGGTCTACAAGAGTAGCTTTGATCTCCAGATTTGCAAGGTAGCCGAGGGAACAATTTCCAGTTCAAACGGCGAACTCTTCATGAAGAGCAGGTTGGCCTTTTCAATCATCAGATTGTTGCAATAGGACTTCCGACTTAGCGCGTCAGCCACGACGTTTGCTTTGCCGGGTTGATAGTTCAGACTCACATCATAGTCCTTGATTAACTCCAACCAACGCCTTTGCCTGAGATTTAAATCCGGCTGGGTGAAGAGGTACTTCAGACTCTTGTGATCCGAGAAATCTCGCAACGGTTACCAAACAGTATGGTCTCCATTGCTTCAAAGCATAAACCACAGCGGCAAGTTCTAGATCATGAGTTGGGTAATTGTGCTCATGCGGCTTAAGTTGGCGAGAAGCATATGCCACCACATGGCCATCTTGCATTAGCACACAGCCCAAACCTTGTAGAGAGGCGTCACAGAAGACGACGAAATCCTTGCTCGTGTCCGGCAGGACAAGCACAGGAGCGGACGTGAGTTTGGCTTTCAGTGTTTTGAAGCTCTCTTCAGCTTCGGCCGACCATACAAACTTTTATCCTTCTTGAGAAGGTCAGTCAGGGCCTTGGCTATCTTGGAGAAACCTTCGATGAATCGGCGGTAGTAACCCGCCAATCCGAGAAAGCTCGAATGTCCTTGACTGACATTGGAGTTTTCCAATCCAGAATGGACTGAATCTTGTCAGGAATGACTTCCACACCATTTGCGGATATTACATGACCAAGGAAGACAAGTTTATCCAACCAAAACTCACACTTGGAGAACTTGGCATAAGACGGTGTTCTCGAAGCGTGTCAGAACCAACCGAAGGTGTTCATCATGCTCTTCATCGGTTTTAGAATAGATAAGGATGTCATCAATGTAAATGACGACAAACTTGTCAAGATAATCCATGAAGAAGTTCATGAGCCTCATGAAAGTAGCTGGAGCATTTGTGAGACCAAAGGACATGACGGTATACTCATATGAGCCATAGCGAGTAACAAATGCCGTCTTTGGAATATCCTCCTTTCTGATTTTTATCTGATGGTAGCCTGACCTCAGATCCATCTTGGAGAATACCGTTGCACCAGCTAACTGATCCAACAGATCATTGATGAGGAATAGGATACTTGTTCTTGATTGTCACCGCATTCAACGGTCGATAGTCAGAGACTAGACGAGGCACGGTAGAATCCCTCTTCTTGACAAAGAGTACCGGACAACCCCAAGGTGAACTGCTAGGCTGGATGAACTCCTTAGCTAACAGCTGATCAATTTGCTCTTTCAACAGAGCCAACTCTTCCACCGGCATACGGTAGGGCTTCTTGGAAATTGGAGCAGTACCGGGAAGTAGATCTATGACAAACTCCACACTTCGGTCAGGAGGCATGCCAGGCAATTCTTCCGGGAACACATCCGGGAAGTCACACACCACGTGTATGTCCTGGATTTCAGGAGGGGATTCGCCTTCCATAAAGCAAAGGAGAATCTCAGGTGAGTTGGGTATGATGGAGGACGGAGGTCTTGACAGTGCAGACCAATACTTCACACTTCACCAGAAGAATTGGTCACGGTGACGGTCTTGGCAGCACAGTCGAGATTAGCCTGGTATTTGGCTAGCCAGTTCATGCCCAGTATGACATCAATGCCAGTTGACCTCAGAGCTACCAAAGCGAAAGGAAAAGAGTAGTAACCGATAGTAATCTGAACTCAGGAGTAACCCCATCGGTTTGCCATTTGGAGCCAGGAGTGGAGATCTCCAAGGGACGTCTCATTTTCTCAAATATTTTGTGGTCTTTTGCAAAAGCTATGGATATGAATGAATGCGATGCTCCAGAGTCAAACAAAACTGTAGCTGAATTGTTGATTCGTAACTCACCCATGAGAACGCCGGGGTCCTCTTCAGCTTCTTCAGCAGAGATGTGGTTCAGGCGACCACGCACAATAGGTCCAGCCTTGCCAGCTGGAGTGGCAGGGGCTCGTGCAGGAGTTATCGCGAGAGGTGCCTTCTGGGGGCACTCCCTGGAGTAGTGGCCAGCCTGGCCACAGGTGTAGCAAGTGACTCCAGGTGGAGCAGGTAGCATAGGACGGTACCCACTCCCGCCTACCCCAAGTGTCGAAGTAGTGGGGCGCGGAGGGGTGGCCTGTATCCTGCGGCTCTTGGCATGAATGGAGCACGCGACAGCGCTAGGGACAAACACCCTGCGCTTCTTGCTCTCAGAACCCGAGGAACTCTGGTGGTCCCCTGTGCGGGCCTCTTGGAAGCTCAAGTTCCTTTCTTCCTTGCTCAGAGTGAAAGCCTGGTTGAACAGCTCCTGATAGGTCTGGAACCTGAAGGGCAACAACTCATAGCGGAGCTGCGGCGAAAGACCCTTGCGGAACAGCTCTTGCTTGTCAGCATCATTGGTCACGTCCCTTGGGGCGTAACGAGAGAGATGGTTGAACTCACGACCATAAGTGCGGAGGTCCATCCGTCCCTGTTGCAAATCCAGGAACTCCCCCTCTTCAAGTCCATGATCGGCTGGGGAATGTACTCCGCACGGAAGGCGTGCGAAATCAGCCCAAGTGAAGACATGGTTGGCTGGAAACAAGCCACATGGCTTTCCCACCAACAGCCAGCAGCACCAACCAAGAGATAGGTGGCAAAGTTGACTTGCTCGCCACTGGGACATGAAGCGCGGAGAACTTGCGCTCCAAGCACGAAGCCAATCATCAGCTTCCAGTGGTCCTTAGCATCAGCAAAGGTGGGTGCTGCGAGCGCAGAACTCAGTGAGAGTGTTGCACTCGTTCCTCCCGTGCATTCTGCTGCACCAACTGCTCAAGCAACGCTCATTGCGCCCACGGTTCTCTCTCAATGGCCATCAGACCTCAGCCATCGAGGGTGGTGGCGCAGATCATCCTCATCATCATTGTTTCCGCGACCACCCGCCTCCACGGCCTCCTCGAGCCATTCTGGAGATTTGACAATGACACAGTTAGTATCTTTCTCCGAATGGTCGAACAATAGCATTAGCGTCTACTCAAGTACATACTAGGGACGATAATACATTGTGCAAAAACTAACAAGAATCAACAAGATAGAACTTGGGTCAAAGATCAGCATCATGTGCTACTAGAGGGTTAAGAAATCACAACTTAACACACTCTAGTTGACACAATCCGGGACCTTATGTTCAAGTCCGTGGGTTAAAACCCAAAGAAAGGATCAAATGATTCGGTAGAAACATCTGAGTTGATTTGGATTGCAACGCAGCGGGAGCAACGTGACACATAACACTAAAGGTCGAACCCAACCCGTTTCTAATCATTTTGAAGTAACAGACGAGGAGTAAAACCTTTAAACAAATCGAGAAGATTGCTCCGAGATTAGAGGGTAACCAGATAAGGAGTAAAAAGAATCCTAAGATGGTTTTCACAACTCATTTTTAGGTTAAAATATTTTCACAAACACTAGACTCAACATCGACCAGTAGAAGGGTTTCCTACAGGCAGTACTGCTCTGATACCAACTTGTGGGCCCCGACCCGACTGCTATACAGTGATACTGTGTCCCCGGTTATCCGATACCACCAGACACACTATCAAAGCATAATAGAGAGATCAAGACTTGTGGAACAACTGGCACATCACAGACTCTACGACACAAATCATATAGTTCAACTCTTATAATAGAGAAAGATAGCAAATGACAACCAGAGGTCACAGACCCAACATTACAACAAGCGGAAGCAAATTAAGTTGTTCTAAACAACAAGATCCAGATTATGGCCTAAGAGGCCTACAATAAACATCCAGCGCCAGCTGTTCCGGGATGTCCCAAGCTGCCACCTGGGAACCCCAGACTACTCGTCGACGTCCACAAAGAACCCACCTTCGAGGTCGGTGAAGTCCTCCTCTGAAACAAAACAAACGACGTTGAGTTCGACGAACTCGCAAGATATATAGAGCTTTAGCTCGATGAGGCTTTCAAAGTATATGGCTGTTTTGCATAAAGCTGATTTTATTTATGAAAACATAACTCAAAGGCATCGACTATCAGAATATTTTCAAAAGGGGTAAGAAGTAACTCTTTCTTTCATCACCTTACTCAACATCAACCATTGTACCTGTTCATCAAAGGCACCTCCCCGAATCACCCTCGAGGAAGCTCACCTTGCATCTTGAGTGGTACCTCTAGTACCCAGTTTTTAATCATTCCGTTAAAGTTATTCTATGGTCTTATCGTCCTTTCCCAAGTTGTCCGTAACCGTGGACACGGCTTTTCGAAAAGATTTAACCCTGCAGGGGTGCACTGTGTTTACCTTCGGTACCGCCCGGCTCATTGCCTACACGTAGCTCTCTTCCGGGAAAGCCGGCTGAGTGGGAACGGTTACAACCTTTACCTTGTTAGACTAACCCAGGATCATCAGTGGCGGACAAGGAGCAGGTCCAGCACCCTGCCCCGGCCACCATTTTCCTGACACCACCATCCTCATCTCAGTTCCCACCATCATCACGCACGCGCAAATGGAAAGCCAAACTAGAGGACCCTGGCTAGTCCGCCACAAGTTAGTCGGTCGACGAGGGCTCCATATACCCCACCGAATGGAAGCGCGCTCATTCTTGGTTCAAGAGGTAAAGAACTCGCACCTAGGCGGCGAGATGAGACAAAAACCACCATACCAAGTGGCCTCTCATCCCCACCTTTAAGCATCTTATTACCTGTCACCACAAATTCTCCACCATCATCTGTACATCTCATCACCTGTTTCCAACCATGAAACATCCACCGGACTGCTAAGCATTTTAACTAAGCATGGCTAAGCATCAACACTGCATAGTTAATTATTTCAGGCCAACATA